>CM060860.1:25372722-25792792 GCA_030737845.1 Acorus calamus
TTCATAGTTGTGATGGACTAAATTTTAAGTTACATATTTAAGCAATATTTAATGAGAAAACCATTAAGAAATAAAATGAAAATAAAAACTATTTCTAGCTAGATACATACTTTCTCAAATTCATCTATTATATATTGCCATTTTCTTGAACCACCCAGGGAAAGATCAAGGGGAGAAATAGTCCCCTTGCTCACACCAGGGACATTTATGTCCCATTTGACAACCTGTATAGATTTTTTTTGTTACATATACTATAATATATGTAGCGTTTCAAGTCAGACGGAATAAGAGAAGCAAGGGAACAAAAAGGAACTCATGTTGGGATTACTGAAGGGTATATAGTGACTTTGTGAATTAATATTTTCTTATTCACAGCATCACTAGAGTTTCTCATTTACAAGTAATCCTTTACATAACAGCATGCATGCATGTTTTTGATGTCTACTTTCAGCCAATTTACGTACTATATGTCGTTAATGAAATATGAACTACTTAAATCTCTCGACTCTAGAAATTAGATATAATCTTCCAAATATATTGATAGATATAATCTTCATTTTTTTTACCTTTTGAAACTTAAATAAATATGTTATTGAGAAAGGTCATGTCTGACAGATAAGGATCAAGTAAAATAATTTTATGTACAATGTATTATGACAACCTTTGATGTGATTATAGAAGTTACTTACTCAATTGTAGTGGTAATTGAATCATTTTAATTCGACATGTTAAATCATAGAGGCCAATTTTAAATTGATATGTTTAATCACAAAAACAATTCGACTGCAGTAGCATTTTATGAATACGAAGCCCTATTTATATTGTCCAATGATCATAAGGGGAAAAAAATCGACTGAGATATGTTGGTATTTATGTGACCAAATATACATAATTAACAATGTGTGTAACCGGCCCATATTATTGCATGCGTTTGAAGGTGTTGCATCACATATAATTGTCCTGGGTGCATGCAATTTTGTAAGTTTGAAAGGAAATATCATATATGAGTTTGATATTTCATACATGGGTTATGAAAACATCTAACCTACCATAAGTTTTATTAGCATACGTTTTGGAAAGATGGAACATTAAAACCTATACTTTAATGAGCATTTCAATTCATGAGAAAACTGTTGCATGCATTAATCTTGGTGTATTAATATGTGTTGTTTTATTTACATATTAAACATCATATATCATTTGCATATAAAAGGAAGGGTTCCATGTCAATGAGAAATAATTAAGAGGAAAATAGAATTCCAATTTTTTCTTTACACTATGTACTTAGTGAATTTGTGATCAATCATGTTTAGCCCTTCTAGTGTTTAACCCAGTCCACCTGCAACATTATTTTCCTTCTCTATTGATCCATCTATTTGGGCGTCTGAAAGGATCGCAGTCTGTTCACCGTGGTTCTTCCGTAGCTCGCACCCCGGAAGAACAAAACCAGTTGTGGTCGTATCTCTCAGTGGTAGGAGCCATTCAACCCTGTGCGTGAGGGGGCCTTATTCACCGAGGACAGAGTGTCTACACTCGCTTTCACATTTTCGGATACATTTTTCTAATCTCTAACTCTTTATATTTCATGCTTTTACTGGATATTTTAGTATATGCATGATTTGATATATATTAAATGTTTATATTCTTGATGTGATTATTATAAGAATTTGTATTTAGACTAAACTTTGATTGTCACGCACAACAAGATATACTTCCAATCAATTCTTTTTTTTTTTTTGGCGACGTTATAGAATTTCCTTATCATAAAATAATAGGTCCCACTTGGTTTCAATAAATAATGCTAATAGGAAGAATATAGAAGGTGATGCTTTTATTCCAAGTCTGTCTTCTCTTCTGTCATCCTATGTAGGATATCTAATTCATGATATCATAATGAAAGCTATGCTTCCCCTGTTCTTTACAATATGCATACACACATGTTGTGATAAGGATATGATGTGAGCATCCATTTGACATATTTCACCAATTAATGCGGATAGGGGACATAGAGTGAGGTCTGTAGGAAGCATACATAGGATTTATCACATATAAAAATAATGAATTTATATATACATATAGGTACAGAAAAAGAATTGTGACTTATCCAAAAATTAAAATAAAACTACAGGTCACAGACCTGTTCAATTGGGGAGGCTATGTGGAAATAGTTGCCCATCTAAAATTGACAACCTCGTGTAGATATATACTAATTCAAGAAAACTTCACATGTAGAAGTCATATCTTGATAAGAACACACAGTTCACATACAATTGTGTGGCTGAGAGCTGAGTGTGTCTGTGTGCCCATTTTATGCCACTTTCTGATCAGTTGTTTGAAGAAGTCATTCAAATCTTAGGAAGAGAGAGAGAGAGAGAGAGAGAGAGAGGAGAGCAAAGTTTGATTTGGGTGCAGTTATTCTTGAAATTGGATCCAACTGGTGGATATGATTTTAATAAGGGACTTACATGTGAGTACATCATGTGCTAGACACGTGAAACATTCTTTAATGCCCCGTTTGGGAAGCGGAATATACGGATATAAGGGTAGTATAAGGGTGGTATAAGAATGGATAAGGAAAATGGTTGTTTGTTTGCAGAGTATAACTTGGTATTACTAAACTAGTTTAAACGAGTATAGAGAGTATAACAATTCTAAGTAACCCCTAGGATAAGCTATACTCACTTTATCTATTCTCATGGACCCATATGTCAAATCAACTTTTTACATCTTATAACATCAAATCACCTATCAACACCTCTTATACATCAAAGGGTCAACATATCAAATCAACTTTTTTACACTTTATTTATATTTTATTCTTTATCAACCAAACAACTCAACTTTTATTCTTACGTTTTTCAATGAAAATAAGAAAACGTAACCAAACAGAAAATCTCTTATTTATGTAGATTTGTTATCTATAGTGGCATAGTTATCTATCCAGAATAACTCAATTCCACTATGCAAACGGGGACTAAGGGAAGAAGAGAATTTTTATATTTAAGTGAACTAATCATAAATCGAATAGAAGAACATGTAAATTGAATAGATCATTCGTGAATCCAAATGGATAACCATATGAATTGAACTGAATAACCCATGAATTAAACAAAATATGAAATAAAATTTGTTTTTGCATTGTTAAATTGAATCCAACAATTTTTGCACTGAATTATATTGGGTCTTGCATTGAACTAAGCTCAATTTATGTAGGTATTGAATTTATCTGAACAATACATGAATCACCCATGAATTACAATGAACAATTTACTTGTCATTTTTCACCAGAATAGTGCTTCACATATCTATCTAAGTGAGATGTACACATGTCAGTTCCAATTAACAAATTAAGGATGAACAACTCTGATTGATCTAGTACTAACTACTAACATGATTTGATCTGGTTTTTATGTATGTTGTACTGGGATTCTATCACATCATCTTTCATGGATCTGTCTGTGGGGGAGAAATCCTGTGATTGCAACTGTTGATGAAAGTTGTAGACTGAGATACCAAGGAAACACAGAGGAAATTAAGGATCCTTGGAGGAGGGTTGACACAGATCTGATGCATCAATAAATTACTTATATTGCATCATCAGAGTTTATCCTTTACAAGTTATCTTTTACATCATATTTTATTTTGCTGTCTAAGGCATCTTTTGTTGACAACATGTGAAGGTAGTACAGATAGATTAATGTTCAGTTCCCAGGCAAGTTGGTATTAATTTTTTGATATTGAAGTAGGAGCCTAACATTGTGTTACAACCACATGCATTTGCCGTCCAACGAGGAGAACCCATCAAACTGGGGCCCACTGTCCCCTTTGACAGGCCACCACCCATTGGATTTGAACCCAAGCCCTATATGAGTTCATGGGAGGAATCAAATTTGGCTTGCTAAATAAAAAATTTAAAATGTTACAATCAGTTTATTTTATATTTTAAAACATATATCACATATATTTTTATTTTATTAAAAATCATATATTTCATCTAATAAAATAAAATTTATATTTTTTTAAAAAATTTATATTTTTTAATTAATTGAATGATGCTATTTATAAAAAATATAAATTTTTTATAACGAGGTATATATATTAATACGGTGAGGATGAGGCTAATGGGATGGATTATACTACATTGGAGAATGTAAAAATGATTGAATGCAATAAAATTCATAAAAAATATATTAATATGTGGTTTCATAGTGAAAACCACACGACAAGCCCTATTTAACGTCTGATGGTGATGGAAATGAGACACATGGTACTCGAAACGAGCGCACCACATAATTACCTCATTTTTTATAAGCTGTGTATATCTGAAAGAAAGTAAGAATAAGTTTACATTTGTGATAGCAATGATATATTCTTTCTTTCGCATGAGAATAAGAACCTCTTCATGTTAAGTTTTTGTCGTAAACAAAAAAACATAAAACATTAAAAGATACGAACCCCACTTCATATTTTACATTTTGAAATCTTTACCCACCCCTATTTAAGGTGAGTCAGATGGGGTTGGTTCTATAATATAATCAAACATTTATATAACAAATCAAACTAATTTTTACATGAATGGAAATTACATTCAATAAAAAATACAAAATCTCAAAATAAGTAAAATATAAATAGTTCACGACATCCATTACATAAACTATTTAAAATATTTTCTAACACATCTGAAAATATATAATATGTTGGAAGGAGAAAGGGAAAAAAAGGATCCTATAAAACATCGAGCATCTCATATATGTAAGGGTGATTGTATTTTTGATTTTTTCGTTTTTTTGAAAGAGATAGAGATATGAAAGGAATAAATAGAAAGAAAAAAAAGAGATGGTGGCTTCTTAATTTTTTACAACCATATGAATTAATTTTCTTTTGATGTTCCTTCACCTATTTACCATCCCTCACTTGCCCCTTATCTTGAAAGTCATCCACTTATTAAATTATGAACACATGCAATTTGTGTTGGGATTATGTTTTGATCCGGTGTATCAACATCGGATGGCTATGATGAAATCAAATTAGGGTGGACACCTAATTGGATTAAGATTTAATCTTAATTAAGATACAAAGTGAATCTCTTAAAATCAAATAAACGGATTTGTTTGTTACAGATTTATTTAGATCTATTTATTAGGAGATTACTTAGAGAGAGTTATTTATTCATATAAATATCATCTAGGGTTTCAGGGTACAAATTGGCTTAGTATAAAATGTAAAGATCCATATGAGAGAGGTTGAGAGGGCTTAAGAGAGGGTAACTCCATAAAAGAGTTTGTAAGGCTTTTTTGTATCTCAACTATTATAGTGGATTATCTGTTTTCGTCTCGTGAATATACGACCGAACCGCCCGGGGCATTAAATGGAGCTATGCGGGTCGGGCCCGCATATGCGGCCCGATCCTGCTTGTGCGCCCGCTTAAACGGGTCGAGTAGTCGACCCGTTTAAAAAAAAAAGAAAAAACCCTCACCTCGAGTGCTTCTTCTTCGCCGGCCCTAATTTGCTTCTTCTTCTTCTTCAATCATCTTCTTGACTTCTTCGAGGGAGGTTCGGGAGTCACCGATTATCAACGCCAAGTCAGTCACCGATCATCTTCTTCAACTTCTCCTCCTTTTTTACTTCAACGACGCCTCCGACGGTCGGTGATCTAACTCCCTCTTTTACTGATTAAGATTCATTGATTTTAATTTACTTTCTTTGCTTGATGCCATCAATGATCACTCCCTCCTGATCTCCTTCAAGACTTGATGCCATCTAACTCCCTCTTCATGCCACCAATCACTGATTTTAATTTACCGATTAAGTTGATGGTGTACTGGTGTTT
Source organism: Acorus calamus (assembly GCA_030737845.1). Classification (NCBI taxonomy): domain Eukaryota; kingdom Viridiplantae; phylum Streptophyta; class Magnoliopsida; order Acorales; family Acoraceae; genus Acorus; species Acorus calamus. Next base: position 25,378,553 of record CM060860.1, read on the forward strand.
GTTTTATTAAATAATTTGATTCATCAATTATCAAACTAAGGTTTGTATTGGTGTTTGTATTGGTGCTTGAAGCAGAGCATGTAATTTGCATTCCACTGAAGCAGAGTTTAGTTTCATGTTTCTTCTTCCCTTGCAATTTATATTTTATAAAAGGAAAATCAAAAGGATTTCAAAAACTGAGGAAAAAATAGATCACAAACAAAGTTTTTGGAGGAATTATGCTTCATAGTTTTAATTTTTAAGTATAAAATAAATTGCATGATTGATTGGTTGATTGTAACTTATATTTATGGGGGGGGGGGGGGTAGTCGATACGGACTTTGATGGATTTCTGTGGACATTGTTTAAGTGATAGACTTGTAGACTTTGCAGACTTTCACAGACTTTTGCAGATTTTCGTAGACTTTTGCAGACTTTCACATTCATAGACTTTCACAGACATTTGTACACTTTCACAAATCACTCTCATGAACTTTCACAGACATTTGCATACTTTCACAAATCACTCTCATGGATTCTTATAGACTTTCACAGATTGTCTCTTCATTAAAAACAATCGATCTAAAATTAAAAAAAAAAACTTTATATTGAGAAAAATCCACAATGAACTAAACTTTTTTTTTCTGTTATAGAGAGAAAATTTCATAGAGGGAAGGGATGAGTTTTTAATTAGCAAACAATAAAAAATAAGGAAATATATATATTATATAAAAATCATATATTACATCTTTTCAAATATAATGAAATAAAATAATAAATTATATTACTTAAAATAAAATAAAATAAAATAAAAGTAGTCATTATATTTCTTTAAATTAAAAATGAAATAAAAGCAATCAGTATATTTAGTTATATATATACATATACCTAAATATATCTTTTTATTTTTATATATGTCTGAACGTTATAAAAAAATATACATGTATATTGTACAAAAATAGAAATATCTGAGCTCAGTTATCTGAAGATGATATTTGAAATGGAAAATCTCAACTACTTCTCAAAATTAGTGGTCAAATAGGAGGCCTCTTATGTTTAATACTGATAACTTTTAATCTAATAATGGAGACTAACCAACCAAAAAACAAATAAACAAACAAAAGAGAAACAATAGAAAGAAATTGCAAACCTCCTCAAGATTCACAGGCGGAGCGGGTTATTTTCTATACCGCTGCTAGCAAGTAGGGTGGTGTGAGGGTGTGATTCAATAGAATTCACTATCATTCGCAACAACTCACCGCCTCTCTTCTCCCATATAAAGATGTTCCCGCAATCCGACCCACTAACAACATACTCACAATTGGGACCAAAGAAACCCACTCCCTTCACCATTTCAGCATTATGAGCAAAGAAAATCAAATAAAACATTTTACATATAATCAAATATATGATAAATCTATATTTTAGAAAATAATTGTGGATGATCTAGGCATATATTATATAATATATAATAATGAAATGATTGATTGCAACACAAGCGAATTTACCATTCTCAAATATTCATCAAACATATGAGGTGATAACACAAATGGACGTTCGGAAGAAAAAAAGATGATAAATAAAGAGAAAAAAATGTGAATAAAAATATGAAAGGTATGAGATAAAAATCATAAAGGAGTTTTGTCAAAAGAAAAAAAAAGAAATATTACAATACTGGAATAAAAGTCCATGAGAATCCCACTCATTTGGGTGGGATTTTGAAATGACATTTTCCTTTGTATTTCTCTCTCTAAAGTCCACAAAAGTCCACAAAAATCCATCACTTGTGAAAATCTTCACAAATCATGTTTAAATTGAATAACACAAGACAAAATGTCTACTATAAGGAGTCTCAATTGAATAACGCTGGACATTTTGTCCACGAAATAATGTCTCAATCGAATAACAGTGGACTTTTTTTCCACGAAATAATGTCTCAATCGAATAACACTGGACTTTTTGTCCACGAAATAATGTCTCAATCGAATTACGCTGGACTTTTTGTCCACGAAATAATGTCTCAATCGAATAACGCTGGACTTTTTGTCCACGAAATAATGTCTCAATCGAATAACGCTGGACTTTTTGTTCACGAAATAATGTCTCAATCGAATAACGCTGGACTTTTTGTCCACGAACCAATGTCCTGATTGAAAAACACAAGATTTACAAATCCATGGACATGGACAATTTGTCCATGAAAATCCTAATTGACTACCCCCCTATTATATGTTGAACTCTTTTAAGTATGACATAAAAGGTTAGATTTCTTTAAATTTATGATATTTATCTTGTTAACTCTAGTTCATCGTATAATAATTCAATTTATAAATTTTATTAATAAAAATTACAGAACCGCATATACTCTTGTATACTGCATGTACTCTGTGTGGTACCCTAGCCGCACGTAAATCACATCCCGTATATCAGAACACTGGGCCGAACCACGTTATTTTTTCTGTTCTTCGTGTAATTGTGTTCAGTTCTTATGTATGATCTTGTATTTTATCTACGGTTTCGTGTATTCGTTTCTGACAATTCACTGACTGAATTAATTCTGCAACATATTCAAGTGAATGTTTTGTCTGTTTTTACAGGGTTTGATAAATTGTACTGCTAGCATTTAGGGCTGTGTATACCACACAATGCTTAACACACCATTAACCGTGCCTGAAGTTCTGCTGAGATTTTCTTGAGAAGTACAATCTACTGCCATGGCTTGTGCTATTAAAATCTTCCTTATTTAGATCCCTTAATTTCTTTTCATGGTTTTAAATCCTCACACATTCTAATTTTCAATTTTAATTTTATATATATATATATATATAGCATGTCGTTCTGATCGTTCTGATATGCTGTCCCATTTGAGGTCTTATTTTATTTTATTTTATTTATATAAGAGATGTATTTTGTCTGATAAAAATATGTTTTTGTTTTATCTTTCAATTAAAGAGGACATTAAAGCAAATATTGTATATGTTTGTTAAAACTTATAATTTATAGATTATAGTTTTTAACTTAAAATAAACAGTTGTTGCATGTTTGTTTAAACTATTTGAAACTTATTTAAGTTAAAAACAACTTTAAAAAATCATAATCTCTAAGCTGGGTTAAAGGTGTTTTTCGGATGATAACTTATGGATTTTTTTTTTTAAAGTTGGTCATTACTACCCTTCACTTTATTTACTAAGGACAAATTTTTTTCATTTCCTCTAAATATTCCTTTCATTTTCCAAAAAATTGAGATAACACATGTAATATTAAAACTTTATATTGTAATGTTTTTTTTTCTTAGATAAAATTTAGATTATAGCTAGAATATTTTAGTTGTGTTTTTTATGAATAGAGATCAAGTTCTATATTTTTGTCTTTCACATTCTATTTTTAAAATTAACGTGGAATACAAGATTTCACTAAATTTTTTACATATTATTTAATGTTAATGGAGGAAGAGTGGTCATCATCATTTTATAAGTAAAATCACATTCTTTTATCAAAGAAAAATTAAAAACTTCTACTCTTAGAAGGAGTATTTTTGACAATTACGCAGCAAAAAGCTATTTTACGATTTATTTTGACAAACATTCACAACTGCTTATTCTCGCATTTCAACAGCTACAAGTAAACATGTCAACCACTTATCAGAAAAGTTATAATCTATAATTTATAATTTAAGCTACAATAAACATGGTTATTATATTTATTTTGATGCTTCATTTACCCTAAAAAACCAAGTTTGAGGAGATAAAATAGTAGAAATATTAGATGTAAGTAATTGGATGCTGATAGTGTCAATCCTTCCTCCAAATTATATTAGATCAAGAAAATACAAAAAAAATGTCGTTAATAAAAATTCATTTTCAAATAATTCAAATCGTAAAGTAAAAGTGACGGGAGGAATAATTTTAGAAAATTAGTTAGGATTCTCACAGTCATCCCGTATTATTTTTAGGTTCTTTATTTATTTTAAGATTTTTTTCTTAATTTTCAATCTTATTATTTTTAAATTTTAAGTCTAATCTAACCCTTTCTGCGAGTACCCTTCATTTGTATACCAAAAATACCCTTTAAACATTTTCGTTTACGTAAACCATCATCTCTCCCACATTTTCATTCAAATCAACTTCTTTGCCCAATTTAGATTTGAATTCAGGTACCAAATAGAACACATCATTGATTTGATCTTCTTCTTCAACAGTATCTTTTCCCCCATTGAAACCCTAAAAAAATATGGTGGTGGCTGTGGACGGGGTCATTGGTGTCCTCGCCACAATAGTAGATCTGGTTGGAGGAGTCGCGGAGGGGGCAACTATGGTCGTGGGAATAGAAAAAGTGGGAGGCCATGAAGTCGTTGGATATGGTGCGGCTATGGTTGTTGGAGGTGGAGGATATGAGGGATTGGACGCTCCTTGTCCGCTTGGGAGGCTGACCACCTTCGCCGCGGCCGCCGCTGTTGGAGGAGTCGAAGGAGAGGGGAGAGAGAGATGTTGAGGCCATCATTGGCAGTGATACTGATGACGACGTCAATGGGATCGATGGTACGTTTGAGTGAGAGGAGGGAGGAAATGTGAAAGAAGTTGCGGATGGGGGGAACATGGATCAGACGGTCGGGATGGACGATGAGGGGTTGAGTCGTGGATAGTCCGCTTAAGTGGGGGGAGGTTTTTTTTTTGCCTCTTGTCGTTGGTTTCATGGTGTTTCAGGGCTATTGTATGTTTTTTGTATGTTCTTTTTGTTATGTAATGACGGGGAAATATTAGTATATTGTTATATAATTTGAGTATATTGTTCATGTGTCTAGGAATATTGTTAAATATGCAGATCTGTTAAATATGCAGATCCGTGATTGAAAGCGTATTTTAAGATATCATTTCATGAAAATTGAGTATTGACCAATCATCGTGGATGACAAATGTCTCGATAAAATGGATGTGTAATTGTTCTTTTATTTTATCTTTTAAAATGTTCTAATATTATGATTATGATATAATATAATTATTGTATTTTAAATTTTAAGGTGGACTGTGACATGTTAGTAAATAAATTTGGTGTGCATTTTACAAAAGATGAACATGAACTTCACACATACAGCATTCTAATATTTAGGGGTGAATATACTGTGAATATTTTAAGACAGTCCAAAAAAAGTGAGGCTAGGATCAAACAAATACAAGAGGAAACTGTCCAGTACCAATTGAATTGTTAGCAACATACCCAGACACCCAGATGGGTTAACAATATACTAATACAAGTTAATAATGTATATCAAAATTAGAAAATGAATGGTTTATGGGAGAAGGACATTTTGATATATCTAATGGAGTCCTAACGGAAATTAGTGAAAATGACCCTGAAATAATAGACAATGCTTCTCAGGGGTGTAAAAAGAACTTGAAAAATACCAAAGATCTAAAAATAATACAGGGATGGCCTTGAGGACCCATAATTAATTTTCCCAATTTTTTTCCTAACATATTCCAAAAAATTAATAATCATGAAAAAAAAGTGCTTAACTAGCTTCATGTACATAGTTTTGGGCCTTGTAGAACAGATCAATGGGCCGTTATGAGATCCCAATCCAAATAGAAGGCCCAACAGGGTTCTTATAGGGTTCCATCTCCACGTCTAGGGTTTCCATCCGGAAGACAAGAGAAGAGAGTCTGAATCGATCCGTGACGGCGATGGGTGAGAGCCACTCGATCCCGATCTCTCGACCTCTAAATTTCACTCCTTTTTCGATCTCTTCAATCTGATCTCTCTTTTGATCTCTCTGCAGCGAGGATCAAGGTTCACGAGTTGAGGGGGAAGACCAAGGTGGAGCTTCTGAACCAGCTGAAGGACCTCAAGGCGGAGCTCGCCCTCCTCCGCGTCGCCAAGGTCACCGGAGGCGCCCCGAACAAGCTCTCCAAGATGTAATAAAACCCTAGATCCCTCTCTCTCCTTCTCTCTCTCTCTTTCAACGAATTGTGATGTGATGATGACTGCAGAAAGGTTGTGAGGACGTCGATAGCGCAGGTGCTGACGGTCATATCGCAGAAGCAGAAGTCGGCGCTCAGGGAGGTCTATAAGAATAAGAAGTTCGTCCCGCTCGATCTCCGCCCCAAGAAGACCAGGGCCATCCGCCGTCGCCTCACCAAGCACCAGGTCCTCTTCCCCCCCCCCCCATCCCCAGATCTTTTGTGCTCATTGAATTGGATTTATGGATTTCTCTTTTGTTGTTTGGGTTATTTGCATGTTGATTGATTTGCATAGTTTGGCTTCTTTTGTTATATTTGGATGGATTTGTAATATGTGCTTTTAATCTGTGATTTTGTTTTTTTTTTTGTGTGTGTGCGCGCATTATTGTGGTTGGTATTGAGTTTTCATTTGTTCTCTGCTTTGGTGATGATTGTTATTTGTTGGGGTGACCTGATATCAAAACTTTTTATGGAGTTATCAGTGAATGATATGACTTATGAGTGTTTCTAGCCAATCAGTTAGATTTTCATTTGGTTGCATACTTGCATATAGTTTTTAAAGTTTTCTGAGCTGGTGGTTTGCTAACGTAGTTGCATTTAATAGAAGCATCAACAATCTTGTTTCTTGGTTTTTGAGTAATTGAAAGGTAAATTTTTTTGGTTTGATTGAATGGCATAAAATCAAAAACAGGCTCAAGTGATGGTAAAAGAAAAATCTAGTGTAAATATTCCCCTTGAGATGATATTACTCCAGGTTAATTTTTACTTTCATTCATGGTGTAATTTTTCTTGTAGATGAATGTCTATGCTAAACGATGCACAGTTTCGAGATTCAGCAAAGATGTTCAAGGGTCTTTAATTTCAGAAGTTCTACTATTTTGTTTGGTGGACTTTGATTCTTCAGTTCACCAATATGCATCTGATGATAGAGAAATTGAATTTGGAGTAGCATCTTTATTATACTTTATTTGGTTATATAGAAAGGAGATCAACATGAAAAGGAATTTTTTCAGATATGCTTCCATGAGTAAAGGAAATCCCATTTTCTTCATATCGGCATGTTCTAGTTGGATATATACATGATGATTTGTGCTGTTGATATTCTGGAATGGCATCCAGTGCATGGTGGCAGTTTTCTACGACAGCCTGTTCTTTTTTAATAGGAAATTATTCGAGGGCATTGTGATCTCATTTGGCATTCATAACTGTCAATTTTGAATTTTGAATATTGATTGTCCTTATTTCACAAGTATGAAATTTAAATGTATAGCATTATTCATCTTGCATAATCCCTTTTGTTTTAAGTCCAATACTATCTAATGTAATTAAGGCTGCAACTTGAGCAGTTGGGTCTCAGCCCAACCCAACTCCGAGTTGGAGGTTTAACTCAAATCCAACCCAACCCAATCCTCAAAATTAAGAAGGCCAATCCAAACCCAACATCTCGGGTTATGATGCAATTCAGATCGGGTTTATTTTAGGTAATTTGAACAATACAATGGTTGTTGTCCTGTGAGAAAACATAGTTAAGATAAAATGAAAAACGAAGATGGTGAGAATAATAAAATGAAAATATAAAATTATAGACCATTCAAATTTTATCTCAAAAGACATTTCAAATTTGACCTGGAAATTTAAATATACGATGTACCTCATTGGGTTGGTTACCTAGGTCCTCAATCCATACCATACCCTATTTGTATACGGGTTGCTTGGGTTTGGGTTTGGGTTGAACCTAAACACTAGAATCCCAACCCAAACTGGATAGAGTATTAGAACGGAAAGAACCATGAGATAATGAACTATTGGTTCTAAGCCATCTCTCGCGGTCACTCAAGTATTCGAGGCACATTTCTTGCAACTTCTTGTTGACCCAGCCTTTATATACTGATAAAAGAAGAAGCTTTGAAAGGAGGCATCAGCTCTACCAAAAAATTGGAGAATGGTTGATGATATGATGAAAAATCAGAATCAGTGACAAAGGGCTGATCTTTGAATAGGAAAAGGAATGGATCCGTAGCCTCAGGGTTCCAAAGGAATTTTTTTAGTTGAGAAACCCAAAAGCCCTGTCCTCCCTCGCTATCTCGCAATACCATGAGATAATGAACATGTCAAGTATCCGTCTGGGATCATGTCTTCTTAGGTCTATTCTGGATGTACAATTCAATTTCGGTAGTCATATTCCAGGAGAATGGCCACTCCAGGAATTATAATTGGAAAATGTAATTCCTTTTTGTAAATCGGAAAACTTATCCAAACATCGGGTTGAATCGGGCTCAACCCTCCCAAATGGCACCCTTAAATGTAATTCCTTTTTGTAAATTTTTTATAACATTGCCTCCCGAGCAAGAACCTTGTTAGAACTTTGAGAGAAATACATGTGCAATTCATGCAATCTTGAATGGCTACTCTATTCCCAGTCAAATAGAAATCTTTGGCTGACTAATAATATTGTTTTCTCATGCTGGGATATGATTATAATGTACTCTATTAAAGTACTGACTGTGATATTTTTTGTTAAATTAATTTTTAGTGGGTATGGATTATGGAATGCAATTTTCACATCCAGTTAATCTTACATTAGGGGGAGCTAATGGCAGGAGCACATACAAGTGGAAAGAATGCATAGATGTGTAGAGAATGTACACTACGTGGATTTCCTATTACAATAGTAGATATCCCTCCTATAAAAGAAACAGCATATGAATTGCTGTGTGGTATTCATTTTAAACACATAGTGTTTTAGTAGTTATGGTACAAACACTGTGTGACCTTTATGGATTTTATGTGATTTAATAAGCATTTATTCTCTATTTATTAATATGAAGGCGAAGGCCAATTATTTATTTAAAATAATAATAATATTTAAATTGTTCTATGGAAACAGTGCAGAATATTTCTTGCTTTGTAAGATTGACAGAGTTTGGCTAGGAAATCAATTGTTTAAAATTGGTAGTGGAATTTTCCATCAAATAGTGAAAATTCCTGGCTATTATAACTGGGATTGGGATTCTATGTGCATGTGTGTGCCATGCATATCCACCTGTTTTCACCCTCTCATGTTGCATGCCTCTACCATCTTCTCACCCTGAGACGTGAATAAAATTAAACAGGCAAATTGCATTGTGGATCCTATACAAAATAATATTGTAAAATGGTTTATTCACTACTTTTTGTTAAACAAACTGTTAACATGCTACGTAATATTGGTTGTGAATCATCTTGATGGTGATGTTTTCTATTTTGTTTTTGATATATGTGGTTATTATCGTGTTTTGGGTTCATGAATCGATCGACATTACCCTCTGATGAAGTTTCACATTTCTTGGTTTTTGCAAATGAAAAAGGTCTAGGTATTTAAAGAACTGCCCTCCGGAAGGTGGATATGTCTAACAAAGATGCTTGGAAAAGTTCATGGTTGGCTACAAGAAAAGAGGATTTTATATAAAAAATATAAGCTTGGAGTATTCGTTCATTGGGTTAATAAGATGTTACGTTCCTTGTTAAGTTCTCGTAGTCATCCATATATAGTCTCTGACAGTGTCATAGAGATGAAAGGTGTTTAACCACAGGGAAGAGGTGGTATGGGATGGATGACATGCATTTTATGTTGTTAGATTGGATAATGAAGTAAAAAGAAAAGAAGATTATGATTAGAACTTTTGTGCCTGGGGGCAGAGGGGTTTTAAATTCCATGTGAGCAACTAATGTGGCATTCGAAGAAAAAACAAGAAATTGCGTGTTGGACACAGCTAGACATGGTTGCAACTTTTCAATTTAAAAAGGACAGTGGTTTCTTTTTTCCTCTTTAAGATTTACTCTCCAAACACAAAATAGCTGGGAAAATCGTGTTATATTCTTTGGGGATGAACATTATGGAGCATGCTTCATATTTTACTGGTATTTTTCTTTTATTATATGTCCTGTTTTCTACCTATGCATTCTGTTTGTATTGTTCTTTCATTTTGTTTGCCTTTTTTGTTTTGTTTTTTTAGTTGTATATTCTGTTTGCTTTACCTATGGCTATGTGCTCTTTTTCTACCCTTTATTCTGTTTTATTTGTATTTTTTATGGGCATATGTAATATTTATGTTTTATTTATTGATTGATTGCTGTGTTCTTGATGTGTATGTATTCTAGTATTTATTGATTTGCCTTGTTGACGTTCTGTGTCGTATCTGTGTCATGCTATTTTAGCGTGAATTGTCCAATTCATGTATCCTGATTGATTGTCATCAAGAAATTGTTTAGACATCCCATCACCTAATATAGGTTAGGTCAGTTTCAGGTGATAAAGGTGGTTCCTCCAATTTTCACTCCCTCTTTGATTTGGTATCCATGGTTACTACAAATACCCATTGTGGTATTTGTATTTTGTGAGCTGATATGGAGCCTCCTGATTGTCTAATGTTTATTCTACTTGCTTTTAATTTAGTAAAAATAAATAAATTTATAAGCCATTTATGTCTAACCTGTCAATTTTGATGTATTCTACAGTCTGATTAAGTTCAATGTTAAATCATTGAATATTGTTCTGAGTGAGCCTGTTCTTCAATGTTGCTAGAGGAGTATTGACTCTAAATAATGGAAATCCGTAGATAAATGTACAATTTGCTTACCGTCTTTTCTTTTGATAATTGTTTAGAAAATCTAATGAAATATTGCAAAAATAACCTACTGTTCAATACAAATGGAAAGTTTGGTAATTTCACTTAATTGAATGCACACATGTACAATGCTAGTCTGTGCCATAATCTTCCATTATCTAAGAAGTTTGGCAGTTACTGTTGTACATGCTTATAATTCTGGAAAAATCACTAAAGAATTGGTTGTTGATCTGGTTGTATCCCTGGGTTTTCATCTCTTGTTTGCTGTCCCTTCTATAATTTTCTGTTGACATGTGCTTTAAATTGCTTTGTTTGCATGTGTTGAATGTAATATATGCTTGGCATATCCTGTTATTGACTGGTGATTGCTGTGCATAGTAGAGTTACCATGAGCTTGTTGATGTTCCATGGAAAATATAAATAAATCATTTGATCCGAAAACCAGATCACATACTTTATTCATGAATTACAAGATCAGATGGCATACAAAGTGAGATTCAGAAGCTCATTTTGTGCAATGTCATTTGATTGAACTGGATTGTTTGTTCCTGCATAAATCCATATTGATGTTTGTACCATTTCATGTGCAGCTATCCCTGAAGACTGAGCGTGAGAAGAAAAAAGAAAAGTACTTCCCTGTGAGGAAGTATACCATTAAGGCTTAGGGGTAGGCTCAAATGAGTTTGTTTTTCTTCTTCCAGAGGATGCCTGTTATTTTTGGGAGGTTGATCTTGAATCATTACATGGAAGTTAAGTGTCTTCTGTTCAAGGATTTGCATCTTTTATCTGATTTTGATACTTCCAGTGAATAGAAGAATATTCTGTGATGATTTTTTTATATATCTGATACTTATTGTTCCAAATATGACCTCATCATCAAGTTAATTATAAGGTAATTACAATGGCTTGTGATATGGTTTTAAAAAAAATCTATTTATATGTTGGAGAATCCTCTTCGTGTATATTCGGTTGGAAAATGATAACGTCCAGCCCCGTTTGCAGACCTCATCTTTGTGATTTTTTTTTTATCGATGTTCTTGTCTAAGGATAATGTTACATTCAGCTCCATTTCTAGCCTCAATTCCAGTTAGGGGTGGTAAATGAGCGGAACAAGTCGAGCTTTGACCTATTTAGGCTCGGCTCATTTAGTATCAGGCTCGGTTCAGGACCGAGTTTCATTTTGTGTTCCGGCTCGGTTCGTTGGGCTTGTGAAAAGCTTGGTTAAAGTTCGGCTCGGGCTCGTTTAGCTCAAAAAATCTTGTTTAGTATTTCAGAAGTCATATTTTATAAATTAACACTTTATACATGTGAAAGTGACATAAACCTGGGCTCGACTCGTTTCTTTTTTTCTGTCAAGTACCAGCCCTAATTTCAGTTTTCATGTGCTTTCAATTTTTTTAAAATAGTATATCTCATTGAATGAGATACATGTTTTTATAATAAATGAAGTATATACTCCAATGAATTGCATGAATGCATAGAGAGTTGGAATTGGGGCTGGAAATGGATTTGGGTGTAACGTTGTTTAATGAAGTACAAATTATTATAAAAGGGCATTGTTACACTCAGATTTCTCATATATTTTGTTAAAAATCTAATGAAACATATACATCATTAGATAGAGTATATGTTTCATTATACATTTACTAAAAATGAGTTTATTCAATATGAAATGAAGTGATGTATACTTTTTTTCAAAACACATACTTTATTAGGTGATGTTAACTATTTTTTTAAAAATTAAAAACATGTGTGTTGTGAGTTTTGGATTATAAAAATAACTGAAATTTGTTATAAATGTAAATAAAAGAATAAGATTAAATATACCAACCAAATGATAAATATGGGAGAGAGATGAAGGAAGAACTCTGTATTTTCTATCTTCTTAATTGATCAAATGAATACAATGATGGCCTGTATTTATAGGCATTAAAAGATAGCAACAAACAAGATTTTACAGAGATTTGATTTTATCTATCATTTACAAAGTGAAAAGGATTGAGTCTAATCCTTTAAGATAAGTGCTGACAAAGTCAAAGTCAAAGTCAAAGTCAAAGTCAAAGTCAGTCATCCATATTTACAACACTCCCCCTTGGATGACCATCAACCATTATACTAAGGTAATTGCCTCATTAAAACCTTGCTTGAAAAACCCATTGGGAAAAAATCAAAGCGAAGGAAAAAGAGTACAATTACTTGATCTTAGCCATGTTGGACGCGTTTAATACTGCCTCATTAAAACCTTGCTAGGAAAACCCAGTGGGACAAAACCTAGACGAAGGAAAAAGAGTACAATATGTAATCGATGTCCATGGTTGAATATTGTCACATTTATTAGTTACTCCCCCTGATTTAGGAAAGTTTCAGACTGTCTGATGATTAAGTCGACGCATGCCAACTTCACGCACCATCTTCTGGAAGGTTGATTTTGGCAGAGCTTTAGTGAAGAGATCTGCAAGATTATCATTGGAGCGGATCTGTTTGACTTCAATTTCGTGATTCTTTTGGAGTTCATGGGTGTAGAAGAACTTCGGTGAGATGTGCTTAGTCCTATCTCCCTTGATGTAACCTCCTTGGATTTGAGCAATGCATGCACTATTGTCTTCGTATATGGTTGTAGGAATATTTGTTGTAGATGACAATCCACAGGTGCTTTGGATATGTTGAATCAATGATCTTAACCAAACACATTCTCTACTAGCTTCATGTAACGCCAATATTTCTGCATGATTAGATGAGGTAGCCACCAATGTTTGCTTTGTAGATCTCCATGAGATAGCAGCATTGTTATTAAGATACACATAGCCTGTCTGTGATCGACCTTTATGAGGATCAGAAAGATAACCTGCATCTGCATAGCCAACTAGATGCGAATCATTAGATTTATCATTTGAATAAAATAAACCCAAATCGGTGGTTCCACGAAGGTATCTCATAATATGCTTGATACCATTCCAATGCCTACGAGTTGGAGCAGAACTGTATCTCGCTAAGAGATTGACTGAGAAGGCGATGTCTGGTCTCGTATATTGAGCCAAGTATAGCAGTGCACCAATAGCACTTAAATATGGTACTTCTGGACCAAGAGTTGCCTCGTCTTTATCTTTAGGACGGTATGGGTCTTTCTTAACGTCCAAGGATCGAACGACCATGGGTGTACTTAGGGATGCGCTTTATCCATGTTAAAGCGTTGCAATACCTTTTCTATATATTTTGATTGGTGGATCAATATTCCATTAGAATTTTGTTCGATCTGCAGACCGAGACAATATTTAGTTTTCCAAGGTCTTTCATTTCAAATTCCTTCTTCAGACATTCTGCAGTTTCGTTGAGCTCTTCAGGAGTCCCAATTAAATTTATGTCATCAACATAAACTGCTAAAATAGCAAATCCCTTATTGGATTTCTTTATAAAGACACATGGGCAAATGAGATTGTTTTCATATCCAGCTTTTATCAAATATTCACTAAGACGGTTGTACCACATTCTTCCAGATTGCTTTAGCCGTACAATGAACGTCTTAGTTTTATTGAATACATACTCTTTGATTTTGCTTCAGGCAATTTATATCCTTCAGGGATTTTCATATAAATATCAGCATCTAAATTCCCATATAGATAAGCTGTTACAACGTCCATTAGTCTCATATCGAGTTTTTCAGAAACTGCGAGACTTATTAGTAGCGGAACGTTATTGCATCCATACTGGTGAGTAAGTTTCTTCATAGTCAATCCCAGGTTTCTGCAGGAAACCTTGTGCCACAAGACGTGGCTTATATCTAGTGATTTCATTTTTCTCATTTCTTTTTCTTACAAACACCCATTTGTAACCTACAGGGTTAACACCTTTTGGGGTCTGTACTATAGGTCCGAATACACCACGTTTTTCAAGAGAACCCAATTCTGCTTGAATAGCATCTTTCCACTTTGGCCAATCACTTCTTTGTCGACATTCATTTATGTTACGTGGTTCATTATCATCATCGCCCTTTGAAATTTCAGTAGCTACTGCGAATGAAAAAATGTTATCGATGATCATTTCTTTACGATTCCACATTTCTCTTGAATGCGCATAAAATATAGAGATCTCATTATTATTAGGTACATTTTCCTCTTCAAGAGTTTGTACAGTCACTTCTGGGACTCGTGTCACTTCAGGGACATTATACTCTTCTGGAGTTTTAGAGAAAGTGGATCTATTGTTCATAATCTCTTCTGGAGCATTATGTATAACTTCTTCTGGAGCATTCTTAGGGCATGATATTTCATTTGGTCTCCTCTTCCGGGGAGCTGAATCTTTAGAACCTATAGGTCTTCCACGCTTCTGGCGTGCAGAAGATTCATTTGCCGCCAAATTTGTAGTTTGTCCTCTTGTGACATCTATTCGGGCTGGCACATTTGCAGCTGGTACATGTGATTTGGTCACTTTGGCTGCATCATTGAATGCATCAGGAATTTGATTTGCGATATCCTGAAGATGCAATATCCTTCGTACTTCATTTTCGCATTGAGCGGTACGGGGGTCTAGATGAGACAAAGTGGATGTATTCCATGATAATTCTCGTCGTTCTTCAGGAACGGAACGTACTTCAGGTACGTTCTTCCCTCCCCCTAACGGCGGGAATAGTGTATCATCAAAATGACAATCAACAAATCTAGCAGTAAACACATCACCTGTCAATGGTTCCATATAACGAATAATAGAAGGAGAATCATAACCAACATATATTCCCAAACGACGCTGGGGACCCATTTTTGTACGTTGTGGTGGTGGGATAGGAACTTGCACTGCGCAACCAAATTTACGCAAATGTGAAATGTTGGGTTGACAGCCTGACACAAGTTGTGAAGGTGAAAAAGGGTGATAAGCAGTTGGCCTAAGTTTAATTAGCTTAGCAGCATGCAAGATAGCATGTCCCCAAGCAGACACAGGCAATTTGGATTGCATGAGTAAAGGTCTTGCAATAAGTTGCAAACGTTTGATCAAAGATTCGGCTAGACCATTTTGTGTATGAACATGGGGAACTGGGTGTTGAATATCAATACCTTGTGATAAACAATAATCATCAAAAATTTGAGAAGTAAATTCTCCTGCATTATCTAATCGAATGGACTTAATGTAATGGTCAGGAAAATGCGCTCTAAGTCTGATAATTTGAGCAAGTAATCTAGCAAATGCTAAATTACGAGTAGAGAGTAAGCAAACATGTGACCAACGAGTGGATGCATCAATTAAAACCATAAAATATTTAAAAGGTCCGCTATGAGGGTGAATTGGGCCACAAATATCACCATGGATTCTTTGTAAAAAGGATGGAGACTCAGATGCAATTTTAAGAAAAGAAGGTCTAGTAACAAGTTTTCCTTGTGAGCAAGGGGTACAAATATAATCACTAGGTAGGGTAAGATGTTGGTTTGTCATAGAGTGTCCATTAGAATTATTCATAATCCTTCGTAACATGTTGGCTCCAGGATGACCCAAGCGATCGTGCCATAATATTAAGGTATTTGGATCATTGAGCTTCAGGCTCATGACAGAGTGTGTTTCTACTACGCTAAGTATTGTCTGGTATAACCCCATGGATAGTGCAGGGAATTTTTCTAGTGTAAGCTTCAGGCTTCCAACACTAGAAGTAATGCAAAGAAATTCTTTGTTACCTTCATTGCTTGTTTCAATATGGTATCCGTTCATCCTTATGTCTTTAAAACTAAGCAAATTTCTTTTAGAATTGCTTGAATATAGTGCATTCTGGATGAATAGGTGGGTACCATTTGGCAATATCACATGGGCTCTTCCGGAGTCTTCAATAATATTGATTGGTCCAGCAATGGTGGACACCTTAGCTGCATTGTATGCCAAGTCAGAGAAAAACTTCTGGTTTTTCAGAATGGTATGAGATGTTGCACTATCTACCAGACAAATGTCATTATTTGTAATGACTTCCCGATCCATACCTTTAAAATGGATAATAAAATTCAGTCATTCAAAATAGAATAAATATTTTAATAAATGAACCATTAAATCATCCTAAAAAAATATATCATGATGCAAAATAATAAAGATAAAGACATTTCAATTCTAAATAATAATGTCAATATTTCAAAATTAAGGGAAAGTGTATATAAAATTTAGGTCTTTAGGACCATCTCTCAATAATGGCTTTGAAAATCTCATTATCAATAGCCTTGAGTTTTTATATTTAGCTATATATGGCATGCCTTTGAAAATATATGACCACTTCTGGTGATCATAAACACTCCTTCATGGAGTTTCACAAGTTCAATATGAATGTAGATGAAAGCTAATGTCATGTCAACCTCTTTTTCACCTATTCATTCATAAATGTAGTTTATAAAGAAAAACAAATAACCCGAATATTTATATGCTCACACGGGGTGACATGAAAATCCTTTATGTGCATGCATGGTAACTAATTATCTTAATTAGTAATTATAAATATGTCATCATTGATTTGACCGAATCAACCATGCTTTCATCATATAAGTCCTGCAGGAATCTTCATTAATTGCATAATAGGAGCCCAAGATATATATTGTTAACCAAAAGCCCAACATTAATTAACAGAATATGCATGCAAATATATTTATAACTTTAAACCATTTAAACTTTGCATGAATGATGTATGTACCAAAGCATCATATATGCAATATTATAAAAATACTCTTCATCAAACTCATTGGTAGATAATCGATCATTATTCACCGTAACGGATTACAAATGATTTATTTAGTATCGGTTAAAATAAATTCATCCCAAAAATAGTGGAACTAACTTAACAGAATATATAAAAGTAGAACTTCTGGTTCTATATATAGGATTAGAACTTCTGGTTCTGTATATGAAATTAATTAGAACTTCCGGTTCTATATAAAATAAGAACTTCTGATTCTATAAAATAAGAACTTCTGGTTCTATATATGAAATTTAATTAGAATTTCTGGTTCTCTAAAAAAAATTAATTAGAACTTTTGGTTCTATTATTATTTTGTAAGAACTTTTGGTTCATAAGATTAGAACTTCTGGTTCTATTGTTATTTTGTAAGAACTTCTGGTTCTAAATATAAAATTAATGAGAACTTCTGGTTCTATTAATTATTTGCGAGAACTTCCGGTTCTACACAAAAAAATTAGAACTACAATTTATTTGTGAGAACTTTTGGTTCTACACATGAAATTAGAAATTCGGGTCTAATACATAATATTAGAACTTCTGGTTCTATAAATAAGACTAGAACTTCAGGTTCCATAAAATAAGAACATCTAGTTCAATATATAAAAAAAATTAATTAGAACTTCAGGTTCCATATAAAATAAGAACTTCTGGTTCTGTATATAAAATTACTTAGAACTTCAGGTTCCATTAATTATTTGTGAGAGCTTCCGGCTCTACACAGGAAATTAAAACTATAATATATTTGTGAGAACTTCTGGTTCTACACATAAAATTAGAATGTGTGAGAACTTCTGGTTCTACACATAAAATTAATATTTGTGAAACTTCTGGTTCTACACATGAAATTAGAACTTCTGGTTCTAATTATTTATTTATGAGAACTTCTGGTTCTACATATAGATGTATTATATTTGAATAATAAAAAAAATTTAAATTTCAATAATAGATGACAAATATGGAACTATTGCATGAAAAATAAATAAATAAAAATATTGCATAAAAAAATTATTCACGGTTTACATGAATAAAATTACATGGCTGTGTCTCTCTCTCAGTGTATATTCATGTACTATTGCATGGAAAATACAATTAAAAAAAATATTGTATGAAAACTAAATTACATACGGGTTGCATGTATGTAAGATTGTAAAAAAAAAGATTGCGTGGATCTACTATATTTTGTGTACGGGTTGCATGGATATATATATATCTAGATTAAAAAAAATTTGCATGGATTTTCTTTGCATGGAAAAATTGCACACATATTTGCATACGGGTTGAAGTTGCCGCATAGAAAGAAATAAATAACGTCCATGCATAACTTCAAACCAATAACCCCTATTCATGCCGTAAATTAAATAATCCAAATCTAAACCGGGCATAATTTATTTTCATTAAATTATGAAAATAATATGAATTTTGAAATAAAACATGAATCAATATTTAGCATTGAAATATTCATGATCTAAACATAAACAGTCATTAACATACATGATACATGATCCAATTTATTTTATACAAAAATAAATCATGGGTTTTCATTAAATAGAGCTTCGTGCTGATAACGTGTTATAAATGTAAATAAAAGAATAAGATTAAATATACCAACCAAATGATAAATATGGGAGAGAGATGAAGGAAGAACTCTGTATTTTCTATCTTCTTAATTGATCAAATGAATACAATGATGGCCTGTATTTATAGGCATTAAAAGATAGCAACAAACAAGATTTTACAGAGATTTGATTTTATCTATCATTTACAAAGTGAAAAGGATTGAGTCTAATCCTTTAAGATAAGTGCTGACAAAGTCAAAGTCAAAGTCAAAGTCAAAGTCAGTCATCCATATTTACAACAAAATTAACATTTTTCATTATAAATCTGTATATGTATTTTTTATTTTTTATTTTTAAATATGAAAATAATTTAATCAAACATATATGAAATCCATATTATATTTCACTATGTAATGTATAGTCAACAGCCTCTGGGTTGTAGCCGGGAGTTGCAAATGGGATTGAGTTTATATTAATGGAGAGTGAACCCCTATTTCGTTTTACGTGCTCAGTGCTAAAATGTGGTTTAGCCTTTAGGGTTAGCTTAGGCTAAACTAATCTAAGATTGATGCATGTATGTGGATTGACTATGTCTCATTCTGTCAAAAAGAAAATTCATACTTGAGCACAGCCTGAACCTGCTCCTCTTCTCTCCCTCTATCTCTTGCCCTATACTTTTGGGATAAGATTTTGGACTACGTATACTACCTTTCACCTCTCAAAAGAAGGAAAAAAAAGAATTATATATATATATATATAGTCGAGTGATTCAGTGCGGGAATGCGGTCGTGCGGGAAACGACGTCGATCGTTCGATCGCGGGTCCATCGCATCCAACGGTCGAGATGAATCGCCCCCGACCGTTCGATGCGATGGACCTTATGATCGCTTCCCGCACGACCGCATTCCCGCACCGAATCACTTCCCTATATATATATATATATATATATATATATATATATATATATATAGGAACCGATTAGGTGCGGCGAACGGCAGGTGCGGCAGCGATCATGGGCCGTCGATCACGGGTCCATTGCATCGGACGGTCGGGTGCGATTCACGTTGACCGTTGGATGCGATGGACCCGCGATCGAACGGCCCACGTCGCGGCCGCACCTGCCGTTCGCCGCACCTAATCGCGAGCGTATATATATATTCGATCACGGGTGGGGCGAACGGCAGGTGCGGCCGCGACGTGGGCCGTTCGATCACGGGTCCATCGCATCGGACGGTCGGGTGAGAACGGTCGGGTGCGATTCGCACCCGACCGTCCGATGCAATGGACCCGTGATCGATGGCGCACCCGCCGTTCGCCGCACCTAATCGGTTCCCATGTATATATATACATATATCTTTGTTCCTCCTAAAGCTTGAATATGATTTATTTCTTATATTTTGTTCTGATTTTGACAAATATAAATAAAGATAAAATTGATGGATATTTTTATCTTTTGAAATTATGACAGCTTATTTTTAAAATCTTAAAAATTTGTTAAACGAATATGGTTATTTTAATTATACAAATAATAATTAATTTATTTGAATAAAAAATCCGTTGTAGTCTAGTTGGTTAGGATACTCGGCTCTCACCCGAGAGACCCGGGTTCAAGTCCCGGCAACGGAAATTGTATGATATTTTTTTTACACATTTTTTGTTTGATTATGATAATTAAGTGTAACAAATAAGATTCTAATGTTTCCATTTGCCCTATTAAATGGGTAATCAAAATCTCAATCAACTGTTACTATTTGTAATATTATTTGCACACTTTTTAAAAATACAACTTCAAAGTATTTACTCTCCATTCTCAAAACTACTTTGCATTTATTCAAGGATCCAAAATTGTGTTTTACATAGGTTTATTATTTCACATAACAGTGCAGCGATACAATTGTTGGATGGGGTTGAGGAGGACAATGCAATGGGTTGATGTGCATGAAATCGACCATACTACTCAACAAAGCCAACAAGATGCTGCAACATAATTTCACGATCAGACAACGTCTTAACTATGGATTAGTTTTGAGGAGCAGTGGATCAAATAGCGTCTCGACTATGTTGCAACACAATTTCGCAATTAGATAGCGTCTCAACACAATTTCGCGATCTGAGAGCATCTCAACTCATGTGTTATTTCATTTACTAGACAAAAGAATGGTTGAAATTGAGATTCTGAACAGTGCAAACACTTTAATTTTTACTTGCAGCCCCACTGACAATCATTCCTTCACTATATTTTTCACATGGAAAATATTAGACTTAGTCACATTCACAATCCAAGACTCAGACCTCACGTATTTTCATTTTTTTCAATAATAAACATCATATAATGAAGTATATAATTTAATAAAAAGTGCATATCGCTCCATTTTAAATTGAATGAAGCGATTTTTAGTAAGTGTAAGAAAATATTTAATGTGGTATATATAACATTTAACGAGGTGAATGCTTCACTGGATTTCTAACGTGGTATAGGCCTGTATTTTGAACTGAGAAAAAAACCGAGTGTAACAACAATTTTCACAGTGAAACATTTGGCATTAATGGGCCGAGCTGGCCCAACAAGACCCGTTT
Source organism: Acorus calamus (assembly GCA_030737845.1). Taxonomy (NCBI): domain Eukaryota; kingdom Viridiplantae; phylum Streptophyta; class Magnoliopsida; order Acorales; family Acoraceae; genus Acorus; species Acorus calamus. The sequence continues at coordinate 25,399,923 of CM060860.1, forward strand.
ATACACTTCTATCCGATGTTATCTGTGAATCACGAATACATCTTTGCATGATCCAATCATCACATAAAAGTCTCAAAGACAAAAATATTAATTGCATAATCCAACTAATTAAGAAACTTCAAATTCAACGTATTAGTAGATGCACAAGAACTAAAATTATTTATTCACATGAAGGAAATTATTTACATAATTGAAAATAATGCTAAAATAACAAAAGTACCCTGTTCCGGAAATTTATTTAAAGCCTACAACTCCATGTGAACATAATCACTATCACTGTCATTATCATCAGACATTTGGATGAAGCTCTCAGATGTGGAACCCATGGCACAATTGAGATTAGGGGTGCAGTTTGTGCAAGTGTTGATGACTTGGGCATTACTGCATATCGATGTAACCTGCACTTTTGGATCTGTAGAAGTAATCTGGACATCATCCACTATTATGTTCTTGCATGGTACGGTCGCACTGCAGTTTAATCTAATACCAACTTCTGTAGTAGATCCGTGCAGTTGTACTGTCCCTTTCACATTAGTGAACCGCACATCGCTCACCTCTACTGCTGAGCTCTAGAGAAACAAAAGAAGCTTGCATAATATAAGTATCACAAAAACAGAAATATTAGAGATGATAAAGATGTGATTCAATACCGAAATACCACAGGGTTTATTGTTGTCGCAATAAAATTGGTCGATGATGATGGGGTTCGCTGTGGATATCAAAGTTATGTTATTGAATGTGATCCCCCTTGCATATCCAGAACCTCCCTGCGCATATTATCATATATGATTTAATATGCATTTGACACTAGGTAATACCTTAAAAGGAATAATAACATAATTAAAATCTTTAATTAAATGATTGCCTGCCAAGTTTTGATTCTCGCTCCATTCGTGGTGCCGCTGAAACTACTATGTTGCACGTGTATTTGCTCGACCGTGGCACGAGCGTTATCTTCTCCTAAACTTCCAATGCTGCAATGCGAGGGTGAGTTCTAAATTATGTCCTAACAACCTTATTTAATAAAAAAATGAGATATTTTAAGTTAGATATATATTACTGACCTTATACCATGACCAGGTTCACAAGCAACTCCTGTAATGTTAACATTTGACATGGCATTTCCAAGAGCAATGCAGTCATCACCTATCGAAAAATGAACATCTATTAAGATCTAAACAAAGACATAATATTTTGTTTCTTCATCATATATACGTTCTATATGGACCTTGCAAATTTAATTTCCAATCCTGAGTCCTAAGAATAAGCAATTAATGGAGTTTGGAAGTTACCTGTTCCAATTGTGCAGTTCTCTATAATTACATTATTAGATTGGGTAATGTCGATGCCGTCAGTGTTGGGACTGTCCCCTGCTGCAGTGATGGTCAAGTGAGATATGATTAAACCTTTGCTCCCCGTTATTGCCAAATGGTTCCTCGGGCCATTCACTAGCTTGAAATCCTTTAAGCTCAGGTTGTTGCATCCCACGAATAAAATTTGCTACATATTTTAAACACAAACAAAGAAATAATTTTTAAATAAGTTTAATGAATGAATATGCATAATCATTGTATATATAAATTAAAGACTCATTCAGTCCAATAGGGTAATATATATGAGCATTAACTACTCTATCCTAACTCTTAAGTGTAATACATATGAGCATTAACTACTCCTAACTCTTAAGTGATAGATATGCTTTACACATGATATTTAATTACTTAAGGAGAATTTCATAACGAAATACAACGTGACAAAGATACAAAAATACATCACATATACTTACAGTTGGTGCTGGTGCCTCTCTGCAATTAGGCCGCTGAAAAAACACAAAAATTGTGTTAGTATTACTATTGATATTTAGAGCCAAAACTATACAAATTAAACAACATAAGAAGGAAAAACTAAAGATTTCTTGGCACTTTTGTATTAATGACAATATCTAATCTAGTCTAAAAGGAGAATTTCTCCTTCTGAGGATTCCAATTTTGGTAGATTCATAGAAGGATAATAGTAGAATGAGAATGAGAATGAATGTCGAATAATATACCAACTCTGGATGGCGCTTGCAAGATGTATCCCACCAGACTTTGCCCATGCCATTGATAGTTCCAGAGCCATCGATGGTGAGCCCACTAATTCGATTAAATGAAATCCATGTTCCTATTCCAATCCATGTTGTATCACTAGGTGCATGTATATCACCTAAAACCTGTGATTTCCATTGCCACAATTGAGTATACAAGATTACAATTCTATGTACCTAAATAGATGATGAAAAGTAATGACTATATGTGTACCTAAATAGATGATGAAAAGTAATGACTATATGTGTACCTAAAATTTGTTATATAAAGAATTACCTTAATATTAATTGATGGAGAGTTACATGCTCCATTGAATATGATTGTCTTTAGAAGGAATGTTTTTTGTGCTGGAATAATCAAAATGGGGTTGCTGGCCTTCACTGCACATGCGTCTGTCCATGCTTTTAAAAATGCCTAAACATATCCATAAAATAACATATAGCACTATGGTATCAAATTTTTTTATTTATTAATTTACCTGATTAAATCTTGAAAGTATGTGTAGTTTAACTATTTTATATATACCAGTGTATCATCAGTTCTACCGTCGCTGATAGCCCCATAGTTAACGACATCAAACACTTATGCAGTTACAGAAGTTTGATAGAAAATGAGTAGCACCAGTGACATATAAATGATCATAAAATTGCCCTACAAAAATAATATTGATATTAGAACATATTTAATGAAAAAAGTAGAAAAATAGGATTGTGAGGATTAGAATGACAACCAAAAAACAAAACAATTTTACATATCCCACCACCGTAATTTTAATTAGGTGTCTATGCATACTAGATCAATCTATTCATGCAAATGAATATTGTAGAAAAAAAGACATGTAAATGTGTACGTGTGTGTGTTCTGTGTTGTGCATGCATGCATACATGTGCAAAAAAGAAGAGAAATGGCTCACCATTGTGATTGATCGAAATAAAACGTAGAAGAACAATTCTCTCTCTCTCTCTCTCTCTAAATCTCTCTTAGTTAGAATGAATGTGTCATTAGAGTAAACAGGGCTCGCTTATATAGTGATAGAAATTTTCATATAGGAAAATAAAAACTCTTATCTTTCTATTACCAAAAAAAACATATATTCTCAAATATTGTATGTTTAATCTTTGATAATAGGAAAATAAAAACTTTACCTTTCTATTACCAAAAAAATAACATATATTCTTAAATATTGTATGTTTAATCTTTGATAAAGGAAAATAAAAACTCTATCTTCCTATTACCAAAAAATAAATATATAACATTCTTAAATATTGTATGTTTAATCTTTCATAATAGGAAAATAAAAACTTTATCTTCCTATTACCAAAAAAATAACATTCTTATTTTACCAATAAGAAAATTTACAAGTCAACATTAGTAAACTAAAAGATTGATTTCGTAAATACAATATTGTTTGGTTAAGAACAATTAAATCATTTTGTCTATAGAAAACTGTAGATCTATCTTCGTTTTATTCCTTTTTGGTGTATTATCTGCAAGTCCAAATTTAATAGAAGCAACTTACTAATTAATGAAGCCCAATTTTGAGAGGTTATGTATGATGTTGCTAGATATATGAGCAATCTTCCCCTTCATAAACAATAAACTTCCCTAATTGCATAAGTAGTTGTTAATATTAAGGAAATCACTATTTTAATATTTCAAATAATGTGGGTGTTTATCATAGTTTGTAATTTACAAACAAGGCATTATATTCCATTAATAGAATATCATTCTTTAGAGCATCTCCAATGGACATGTTAGTTAACTAAGATGTTAGAGTGCCATGTCAACACTTTATCACTCAACTAGACACTCATTTACTACATCTTTATTTAGTTGGTTGTTGTTACTCCAATGGACTAGCTAAATAACAAGTCAAAATAATAGTGGGCCCACCTCTCCACCCACTCAAATCTCTCCATCCACACAAAATAATATTTTTTTGAATATTTTAAATGGTAGGGCCCACATTTGGATGGCTAAAGCACTAGTTAAATTTAACACTTCCTTTAACATATGACAGGTGGAGCCCACATTTAACATGCTCTTAACACTTCCACGGGAGCACCATTTTTACATATTTTCTAAAAATATGACACTAACTAATGAGTTAACATGTCCATTGGAGATGCTCTTAGTATGTTACCTAGTGCTAACATGAAGTGGTGAACCTCTTCTTATCTTATATTTTTTAATCGTGTCTTGTAATTGAAGGTTTTATCTTAATATGAAGCTCACTTTTTATTACCTAAAAAGAAAATTCTCATATAGTAATTTTTTTTAAAATTTTTTTGTGTCTTGTAGATCCAAAGTCAATACAAACTAATTTTATTGGATGGACGGTGTAGATTTAATTTAAAATCATACCTACTGTTATGTTATCCTATCCTCGGTTGAACAAGAGTTCTGCTACATAGACCCCACTTTATAGGCCCCAACCACAGGCCCCATTAGGTGTCAATAGACTATTGGTTTCCTAATTGACTTTTACAAAAGGATAAAAAAACAAAATATAAAACTACCCTTATTTAACTCACAAGGTTTTCATGCCAAAATCCTGTTTACCAGTTCTTACTCTTGAAACATATCCAAAAAAAAAAAAAAATTTAACTTCCAAAACACAACCCAAAAATTTCTAACAATTTTTTTATACACATCCATCACTTTAAAAAATCATTCCGGTCGGCTTACTCATCTCCCGCGACCGGCGTCACCACCACTGGATTCCTCTGGCTACTTTTTATCATATGAGATGTGGTTCGAGTACCATTGGAAAGTCTTTCTCCGGACTCGACATTCACATCCTCCTTTTAATGAATGTAACTGATTTTGGATGAAAATAGTTAAGATCAAATAAAAAGTCAAATACATTTGTAAATGTAACTTAGTTTTAAAATATATTGCACAAACAATTCAGTTACATTTATGAATATAACTGACTTTTATTATATAAATCATATAAATATCAGTTACATTTGTGAACGTAACCGACATTTATTATAAATTCATATAAATAAATTACTTATATTGTATAAATGTAACCAAATTTTACAAATAAAAGTTATAAATGTTCATATTAATTACGAATGTAATTTACTTTTAAAAAAATGCATATAATTCCAAAAAAAGTGTAAAGGCGCAATTGATATTCAACCGTTACACAATTATGTATCATCATAAAAAAAACTTTGACATCAAATACCTTATTTAAAAAGCCAGAGCAGATACTTTTATATTTAAATTCAAAAACCATATTCAAAAGGCCATATCAGGGCCTATAAAGTTGAGCTTGTGAATCATTTTCTATTGAACAATACATGTCAAAATTAGACTTGACTTTTTGTGATCAAGAATGGGCCTTCCTATTTTTTAGGTGGGTTAGGCCCATCTTATTAGGTTTCGAGAAAAAAAATAATATGTTTAATAGCACTGTGTGCAATCAATATTCACCGATTATTTTTTTAAAATATATATGTTATTCCATTGAAATACATATTGTTATCAAAAATAAAATATAGAAAAACAATTATTTTTAAATGATTTTTTAATAACTTTTCATACATTAAACAACATAACATATTACATGCAAAATTACCTTTGGTGGCTTTTAATAATCATTAGTGATTAGAAATGACTGCACCATTTTTCTTTTGTGTACTTTTTTTTCTATAAATGGTAGGCAGTCACCTTAGTATATTAAAACAAGTGTTTAAATTAAGTTACAAAGAACCAAAATAAAGGCCCCTTGATCATTAACAATGTATAACAAGTCTATCAACCATGAATCCTATCAACCCCCCTCCCCCAACACAATAATTCCCCCAAGCATGGATGAGCGCCTCTTGGCCGTCTCTCAAATGTTTTCTTTATATAGTCGTTGACCCTTAAAAACTACTTGATTTCGAGTCGGCCACGTTGACCACACGAGCGTCGATCGGGATAACTAGCTGGGAGACCTGCGCATACACTGCCCAGCCGCCCACATGCCTTCCAAATCTAAAAAGTTAACCTCCAAACCAGTAACTAGTTTCAGCAGCTCCCAAACCCACTGCACCATAGGGGATGAAGTGAAAAGATGATCCACCATCTCCTCCTCCTCCCCATAGAGAACGCAAGAATCCTCCAGCCCCAGAATCCACCTTGCTAGCCTTGATAGAGTATCCACAAGAAGCTCCTTACCTTGCTCAGCGCTTTGCATCACCAAACCTCCAGGTACTTGACTGCCATGATCGCTAACAATGGTTCCTCCCTTCGCAGCCAATCATACTCACTCTTGACCGTGAAACCGGATGTACACGCCGGCTTCCACTCTGCTTCATCCGCACCTACCTGCCAGATCTCCGGCTGTTGTAACAGCTCCAAGAACGCCAAATACACATCCACTTCGACCGCCTATAAGGCTCTGGATAGCCTATAAATTGGAATGAACTGATATTCGTGGAACATGATTCAGGATGTATGTATTTGTTAAATCAACTAACAAGTATTTTTTTTTTTAAAGAAAATGATAGACATTGGGTCTCAATTAACATTAAGAAAGAGAATGATCAAAGTAGAAAAAAACAAGGAAGCAATCCTTTAAATAATAGGCATCGCGCAAAACCCATCAAGAAAAAAAAAAGTAGGAGAGATATCTATTATGTCTCTCGATAAAGAACATGAACTATTCCTCAATGCAATTTTGCCCTCAACACAAAACCCTCCCGCACAACATACTCCTCAATCCTTGACATGCATGCATCACCAAGATGTTCTCCTCATAGGCCGGGGTTCCCCGAAAGAGGAGGTGGTTGCGGGAGATCCAAAGAGCCCAGAGGATGGCCGGAATAAGCATTTGCAAAATCTTGACCTTCGCGCTTCTATCTTCAGGAGACAGACGCTGCCTTGCTCTCTATAGTTCCTCAAGCAGGTAATTTTGATTTGTTATAATACTTTTTAGAATAGGAAAATGAAATGTTCAACTCTATATGCACTCAATTTTTTTGTTTATACATTCATCTATTGAAGTACTTACTGTTATAAAATATAAAGTATTCACTAAAATATATTAATGATGTAACACCCCACATTTACCTAACCGCTTATCGGACGGTAAATGGGTCGCTACTAAACTTAATCCAAACACAAGACCAAAATTTACAGCCATTTTTTTTTCTTTTACTTGAAAAAAAACAATACTAATATAATAAAAACTGAAAGTGATAAAATATGAAAACAATATCCAAAAGTTATAAATCACTAACGGTCTTACAGAATATCAGAGTCTGACATAAATAAAATACTAGAATGAAAAGACACACTAAACCACCCCTGTGGGAGCCATCTAAACTAAAATAGATCCAAATAGTCGGCTGCGACTATTATTTGTTCTCCAAACATTGCTACCTCAAGATCCTTGGAGTGCATGAAAGGTTCAAACTTTGCCTTGATCCCCAGAAGATGAGCTACCTGGTTATAAGACAACCAGCCATTTGGAATAGGGTGAGTGTTTAACTCAGTGAATAAGCCCACTGACAAATTACTTCATATGATAATTACATATAAAAATAAGGTTTTATGAAAATCAGAATTTCACTTAATAAATATTTTATTTTATTAAATCAATTTAAAATCATAAACTTTAAAAAAATATTTTAATGCACACGTGACCCAAATCATTGGCCCACATTAGAGAAATCATGAGAGTTAAAAAAAATATCATTATATATATATATATATATATTTATATATATAAAAAAAATAAGAATTTTCTTTTAAAAAAAATCAAATTAAATTCATGAGCTTAATAAAATATAGTTTTAATGCAATCACGTGGCCCAATCCTTGGTCCACGTCATAGAAATCATGCAGCTTAAATGATATGACCGGGTAAGGTTCTCAATCGGAAGAACCGTTCCCCAAAACAGGTGTGCTAAGCCCCAAGCGACTAAATCGCTCAAAAAGCTCCCTCGAGGAGACGTCGGATCTAGAAGACACTGATGGGTCGCCGCTGCCATCACTACGAGAACAGCAGCACAGGATGCCCCGGTTGCTGCAGACTCCAAACAAAGGAATCCGCCACTGCAAGGAATGTTTTACCACACCCCTCACCGATCTTGGGACTCTTCGAGTCCTAGACCTTCCTCCCCAAAGGCGAAATACTACGGGGGGATTTATTCCAGAAAATATGTCATGATATGCATCTTGATAAAATCTCCTAGGACTAGGTTGTCTCCACTAGTCCTAAATTTTTCCAAAACTCTCGAAATGAAAATCTTTAATCCAAATATTATTCCGAAAGCATAAGCATCAGAAAATATAGTCATCCATGCATTTATATTTTGATAAATTTGCATGATTTGGATATTTTCTTCAGATTGATCAAATTGCATTTTCGTTGAATGAAGTTGCATGATTTAATTCATTTATCATGTCATTAAAATAGCATGAAATAATATCACACATAATATATCACACAAATATGATTGACATATGAAATTCAATGTTATAGAGCAAAAGCTCACACGAAATTAATCGATAGGCCTACTCACCTTCGGTCCACGCAAGCATCAACGATACACACTCGCACGTTGATAACCTAGCATAACAATTATACAATAATAGATCAGAAACAATCAATCATGACCCAAACAACTAACAACCAACTTATAACAGCATTATGCCCAATAATCCCAAAAGCCATATTTTTTAGACCTACAATCAACAACTCACTTCAAAGTCCTAATAAAAATTCCAACTTCGAATAAATATTAGAATACTCATATACTCACAATGATCCGATCCGATAATCAATATCCATTTATTCCATAAGACCCATATGATCGATCAATCCTCGAATAAATATTTGGACAAATCCAATAAGGCTCAACTGTAATTCCATGATCGAGTAACTCAAATCCAATCAATTTACATCCAAATAACAACAATATCCAATCAATATTCATTGATCCCACTAAACCAAATTATCGATTTAAGATTCTATTCAAGTTCTCAAGATTAATAAAATCATCAAAACCCACAAAACAAACTATACTTCATTAAATATCAAATTTGGGATCATCTAAATCTCTAACATTCATCAAACTTGGTCATCAAGCTAAATATTTGAATTCTAGGAAACCGTACAGAAATCTTTCAAAAATCATAACTTTCTACACGTAACTCCGAATTGGACGATTCATGATTCGTTGGAAAGCTCTTTTCAAAACCTATTTCTGTTTGTCAAATACAGTTTTTCCAAAAATGACTCTATCATAGTCAAAAACATAATTTACATGCAAGCATAAAATCAACCCGAAAATAGCCATTAAATCCCCAAACTAATAAATCTAATTTTATCTTAAGAATTCCTTTGAGATCCATTAAAAATCAAATCAAATAATCATCAAATTAAATCAATCAAACCCTAACCCTAATCCATCAAACTTCTTCCCCAAACATTTACTTGACCTAATCATATCCTAACAAAAATAAATTAAAACTAACAAAATCAATAGGGAATGATATCTCACCTTAGATCCGATTACACCACCCACCATCTCCATCTAGGGTTAGGTCATCACCACCCTTCACACCTTCTGAAATTTGGATGAAAAACCCTAACCCAAACATGTTATTTAAAGGGGTTTACCGAAATTACAAAACGACCCCTGAAGTGTTTCCAGTTTACAATGACGTCCCTATCCGATTTACAAACAGATCCCTATCCGATTTACAGAAAAGTCCCAGAAGGCTATAAAAATGTATTCTGGATTCGCAACTAGATCCATAGGCCCAATAACTTGACACTAAGCCTAAAAATCAAAATTTTCGAACTTCGAATCTCACCAAATTTCAACCAAAGTATCTTAACACTATAAAGAATTAAAGAAAAATATAAAATAATTATTTCAACATTAATTTATAATTATCATAATTATAAATCAAATTGGACTCATTTGGGCCCACCATCTAATCTAAAAAAATGAAATAATTAAATTTAAATTAAAATTTTCATTATATATTTAAAACAAATATATAATGCTGAAAAATATCGAAATGTTATAGTATATATTTTAAAAATAATAATAATAATAATTTAAATTTCATACACTATGATAATGCAGTACTACTGCTAGTAGCGTGATCATGAATTTATATGAAACTTCATAAATGAAATTTCAGAAAAGGAAAAAAATAAAAGTTTAAAAAAATCTAAACCAAGCACCATTGAACCTTGTCGTGTTTTTCAGATTTCATGTGAGAAAAATATGATTAAAATATTGACAAAGATGTCACTTTTGCATATATGTTCTTTGAATTTACTCATTTAGATGATAAAATTGAAATCCGCATTAATAACCATTGATCTATATTAAACAACTCTTGACAGGTTGGTAGAAATACCCTTCTTCACCGACGATTCTGGGTTTAAATTTTGCCCATTTTGATAGGAGAATAATTGATCGGAAAATGAAAAAAAATGGATATGTTAGAAGATCTAATAAGTTGATCATTATCAAATTATTTGTTTTTTAATTTGCGCATGAAACATTATTAGGATCATTACTTTCTACTATATTGGTAGAAGATGGTGCAAGGAGATTACTACAATCAGTTTTTTTCTTATAATACTTATTCATTATTATCTTTCAAGGTAAAAAAAAATTAAATGATAGTACTACTGAACACATACATGATACGAAAAGCTATAATCTACAACTTATAAGTTTAAGAAACATGTACTTCCTCATCTTGATTTGGTTAGATTTTTTTTTTTTTTTTTTTTGTAAGGATGTGAATCATGTAAAAAAAAAAAAAAAAAGTGGTTTGTAATTTACATCCAATAGAATGGGATAAGCAAACATGGACGGTTAAGATCAAATTTGTGAAAAATAATTTTCTTTCAGATTAATAAATAAATATAACATTATGAGGCTCAAAAGACAGATGGACGGCTCAAATAAAACTGTAAATCGATTGAAGTCAGATGGACGGCTTAAAACAAACTGTAAAAAGTCAACCAAACGATTTCCGTTGCCGGGACTTGAACCCGGGTCTCTCGGGTGAGAGCCGAGTATCCTAACCAACTAGACTACAACGGATCTTTTGTTTAAGAATTATTATACGATATCATGATTTCGAAAGATAAAAATGACCATCAATTTTGTCTCTTGTCAAAATCAGAATAAAAAATGAGAGATATAAGCCTTAGGAGGAACAAAGTTATATATATATATATATATAATGAAACGATTAGGTGCGGCGAATGGTGGGTGCGGCCGCGACACGGGCCGTCCGATCATGGGTCCATCGCATCCAACAGTCGATGTGAATCGCATCCGATTGTCGGATGCGATAGATCCGTGATCGACGGCCTGTGATCGCTGCCGTACCCGCCGTTCGCCACATGTAATCGGCCCTTTGTAATCGCCGCCGTGCCGTACCCACACGACCGCATATTATCGGAAATCTATATGAGTCGTGATATTATACGGTCGTGCGGTCGGTGCGGTCGCGATCACGGGCCGTCGATCACGGGTCCATCACATCGGACGGTCGGATGCGAATCACGTCGACTGTTGGATGTGATGGACCCGCGATCGGACGGCCCGCGATCGCGACCGCACGACCGCATATTATCGGAAATATATATATATGATTTTCTTCTTGTATTTTTTTTTTTTTTTTTTTTGAGAGCTGAAAGGTAGTATATAATACACATATAAATGAGTTACATAGTTCAAAATCTTGTCCTGAAAGTATAGCAGGAGGGAGGGAAGAGAAACATAGTTCAGGTTGTGCTGAAGTATGAATTTTCTTCTTAACAGAATGAGGCATAGTCAGATCCACATGCATGATACATGCATCATTCTTATAGCTTAGTTTAGACTAAGGTAACCCAATAGGCTAAACCAAGTTTTAGCGCTAAGCTTGTAACACTAAGTGTCCGTTTGGGATAGGGGTTCACTCTCCAAACAAACAGAAAATTTGGCGTTGGACGCACGAGTACAATTTTTTTCTCACTTATAATCGTTACAGTGCTCGCTTGGGCTCATGGTATGCACACCCAAACGGGCCCTATATATAAAAAAATAATCATTACAATGTTTATATATAAAAAAATGATACACTCAATACCCTTTGCAACTCCCGTCTACAACCCAGAAGTAGCTAGGAATCCATTGTTGGACTCTTCCTTCTTAAGTACAAAGAAAAATTTTATTTTGTGAACGCAAAAAAGTACCATACCTTTCTATCCAAATCAAATTGGGAATTTCACACTAATGAAATATAATATATATTTTATATTTATTCGATTAAATTATTTTCATTTTGTCAAAAAAAATAAAAATGCATATACACTTTATTTTTTATAAGAAAAATATTGAGCTGTTTGGCAACGGCGGAAAGCGGATTTTAAGTGTTGATTGTTAAGTGCAGAAAGAGAAATGATGATAATCTTTAAGAGTTTTAGGAAAAAAAAGCGTTTGGTTCAATGAAAAATATTAAGCAGTATTTTAAATAAGTGTGTTTGGTTAACCAGTTGACTTATGTGATTATTGAAAGGGTATTTTGGTCCATTTTATAAATGCTGAATGTTATTTTGATGTTTGGTTAAAATGAAAGAAACATGTTTTTTTAAAAATATTAAAGATTAATATTTTTTAACATGTTAAGAATATTAGTTCCACAATTTCCTTTGAAGAGCCAAAACAATATAGTGTTTGGATACTCATATGTTTATATATTTTCACATATTCCATAGAATTGCAAAGACTACTCAATTGGACTACAAACACATTGTAATGCCTTGATTAAAATTCAAATACAGAACAACAAAAAATTGGGATGGGTCCCTTTTGTAAGAGTTTGACAGTTACACTTATATCATAGGATCATAGGATTGCAAAGACTCTTAAATTGTACTGCAAACACATTCAAATACCATCATTAGAATTCAAAAAGAGGACAACAAATAATCTTATTTGATTAATTAGAAGAACCAGATGAAAGCCTATAAAGATTTAAAATAGATGTATGGGACATATGTCTATTCTTTTTTAACACATGAAACTAGCCACATTTTCTCTCTTCTTGGCCACCAGTTCAGTTATCCCTATTGATGAACACGTGGTGAAACACATTCACAAATTTCTAAGTCTCTTCTCCTTTTTAGAATTACAAATCAAAATAACAGTAAAATAAATATATATTTTTTCCAACCTTCTATGATGCTCGGAGCTAAAACAGAACCAGTGAAAGACATTCCCTCGATCAGAAGAACCTAAATCCGAGGCGAACTTCACAGATATGGGGGGAGAGGAGATCTGGTGGTGGTCAAACCGGCGAGAAATCGGTCAGACGTCCTAGGGTTTCGGCGATTGAAAGTTCGGCGAGTGCTAAATGGGAGGGAAATGAGATTTGGGGGGAGAGGATATCTGGTGGTGGTCGATTCCGTGAAGTGTTTGGTGGAGGTTGGTCACGGTCGGTGGAGCTCGTGGAGTATGAAAGGGGTTTCTTTGGCACCGACAAAGTTCACGAGTGAAGAGGAGAGAGACGATGTTTTGGTGGTGTTTGATTTTAAATACCTTTGTAAATAGTTTAGATGTTCAGGGGCATAGAGGTCTTTTCAAGTCGAGAACCAAAACGATTAATGTAAAATCCGGATACATAAGTGAAGTATTTTCGCTGAACAAAACCGGGTGTTTTTTACTGAATGAGGAACTTTATCAGTGTTTAAACACCACCCAACCAAACGGACTTATCACTTATTTTCAGCTTTAAGTGGAATAAGTACTGAATTTTAGCCCAACCAAACAACCCCTCGGACTCAATCATTTTTATAGTCCAAAATTCAAAAAAAAACATTGTTTTATTTTTTTCTAAATTAGTAAACATCATCTAATGAGACATATGCTTCGATAAAAAATATATCACTTTTTTCCTAGTTGAATAAACTCATTTTTTAAAAGTGAAAAGAAATTTAATGAGGTATATACAATATTTAACAATCTATATGTTTGATTGGATTTCAAACAAAATATATAAAATTACATTTTAGACTAAAAAAATAATATAAATAGATTTTTTAAAGAATGCTGTTACACTCAGTTTTTTCTTAGTCTAAAACACAGTCCTATATACCACGTTAGAAATCCAGTTAATGCAAGCATATACCTCGTTAGATGTTGTATATACCACATTAAATATTTTCTTACATTAACTAAAAATAAATTCATTCAACTCGAAATAGAGCGAATGCACTTTTTATCAGAACATATACCTAATTAGATGATATTTACTATTTTTTAAAAAATAAAAACATGTAAGATCTAAATTTTAGTTAAAAAATTATGATTATGATTTGAGTCTAACATTCCCCCCCCCCCCCCCCCTGTGGGGGACTTTTGGGTGCCTTATTGGAACATAAGACATAAAAAATCATCACTGAATGCCCGTTTGAGTAGAGAGTTAAACTATTATAAAATTTATACTTATTCCAAGAATAAATAATTTTATTAATGAAATATATGATTTTGAAAAATGTGATTTTCGGTTTGATTATATTCTTTTGTTATTCCCATCAAGAAACAAGGTAAAGTTATTTAGTTGATGAAAATAAAATGTGAATAAAGTAAAATAAATTAATTTGACATGTAGACTCTATTGATGTGTAAGAGATGATAACAGATGATTTGATATAACATATGATTTGACTAGTGAGTCCCCTTGTACCTATAGAAGAATAACACAATTCCAGTGAAAACCTGAAATGCAAATACCAGATTATTATCACAACTCTACATAACTATTCTCTCTATCCAAACACTTTTTTTGTTTATTATCCTCTATTCACACATATTCCACCCCTTATTCCCCCATCCAAACGGGGCACGAAGTATCAAAATCTGATAAAAGATGCAAATCCTTGGAACAGAAGATACTAACTTCTAAAACCATCATAGTAGTAATGATTCAAGATCAACCTCCCCAAAATAACACATATCCTCCGGAAGAAGAAAAACAAAGTCAGATTTGAACCTGCCCCTAAGCCTTAATGGCACACTTCCTCACAGTGAAGTACTTCTCTTTTTTCTTCTCACGTCCCGTCTTCATGGATAGCTGCACATAAAATGGTACAGACATCAATATGGATTTACACAGGAACAAACAATCCAGTTCAATCAAATGGCATTGCACAAAATGAGCTTCTCAATCTCACTTTGAATGCCATCTGATTTTGTAATTCATGAACACAGTACATGATCTGGTTTTTGGATCAAATGATTTATACATATTTTCCATGGAACAATAACAAGCTCATGGTAATTCTTCTATGCACAACAATCACCAGTGAATAACAGGATATGCCAAGCATATAAAAAATTCAACTCACGCAAACATAGCAATTTTAATCATACTTCAACAGCAAATTATGTAGAAAGGACAGCAAGCAAGAGAAAAAAAACCAGGGATACAACCAGATCAACAACCAATTCTTTTAGTGACTTTTCCAGAATTATAAGCATGTACAACAGTCAAAGTTTGTAAAGAACTGCCAAACTTTTTAGATAGTGGAAGATCATGGAACAGACTAGGATGTACATATGACATGCATTCACTTAAGTCAAAATTAACAAACTTTCCATTTGAATTGACAGTAGGTTATTTTTGCAATATTTCATTAGATTTCCTAAACAATTATCAAAAGAAAAGACAGGGTAAGCAAATTGTACATTTCGCTTCGGATTTCCATTATTTAGAGTCAATACTTCTCTAGCAACATTGAAGAACAGTCCCACTCAGAACAATATTCAATGATTTAACATTGAACTTAATCAGACTGTAGAATACATCAAAATTGGCAGGTTTAAGCATAAGAAATTACTTATAAATTTTTTTTGACTATCACTAAAAACAAGTAGAATAAACATTAGACAATCAAGAGGCTCCATATCAACTCACAAAATACATATACCACAATGGGTATTTGTAGCAACCATGGATACCAAATCGAAGAGGGACTGAAAATTGGAGGAACCACCTTTATCACCTGAAACTGGCCTAACCTGTATTAGGTGATGGGATGTGTCTAAACAATTTCTTGATGACAATCAATCAGGATACATGAATTGGACAATCACGCTAAAATAGCATGACACAGATACGACACACAATGTCAAAAGGAGTTGATTTTTTAGATATGTTTCTATGAGTCAGGGAAATCCCATTTTTTCTTCACATACGCATCTTCTAGTTGGATATATACATGACGATTTATGCTGTTGATATTCTGGAATGGCATCCAGTGCATGGCCGCATTTTCCTACGACAGCCTGTTCTTTTAATAGGAGATTATTCGAGGGCATTGCGATGCCGTTTGGCATTCATTACTATCAATTTTGAATATTGAAGGTCCTTATTTCACAAGTATGAAATTTAAACATATAGCATTATTCATCTTACATCTTCTTTTTTGTTTTATTATGTCCAATACTATCCAATGTAAATAAGGATGTGGAAAAGTATAATTTTGAATAAAGTAGCTCAAATAAACTCGATTCTTAGAAAGCTCACTTTCTGCGCTTTCACAAAATATATTTTTTATAACTAAAAGCTATAAATAATTTTTCAATTAAGTTTGTTTTTCATGAGACATTTGCCCTTTTTGCTTTTAAAAAAAGAAAAAGCGTGTGCAAACGTGTTTCCAAACGCTACCTGCAACTTGAGTGGTTGGGTCTATGCCCAACCCAACTCGGAGTTAGAGGTTTAACCCAAATCCAATCCAACCTGATCCTCAAAATCAAGAAGGTTAGCCCAAAACCAACATGTCGGGTTATGATGCAATTCAGATCGGGTTCATTTTAGGTAATTTGATCACTATAATGGTTGTGTCCCGTGTAGAAAACATAGTTAGATAAAAATGAAAAACGAAGATGGAGAGAATAATGATCTTCTTCTAATATAACAAAATAAAGTATGATTCAGATGCTACTCCAAATTCAATTTCTCTATCATCAGATGCGTATTGATTAACTGATGAATCAAAGTCCACCAAACAAAATAGTAGAACTTCTGAAATTAAAGACCCTTGAACATCTTTGCTGAATCTCGAAACTGTGCATCCTTTAGCATAAGCATTCATCTACAAGAAAAATTACACCATGAATGAAAGTAAAAATTAACCTAGAGTAATATCATCTCAAGGAGAATATTTACACTAGATTTTTCTTTTACCACCACTTGAGCCTGTTTTTGATTTTATGTCATTCAATCAAACCAAAAAAATTTAACTTTCAATTACTCAAAAACCAAGAAACAAGATTGTTGATGCTTCTATTAAATGCAACCACGTTAGAAAACCACCAGCTCAGAAAACTTTAAAAACTATATGCAAGTATGCAACCAAGTGAAAATCTGACTGATTGGCTAGAAACACTCATATAATTCACCGGTAACTCCATAAAAAGTTTTGATATCAGGTCACCCCAACAAATAACAATCATCACCAAAGCAGGGTAAAAATGAAAACTCAATACCAACCACAGTAATGAATACACACACACACACACACACAAACAAAGTCACAGATTAAAAGCACATATTACAAATCCATCCAAACATAACAAAAGAAACCAAACTATGCAAATCAATCAACACGCAAATAACCCAAACAACAAAAGAGAAATCCATAAATCCAATTCAATGAGCACAAAAGATCTGGGGATGGGGGGGAAAAGAGGACCTGGTGCTTGGTGAGGCGACGGCGGATGGCCCTGGTCTTCTTGGGGCGGAGATCGAGCGGGACGAACTTCTTATTCTTATAGACCTCCCTGAGCGCCGACTTCTGCTTCTGCGATATGACCGTCAGCACCTGCGCTATCGACGTCCTCACAACCTTTCTGCAGTCACCATCACATCACAATTCGTTGAAAGAGAGAGAGAGGGATCTAGGGTTTTATTACATCTTGGAGAGCTTGTTCGGGGCGCCTCCGGTGACCTTGGCGACGCGGAGGAGGGCGAGCTCCGCCTTGAGGTCCTTCAGCTGGTTCAGAAGCTCCACCTTTGTCTTCCCCCTCAACTCGTGAACCTTGATCCTCGCTGCAGATCGAACGAGAGAGATCAAAAGAGAGGTTAGATTGAAGAGATAAAAAAAGGTGTGAAATTTTGAGGTCGAGAGATCGGGATCGAGTGGCTCTTACCCATCGCCGCCACGGATCGATTCAAACTCTCTTCTCTTGTCTTCCGGATGGAAACCCTAGAAATGGAGATAGAACCCTATAAAAACCCTGTTGAGCCTTCTATTTGGATTGGAGTCTCATAACGGCCTATTTATCCGAGGGTAGCTCTATTAGAGCCCTTCTAAATTGGAAGGCAATCTCCAACCCTTACTTAAACCTATATTAAAATTTTATTTAAAATTTGAGTAAAAGTTTAATTTGATATGATGTGTCTTTAACCATCACTTTGTGTTTTATTCAAATCTTTTAAAAATTTCACTTCTTCTGATTATTTACTATAAATATTTTTTTAAAAAAATTTCCAAACATTTTTACTAGTCAATTTTTCTTTCCTTCAAAATATTTAAATTTAAAAATTATTATCATCCAATTTTTTTTAAAAAAAGTAAAAGTAATATATTTTTTTACTCGATTAAAAATAAGAAGTAAAAGAAAAAAGATGAAGACTTAAGAAAGAAGACATTTTTTATTTTATTTCAAGAGATGTTGAAAATTTTGAGGGGTGGGAAAACATCTAATATAATTAAATTAAATGTAGAGTTGAAGGAAAAAAATGTCACATTGGAAGAAAATGTGGAGATAAATGAAAAAAAAAGAGATATTAAAAATTTGAGTAAAGATTTTATTCTCCCTTGATTTGGGTAAAAGTTTGAGTAAAAGCTTGATTTGGTATGGGTATAGGTAAACAATTGGAGAGAGTTTTGAGTTATTTTTACTCAAATTTAAGTTTGAGTAAAGGTTTGGGTATAGGATTAGAGATGCTTTAAGTAAACCCTCTTGTAAGTAAGTTCCTCACATTTTAATCATTTAATATACAAGCCCATCATATATTAACCTCGTATATAAATAATAAGCAAGTCTCTCTCACATTAAAACATCTCCCCTTAGAAATCCCTAATTAGCATATTCTAATAAAAAAAAATAATGTACATATAAAAAGAATATGAAATCCGTTGTTTTTGCACATATTCACACAAATCCTCAAAATCCTAAACCCTAAAAAAAATTAAAAATTTAAATCATATATATACACAAGATAATGTATGTTTATTAAAAGTGTTAATTAAAAAAATTTAAAAAGAAAATTAGGTGAACTTATTTATTAGGGGGCATACTTATGAAGAAAATTTAAATGGATCTTTAACAATAAAATCTATTTAAAGACGGCTTACTTACAAATCAGAGGGGCTCAAATAGAGCCACCCTTTATCTAATCTATAAGGCCTAAAACTATGTGAGTGCTGATATACGAAGTCCATTTTTATAGCCCGTTTTGCAATCTATACGCTATGATAACGTAGTATATACTGCATTATCATAATATATATTGTAGTCCGTTTTTTTATTTTTTTACCATGAAAAAAAAGACACTAATGTATCCCAGTATATACTTTATTTCATATAATAGCATGCACTTCAAATAGTGAGTGTATAACTTTATAAAAAAAAATGGGATGGACTGCAATTAGGGCTGCAATGGGAGCTACGTGTATCTTTTTCCAAATTATGTACATGAAGCTAATTAAGCTCTTTTTTTCATGATTATTACTTTTTGGGAATATGTTAGGAAAAAAATTGGAGAAATTAACTATGGGTCATCAAGGCCATCCCTGTATTATTTTTAGATCTCAGGTACTTTTCAAGTTCTTTTCACACCCTTAAGGAGCATTGTCTATTATTTCTGGATCCTTTTCACTCATTTCCATTATGACTCACTTTAAGATACTGAAAATGCCTTTCTCCTATAAACCATTCGTTTTCTTATCTTGGTACATTATTAACTTGTATGAGTACATTTTTAGCCCATTTAGATACATTGTTAACAATTTAATTGGTACTAGGCAGTTTCCTCTTATATTTGTTTGATCCTAGCCTCACTTTTTTTGGATTGTCTTAGGATCTTCATAGCATATACACCTCTAAATCTTAGAATGTTGCCTATTTATGATAAGTTAGCCTAATTTATATAGATAAAACGACCATTATTTTTATCCATTTTACATTTGGTAATGCATTTTGTTATCCCCATTTTTTGTGTTCTTATCATTAACTTTGCATTTAGACCACATGATCTAAAATATGGGATAACTGCAAAAAAAATTTAAAATATCAAGTATATGCTTTCTATTAATAGGCATTAATATTATTAGTTTTGATTTCATGAAGTTTTTTGTTTTTGTTTTTTTTAGGAAGAGTAGTCATAAATGTTGTCCATGTGTTTACAAAATGAGATTAAAAAATTGGGATAAAATATGTTCCACATTTTATTTAGAATAAAATATCTCCACTTTTTTGTTCAAAATACGGATAATTGTTCATGTTCTATTCTTTTTTTTTCCATACCATATGAGATAACATGTGATTTAATTTAATTATTTTCTTATTTCAACCCCTTATCCCAATGTCAAACCAGGCCTAATGAGTTGGTTACAAAGGTTTTCTTCCTCCACATGACAGTTCTTGTGATTGTCTGGACTTTCAAATATTTGTCAATCAATGTTTCTTGATGATAAAACCTTGAATGGATCGAGATGAGTGTAGGGAAATGGACTAATTGAAATTAATGACATGATTACAGATACCTACTAAAATATTGTTGAAGTAGCAAATTTGTATTTATAGCAAAACCATGGATCATCTGTTTGATTGGTATATAAATCATAGGGACTGGGTTAGGTCGAATACTTGTTAGACAATTTGATTATCCAACGCGTTCTGGACCGTTTGATCTAAATATATAAAAATTGACACATTAAAAATAATTATATTTGAGATATTATATAATTAATGCCTTTAAACTAAATTTAGTATTTAATTATATTACAATTTTTTTAATTTTAGAAACTTCTCTATTCTTCCCCTTTGCTCCTCCCAGGCCCTTCCCCTCTTAGATTTTTCACCACATCCATTAACCCTCACGAATTTGTTCTAATTTATTTGATTTAATTTAAGGATTGACATTTTTTTAATTCTGGTTTGATGAAAACGTATTTGTTTCAATTTATGGGTTAAATAACAAGTTTAATTTTAAATTCTATTTGGCTCTAAGTTGGTGAGAATCTGAATCAAGCTAGAATGAATTACATTTTAATATTTCCACCTCCATTAACCACTTACGACTCAGACGGATTAATAGTAAAAAGAAGAAGAAAAACACTTTCACCCATCAAAACAATGATCAACGCAATGCAAATTTATTATTAAAAATAAAAATTCACATGTAGAGTACAATCAAGTCACAAATAGGTGAACAATCACTTCCACAAATAGGTGGTGAAAAGTCTAAGAGGAGGAGAAGGAGAAAGGGGGAAGAATAGAGAAGTTTCTAAAATGTGAAAAATTATAATCTAATTAAATGCTAAATTTGATTTAAAGGCATTAATTACATAACATCTCAAATATAATTGCTTTTGATGTGTCAATTTTTATGTATTTAGATCAAACGGTTCAAAACGCGTTGGACAATTGAATTGTCCAACGAGTGTTGGACCTAACCCGGGTCCATAAATCATAATCCCCAAATCATAAAATAAATATTACGATGGATCATGCATGCAGCAAAATATATATATATATATATATATATATATATATATATATATATATATATATATATATATTTTCGATAATATGCGGTCGGTGCGGTCGTGCGGATTCGACGTGCGTCGTCCGATCGCGGGTCCATCGCATCCAACGGTCGACGTGAATCGCACCCGACCGTCCGATGCGATGGACCTGTGATCGACGGTCCGTGAATCGCGACCGCACGACCGCACGACCGTATAATATCACGACTCATATAATATCACGACCGTGTATATATATATATATATATATATATATATATATATATATATATATATATATATATATATATATATCGTGATATACACGAGGGCTCCTAAGCGGACACCCGTTTTTTGTTAAATTGCGGACGAGTTGGGTGTCACCAAATGAAGGGCCATCATTAAGATTGAAATCAAATGTCCACTGACATCCATTTGACTTAACCAAAAAAATAACCCTTCCTAACCAAACAAATAACCTAACCAGACCTAATCAAACCCTCTCGTCACTCTGTCTCTCCCCTTCACAACCCTAAAACCAGAGATGTAATCTTCCTACACGATTTGGCCTCCCCGACTGATGCCGCTCACCCTCCCCGACGTCCCTCCCTAGACAATGATCCCGACGCAGTCACGGTTCAATCTTGCCCCTCTCGATTTCGAGTTTGATTTTTGTTTTTTTGTTTTTTGGATGACTGAGTTGATTTTTTTTCCATATATGAGTGTGGGTCATTTTTGAGATTGAGTGGATTGAAAACAATAAGTGGGCTGAATGACAATAGGTGGTTGCAGTCAATGTATGAAATTTGTTTGGCATGGGTGTCTGCATATGTGAATCATGTATTCTCTGCTGGAATGTGAAGTAGCCAAAGAGCGGAAAGAACTCATTCATTTTCCAAGAAGTATGTCTAAGAAAAATTTATTAGTGGATTTTATGATTCAATTTAACAGGGACTTGTACGCCAAGGGTACGAAGAATTGATGGCTGATCACGTTGATGTGAATGAGAAGCCCGTGTTAAAGTTGCCAATGGAGATGGGAATGCAAATATAAATGTTTTCAATCCACTCAATCTCAAAATGACCCACACTCATATATGAAAAAAAAATCAACTCAGTCATCAAAAAAAAAAAAAAAATCAAACTCGAAATCAAGAGGGGCAAGATTGAACCGTGACTGCGTCGGGATCGTTGTCTAGGGAGGGACGTCAGGGAGGGTGAGCGGCGTCAGTCGGGGAGACCAAATCGTGTAGGAAGATCACATCTCTAGTTTTAGGGTTGTGAAGGGGGAGAGACGAGTGATGAGAGGGTTTGATTAGGTCTGGTTAGGTTATTTGTTTGGTTAGGAAGGGTTATTTGTTTGACTAGTTGTTGTGCATGTGCAGATGCACATAAACAAAGTCTAAAATATGTTTTGATTAATATTAATGTCAAATAATTTAGATACAATAACATCTTCATAATAATAACTCCAAATGCAAGAAATTTAATTTATCTAGATTAATATTAATATTTTGATATTTAGTATTCAAATTGAAGTCAATTCCATGAATATAATTCGCATTCATGTCAAAAATAATTTTAGCCTCTGTAAAATAATAAAATCACAACAGATTCTTATGTTATTAAAAAAATATCATTTCAGTCCCTACCATCACCTCAATTAACCAAGTACATGGTTGATCTTAATTACATATTAAAAGTTAAAAAATGCTCTCACTCCTTATTTTTGAAAAATTGATATATCTCTCTAAAAATTTATGAAATTCACTAAATATTTTTAGACGATATTTATTTTAGTTCCTATTATAATAGAAATTAACCAGATTTGTAGTTGAAATACTATAATACCCTTTTACAATTTATTTGATAAATTACTGTAAGACACTAACCAGATTTGTTGTTGATTTTAAAGAGATTTTTACATAAACGTTTTCTCATTTTCATAAATTTCCTGGGAGTTGTACAATTTTTTTAAAATACGATAGCAGGAGAATTTTCAATAAAAAAACAAGGGCATTTTGGTCATCAAAAGAACTAAATCGATTTTTTAATATTTTATTGGGACTTATTTTAAGTCTTATTGAGTGTGTCGCATAATATAATATTTTAATTTAGTCCCTCGAATTTTTGTTATGATACTTTCTGGAAATGGACATATATTATATGGATCTTAACATTATTTATCCCAAGATAACAAATTGGATGGGGTAAATTGAAAATAATGTTTTCGTGTGGGGAATGATGAATGATTCATTAAGAAAGGGTTTGAATGAATTTTATTAATTGGATGGGGTAAATTTTTTGAGTGAAAGTTTTAGAACGAATGTCAGGGGATTAAATGGGTGTGAAAGGATTGTTGTCATAATATTTTCGAGTGATTGGTAGGGGTATATAATAATCAAATGTTTATTTTTCTTGTTAAGAGACTTTTATATAGTAAAATAAAATATAGATTAAATTAATAAAAATAGGATTATGAATTTATTTACATATATGTGGTAACATAATTTTCATATAATCAAAATAGAGTACAAAATATATTCTAACAATGGATTATATTTTGAATATCCTTTCATTTTTTATGTGTTCCATTATCCTGATAATATTATGATTTTTATGGAATTGAATAGAAAAGTATGGGGTAAAATGAAAAAAAATGGAAGGATCCTCTTATCCTAATAATATTATGATATGATAACCAAATTTAACTATAACTTAATATGTCACATGATGAAATGTATGTATTAGAATAAACTATGAATAAAATTTCAATGTTATAAATAGATTTTCATGAGATTGAATAGAAATGTAAGACTATCCTATTAATATTATGATAACTAATTTTAAATATAAGTGAATAAATATGTTACATGATATAGTCCATAAGCTCTATCCAACAAAAAAAAAAAATTCACGTAATTAAAAATACATCCAATAAAAAAACAAATGTATAAAATACTGGTACAAAAAAAATATTGCTATAAAAATGGACAAATTTAGATTTGAGCTTTGTGTGAACTGAATAATAAATTTATCCAATGAAAATCCATTCATACCATTGTAATTTATAATTTATTCATATTTTAATCATAATTTATTCATATTTTAATCATATCACGTATGACATATTAAAAGTTTAAGCTTCATATTTCATTATACTTATATGATGACTACTATAGATATATCATAAAATAATATTAATAATTTACATCATTTATGATAAAATTACATTCATATGCTGACTTATCCATGAAAAAATTCATTTACATCAATTATGATTAAATTACATTAATATACCAACTAAAATTATATTAATATGTTTATTATTTTATAATCATATTTGAGTATCATAATATTAATAGGATAATAGGATCCTTATAAAATGAAAATATATTCAAAATATAATTCAAAACAAAATCTCATTTCATATGCAAAGACATGATACATTAAAAAAGTATCAAATATTAATGTAATATCTTCATTATAGATTTCCAAATTATATTATGAAAATTCATCCACCCTCCATTAAATCTCCTCATCATTCATCCTCTCTCCATTCAATCCCCTCATCTTCTTCTAGAGACAATGGCTTATGCTCTTCTATAAACCCCCAAATTTATTTATGCAAATTGAATACTCATTTATTGTCATCCCCATTCATTTGGATAAATGGATCTATCATCGATCTCTTTTTTCTTCTCTCTCAAAATTTTTTTAACCTTAGAAAAGTGAGTTAATCTTTTATAGATATGATGCTTATTTTAGAATTTATGTTGCAAATAAACTAAATATGTTATTTTTTCATTTGGTTCATCTTTTTTAAAAAATTGGCATGTATCTACTGTTAAAAGAAAAAAATTCTCAAATAAGATATTTGTTTTGCCTTTAACAGACCGATCTTCGATTCTCTATTTTGATTGGAAGTAGCGCAATAGTGGATCTGGGTTTTATTCATATATCTTTTATAATATAATTTCATTATAATATTTTCATCATCATAATAGAGTACCATTTTTTTCTATCTAATCATGAGAATATTATGATGTTCGAATTTAATTGACTGTTTAACCATTTTTTTTAAAAAAAATTACTATCTGAATTTTTTTTTCAATTTTGCTCTTCATGATAGAGGATGTGTGTCTTCAAATTATTAAATCTGGTGATCTTAAAATATTTTATTTTAAATTTATTACCCATATCAATTATTGGTTTTTGCATTCACCATGTTTGAGTTTTAATGATACGGTTTATAATATTATCACTCGCTGTCGACCAGAGTACACACGTTTATAGTCTTGTTAATTCAAATTGTTGACCTGATTATTTAAAAAAAATACCTATGGCCTATAAGTGCAACATTTTTTATTAACTAAAAACAACATTGATTATTCTATGTATTTCCAAATTACGTTACTGAAAATGTTTTACCAATAACATTATAGGTTATAGATATGTTAATTTATTATAATAGAAAATACTACATGACTATCATTTTTCTAAGCTGTTTTCAAATAGATGAAAATGTAACATTACCATATCTAATGAAATATGTCAAGTAAAATTTTATAAATTTTATTACTCATACTTCAAAGTATTTTTAATCTATGTAAATGAAAAGTGAACAATAATAAAATGGATTTAACATTCAAATTTAAAGATAAAAGTTAAACAAATAGAAAAGAAGACTAATTTTTTGAAAATCAAAATATTTTTGATCTATGCAAATGAGAATAAGCATTATCGATAATACAGATGAATTCATTATAATTATAAAAATAAAAAAGTTCCACAGGTGGCATAAAAGACATAAAATTTTAACATCAAAATAATTATGAACCATGCAAATGAAAAAAATGATTTTTTCATGACATGGATGAATTCATTATAAAAAAAAATTAAAATTTAAATAGGCATCATCACATCACTCTCATATATCCTAAAATCTAGGGAATTAATTATTTGGTGAATTTTAGATATGAATAACATCAAAATTTCTATATACCATGAGAATGGAATATTAAACAAATGAAGATGTATAAATTCTTAAATGGAATCAACAGAAACCATAGACTTTAGTAGAAATCACAGAGTGGATGTCAAATAAAGAAGATCAACTTCTTTGTTGATGAACATTTACACGAGGAGGAGGTAAGCAATTTTTAAAAAAATGAAAATTAAATAAAGTTTAATGAAAAAAATATATGTATCTCTTAAGTCTTTATTTATTTATATACATAATAAAAGTCAATACAATTCCCTGCTTTTCAATCAAGAGATCTTACCATCAGTCCATCACTGATGGGTTTTTTTTTATAATCGAATCCGGAACTGAAATTTAAATAAAGTTTATTTTTAATTAAAAAAAATCTACTATTTTCATCCATTCGTCAATTAAAATAAAATAACTTCATCAAATGATTATTCAAATAACAAACAAACCCATATTGAAAAATGATATCTTTTATGCTTTGCATAATCAACTATTAGATTTTCTATTTGCTGATCCATTAATATGAATGACGTGCTTATCAGAAATAATTTTTGTAGATAATTTTTCACAAGCACGGATATTTGTAGGTTTTGTTTGATGTGGTTCTAGTGAAAAATACAGATCAAATGGTTAGCATGCAACCTATTGCTTCTTCTTCTGAAGCTTGGAAGAGGTATGATTGAGAACATGTTTTTTTGTTCTGTTTAAATAAGCAAATTACAAAAGATCTACGGATAATTACCACATCCACTGTTGTGCTACCTCCAACCAGAATAGAGAATCGAATATGAATCTGTTAGAGCGAAAACAAATTTCTTATTAAAGAGGAACCAAAGGAAAAAAATAATATATTAAGTTTATTTACAACGTAAAATGGATTAGATGATCAAAATAAGCTTCATATATATACTAAATATTAACCCATCTTCCTAAGGTCAGTAAAAATGTTAAGAGAGAGAAGAAAAATGAGGGATATGATGGATCCATTTATCCAAAGGAATGAAGATGACAATGAATGAGTTTGTGGAAGACCATCATCCATTGTCAGTTGAAGAAGATGAGGGGATTGAATGGAGAGGGGACAAATGATGAGGGGATTAAATGGAGAGGGGGGTGAATCTGATGGTGGTGGTTTGCTAGGTTGAAGTTGAAGGGTCAACTAACACAGGTAAATGATGAAATTTTATTATTTATAACACATGCATAGTTAACTTTGAATATTAATTCTTTTATTTTATGTAGGTTGTATGGCAGCCATATATTGGGAAATATCATAAACATTAGATACGCATTTCTATATTTAATAAATAAAATTTATTGGAGGCATTATTATCAAATCAAACATTTGGATACGTTTTATTTTTTCTTGAATGCATGCACGTAGAAGGTAAATGTGCATGAAACAATTGCTTGTATTAAAAAATAAAAACTCTCCATTATATATTGAATGCGATGTTTAAATGACAGGCAATTGTGTTCTTGAAACGTTTAGAATAATAATTACGATTATTATTCTTGTTCTTTTCATTTGAAATTATTATTTCTAACAATTTTTGGCCTTTTCAATCTCCAAAAAAATATCCAAAAATACAAACAATGAAAAACACCAACATCAAACAAATACATATAGAAAATTTTAATTTTAAAAAGTAAAAAATTATGAATTAAAGTGAACTGAACAATACATACAATTTTAAAAAAGTACCAAATATTAACGTAATATTGATTATAGAATTCAAATATATATTATGATCGTATATATGTATGTAAAATAAATTGTAAATAAATTAAATTTTAATGAATATTAATTCTTTTATTTTGTGTAGGGCGTATGGCAGCCATATGATGATATTCAAATAATAAATTTTATGATATATACATGATAAATTTTATGATATATTATAACATTGAGCATCCCTTTGTATTCTCATAATATTATGATATTCATATATAATTATAAAATAATAAATTGATTAATATAATTTTAGTCGGCATATTAATATAAGTTTATCATATTAAAACAATTTTATGATATATTTATATATGTCATGCATGATACGATGAAAATATGAATAAATTATAGATGACATTACAATGATATGAATAAATTCTCATGAGATTGAATAGAATTGAAGGGGGTAAAATAGTAAAATGGTTGTCATTAAATAAAGGGGTGTAATGATGAAATGGATTGTGATGAGATTAAATTGATTGATAGGGATAAATTGGTCATTTGGTGATTTTTTGTGTTAAGGGACTTTTATATAGTAATATAGATTAAGTCAGATGGATGTCAATGGACCTTTGATTTCAAGCACTTGATCATGGCCCTTCATTTGGTGACACCCAACTCGTCCGCAATTTAACAAAAAATGGACGTCCGCTTAGGAGCCCTCGTGTATATATATATAGGCAATTGATTTCGTGAGGGACGTGAGGGAAGCCGATTTGGTGCGCGACGCGATCTCGTCCGCTCGATTCGCGGTTCACCAATCCGACGGTCCGACATAAAAAAATCTATATTCCCAATATACCCCATCGTGCGCCTAAACATGCGGTCCGTTCGATCGCTGATCTCGCGATCGAACGGACTGCGTTTTTTTTAAAATAAATAACAAAACAATTAAAAAATTGTTACCCGGTGAACCCGTCAAGCCCCCCCTCTCTCCCCCCTCATTTTCTTTTCTCTCTCCACCCACATTTTCTTCAGATCTACTGAAAAACAAAAAACCCCTCTGCGACTACAATTCCCGACGACGGCGATGGCGACGCTCTCTCATGGCGGCCACGTCCATCTACGACCCCCCGACGTCCCCCTCGATGACCCCCTCGATGTCCCCTTCTACATCCCCTCTGCAGCCCCATCGACGACCACCTCACGGAGAAGCCCTCCCCTGCGACCATCCTCCAGTGATTTTTTTACTAGAATTTTTTTTTATTGAATATGGTTTTCCATGTGAATCCCTATCTGGGTTTTATTTTTTGGACCATCATTTTAGTGGATATATTTGATAATGTGGGTCTTGTTTATAATTTGATCTTCTTTGATTCTGTTAGGGTTTTCAAAAGGTGGAGTTTTTATTGTAACAGGAGGAGTTATAATTTCTTCAAGTCATTAAATCTGCTTCAAAGTGCCGCAAAGAGTAATGTCTGGCTTTTCATCCTATTTTTCTTTTCTTTTTTGAAGATATTTTTTTTGAGAGGGCTTTAAATGATATATTGATATTGGGGTTCCTCTTATTTTTGGGAGGGTTGATGAATTTGTCACCTCGAATGCAGACCCATTGATACTAGCGTATGTTCCCATGACTTCCTCTCTTCTTATGTATCAAAAAAAAAAAATTTCTCCCATGCATCTATGAAGGTTTTCAATCAATATTTTATTTGTTTCTTGAATCAATTTAGTTATGCCTTCAATTTTCTTAAATCAATTTAAATTTTCTTAATCAATTTAATTCATGTCTCATAATTCTTCTGAAATGTTATTTGGTTTCTTCAAAACTGATGTAGCTCTTGAGGTTTTAAACTGGGTCACACATTGTTTGTTTTCTTGGAGAGTTAATTTAGACATATTGCAGACTAATGTGTTCACTGGAGGGAAGGAAATAGAGAGCAGAGCATCTATCTCTGGTTTGATTCTACCAAAGATTATCACTCTTACTCTGTTCTTTTGAACATGCATCAGATTGGGCAAGTCTCTTTGTCATCACCACTTGCCAAAAAATAAAAAATAAATGAACAGTGGTTATATTTATATTTATATCCCCACTTAACTCTTCTATGTTCTGAGTAATTGGAGCTCAGTGTCTCTTGGATGCACCTATTCATTACAAATTAAAGTGTACAATTAAGAATGGTTCCTCTATCAAGTGAAGCACAAAAGTAAAACTCAATTATAACTACCTCTCATTGATATAACATCAAACAAAGAAAGAATGTTCAAAAAATCAAGTATCAGCCAGTCATCCAAGAAGCAAAAGGAATTTCTTGTTAGTCTTTTGCTCAATATGCCTAATTGTTGTATTCCATAGTGTTCCATAGAAGGAGTTTCTCCAAGGTAGTTTCTTTATGTTCAGCAGCTGGAACTAAATAGTGATCCCTTGAATCCCATAGCTTGACAATAAAAAATTCTTCATAATTGGCATTGCATTTTGTTATCTATGACAGACTAGAGTTTAATTTCCTTCTCCTATTGTTCCATTGCTAGTGATGCTTCATTTGTTACTTCAGGAATGCTTGAAAAAGGGTGGTGCTTCTAGGATGGTGCTGTTTAGAAAAAGGATGATGCTTCAGATTTTATTTCAGCTACAAGTTTTTAGATTTTAGTTTTGTTTATAACAGATTGATATTAATGTATTAAATAGTTAATGTTGATGAATTAAACAGGTTGATGTATTAAAACAAGTTAATTTTGATATATTCAACATTTGATGTTGATGTATTGAACAAGTTGATGTTGATGTATTGTACAGGTTGATATTGATATTTTGAACATGTTGATGTATAAACCGAGATTGTCTAATATTCTCATATCTGTATTTACTGGTCATTACTCTTGGTTTTCCAAATTTTGCTACACCAATAAAGAAGAGTTATGTATACTTCGTAGCCGATATGCATAAAAAAGAACCAATACTCGTACGTTATATATAACTGCATAATAGTGATCTCATGCTTCTGATCTCTCTTCATTTTTACATTAATTTCAGTTTCAAAGGACCATGTTCACAAAATTAAATTCATATTCCACTTAATTTTGAGCCCTCAGAAATTTCTTATGAACGGCTAAGGACCCCCTGTCCATAACCTTCATACCAAAGTAACATTTAACACCATTCAACTCTAACGAATAAACGCTCCCTATATCACCTCAACCCAATCTTTTAAGGAGCCAAAAATGGCTTAAACTCGACTCCATCCTTAGTACGAACTGCTAGAATGGTTTCCCATATGGAATCAGTGGCTTTGTGAGGCTTGCTAACACTGATGCTTATGCTGCTACATGTTCTTTCATCACTTATATCACATCTACAACCATTTCATTTATATTGGTTCAATTGAATGTGACCTAAAGAGTTTTTTTTTTTGGAGCAACAACATACCATTTTATAAACTAGGAGAAAGTTACAAACTTGGTCTGAATGTGGATAAGAAAGGAATCGTAGAACTAGCAAGTTACAAGAGGATTATACCGTTGCTAAAATTAAGAGAAGAAAGTTGGGGGGAGGGGCGGTTAACATAAAAGGAAAAGCAAAAATACATCTCCTGTTCAGTTTACCCTAGGATACATAGTGTCCCTGTCTATACTCAATCTGGTTCGCCCCTGCCAATGTGCAGCCCCATTGTCTGAAGAATAACATGGTAGATTTCCTAGATGTTGTCAACGTATACTCAATGCCTCCTGAAGAGAATGCTGTTTCGGGCAAGCCAGACTTAACTCCTATACTTGTGACCTAAAGAGTTCAGCTCGGTATTGCACAGATTTAACTCCTGAATCTGCAATGCATGAGAAAGATGAGTAAAATAATTAAGCATCAGAAAAGGAGAGGATCGAGAACTTAAAAACAATTATTGTTGAAGAAGAACAAAAATAGTCCAGCATGAATGAAATAGGTACGATTTGAAATACAATGAAGACAATGAAATTTTTAAATCAAGATAACCTTCTAAAACCTTACAGAAAAAAAGTAAAAGAATAATGGGAATCCTCAAAAGAAACTAGTATTTTCAGTGGATAGTCTGGACTAAATCGTAGAAGAACATGTGGTATAACTTATAAACAGTCATTTTGAAAGCATGAGAGTGAAGAGTTTGAACACGTGAAATTAAATCAACCTACAAACGCAAAAAAATTGAATGTGCTACATTTAAGATACAACAAAAGTTTTCTCAGTAACTTCACAGTAAACCCACCAATGCATTAGAAGATCCAATGACACTAAACTACATCTGACCAGATCAAAGACACAAGAGACACAATCTTTGCAGAAAAAACATACAAAATCAAAGATGTGAGGATCTTAATAATGTCATACCGCATCAAAATGCATCCAATTGAAATAATTCCACCCGAACAACCAGAAAATCAACAGAACAGAGTAAGATTGATAATCTTTGGTAGAATCAAACCAGAGATAGATACTCTGCTGTCTATTCCAGTGAAGACATTAGTCTGCAATATGTCTGAATTGTCTCTCCAAGAAAACAAACAATGTGTGACCCAGTTTAAAACCTCAAGAGTTACATCAGTTTTGAAGAAACCAAAAAATATTTCAGAAGAATTATGAGACATGAATTAAATTGATTTAAGAAAATTGAAGGCATAACTAAATTGATTCAAGAAACAAATAAAATATTGATTGAAAACCTTTATAGATGCATGGTTTTCACTGTTTATGATTATTAGGGTTTCTCATCTAGGTTTATGATGATTAAGGGTTTTTCATTTAGGTTTCTAGTGAGTAGGGGTTTTGAAGATAGGGTCTGTAATGGGTTTTGAAGATGATTTTTTGAGGAGCTTTTTCAGATGATTTTTCCATTATTGAATTTGTTTAAAAATTTAGGGTTTCTATAAATCTATAGTTTGTGTGAATTTATCAATTGGGAGTTGGTCTAGATGGAATTATGAACAGTTATGATTCTACAAGCTCTCAACCTTACATCAATACTATGTTGGTTGGTGCTGAATTATTTGTAATCCAACTAATCAGGAGAACAGAGTCATAGTTAAAATTATTTGGTTAATTAGGAAGCCTAACTCTATTGGGTATGTGACTACACTAGTGGTTTTGAATGTTGTTAATTTCGGTGTTGACAAAAGGAATTGAGTGGAAAACAGTGTAATTTTTATGGCAATGGGGATTGAGTAGAAAACAATGTAATGTTGTTTATTTTATGTATGTGAGTTTATGACTGTTAAATGAAAGGGTATTTGATGTAAACATTTGGATCAGGTGCTGCTTTCATTTGTATTAGGTGGATTGTGCTTGTGGATTTATCAGGTGGATTGTTTGAAAGGGTATTTGCTTGTGTATGTTAAATTAAAAATGCAATTGTATGCTTTGTTTAGAAGGGAATTTGATATCAGAAAATTGTGCTGAGCAGTAGTTGGCAGTTCAAAATAGATCATCTGAAACATCAAAGACAAAAGTCTAGAGACTTTTCTGATTTCTGCCCATCTTAAAAAAAAATCACATATATCATATCCAGTATATGAATACTAAAATTCACTTCAAAGCAGCCACAGTTTTAATCACTTTGAGATTGCTTTTTGTTCACAAGATCAAGTCGAGGTCAATATGTGAAGACCAAATTTCACTCACTTCCAAGGGTATTTGATGTTCTTCTTAGGTGTAAGTGCATATTACACACACTGGATTACTTTTGATGTTACATATGAAATCCTACTACACACATTGGATTACTTTTAATGTTACATCTGAAATGAATATGATTTTTCTTTTAACTTTATATGCAGATCCTGGAGCACCTATGATTGTCAATTGTGTAAAGAAGAAGAGTGTGAGGTTGAATCATTTATTTTTCATTTTATATTTGTAAACAAGTCTATTTGAATCATGTTCTATTTTTATTTGATAATAGGTTGTGGAGATTACAAAAGTAATGTCAAATATGAACTTGATAAGATCCAAAAAATTTTAAGCCTTCCATTTCATTGTATTTTCTGTTTTCCCGCCCAACGACACCTACATCTCCACTCAAATCTATGGAGTCCCCGTCACATTCAACAAGTACCTGCACAAAGAATACATTGACCAATAGGAGTTAAAAACATAAGCCTATAACTAAACAGATGTATAAATCTAAATTCAACGAATACAAGTATTGAAGAGGGATTTATAATGGCCCATTTTGTCGCAACTAAGCACTTGAAGTGTTTCAAACATTGCAATTATAATTTCCAACTTCAGATTACTAATGTTCGCATCACAACATCCAATTCACAGATACATATAGGTCCACCTACAAATCCTTCTGCAAAAAAAATTTGTCCAGAAAAAGGGCCATCTTGCCAAGTGCAGCTTTTGTTCTATTTCCCCTAAAATTATGAATCTAGGAGACTGCTTTAATTTGAACTAAAAGAAAATCAAGTTTGCAACAAGCCAAACATCTCTATATCTTGTCAAGCAGTCTCACTTTATCTAGGCTACCAAACGTTGTTGAATTGGTCCCTGAAAGAACAAACTCTCCTTTACTAAATAGACAATAACTGGTGAAGGTCCAAATTTTCGTTCACCCATTTACTCTCCGGCATATCTCTTAATAACCCTCCAAAAAAAAATCACAGGGTACTCTAAAATTTTCCGCAAATTCAGATTGGATGCCTCCATACCTATCAGTTGAATAAATTTCTGTTCATTGAACTGTGCATTTAATATCTTCAGGATCCAGATATCCATTTAATTTATATGGTTTACCATGTTCATCATAATTAAGAAAAAAAGCAATGAAAAAACCTCTTCCGCGCCGGCTTCCACATCAAAACCATTCCCTTCACGACTCAAAACATTCTAATGCCAAGCATTTCGATCAACCGAACACAAGTACCACAAAAACAGAAAGCATTAACACGAATTCACCTTCTTCGATGATTTCATCTTCTTCTTCAACCCCATCTCTGGTTGACTTGATCACGGCCGGGTCATTGTCGTCGCCGTGGACGGGGACCGGCTCTGGCGTCTGAGTTGCAGACAGGTGGCCGTAGGGCTCATCGGGATCTTATTGGCCGGGGTACCGCTCGGAGAACCCAGATCGGAATCGGGGGACATCGGGGTGTCGTTGACGGGGTCGCAAGGTGGTCGTCGAGGTGGTCGTCGATGGGGGGTCGCAAGGGGGACGACGGGGGGTTGTCGACGGAGACTAATTTTTAGATCTGAAAGTGTATGTGTGTGAGAGAGATTGAGCGAGAGAGAGATGCCGGGACCCTGTTTCTTTTTTTCTTTTCTTTTTTTATAAAAAAGACGGACCGTGCGATCGCGAGAGAAGTGATCTTACGGTCCACGACTTGGGCGCACGATGGGGTGTACGATCGCACAACCGCACCTCATCGAGTGATAATATGTGGGTCGTGCGGTCGTGC
Source organism: Acorus calamus (assembly GCA_030737845.1). NCBI lineage: Eukaryota > Viridiplantae > Streptophyta > Magnoliopsida > Acorales > Acoraceae > Acorus > Acorus calamus. Next base: position 25,435,888 of record CM060860.1, read on the forward strand.
GGATCCGACGTGAGTCGTCCGATCGCGGGTCCATCGCATCCAACGGTCGAGATGAATCGCCCCCGACCGTCCGATGCGATGGACCCGTGATCGACGCCGCACATCCGCACGACCCGCACCGTATCATTTCCCTATATATATATATATATATATATATATATAACCCATCGTGCGCCGTGCGGTTGAATATTTTTTTATATTTAATATATATATATATATATATATATATATATATATATAGACGTGATTGCGTGCGGCGAACGGCGGGTGCGGCAGCGATCACGGGCCGTCGATCACGGGTCCATCGCATCGGACGGTCGGGGGCGATTCATCTCGACCGTTGGATGCGATGGACCCGCGATCGAACGGCCCACGTCGCGGCCGCACCTGCCGTTCACCACACGCAATCATTTATATATATATATATACACACACACGATTAGGTGCGGTGTGCGGTCGGGTGCGATTGCGATGTGGACCGTCCGATCGCGGGTCCATCGTATCGGACGGTCGGGTGCGATTCACGTCGACCATTGAATGCAATGGACCCGCGATCGGACGGCCCACGTCGCAATCGCACCCGATCGCACACCGCACCTAATCGATTAACTATATATATAAAAGAGATTATATATATTTTATTCTTATTATTCTTCAAAATTCAAATGATGTTTTCAGTTCAGGTAGGAAATGGAACAATGGATTGGCGCATGCGACATGGATTTCATTGGTTGATGCATCAACATTTTATAATTGGGTTTTTTTAGTTTTAAATCCCTATAAACATGTCTATTTAATAATCGATCTTTCCGTTTTTCATATTTTTGAAGTCCCTAATTTCAACCACTTATTTAGTTTTTAGTCCCTCCACCAAATGTCCATTCGTCCGTATTAATATGTGAAATGTGATTTTTATTTTTAAGTCCTTATAAACTATTATTTAGTGATCAATCATTCCCTTATTCATATTTCATTTTAAATTTCTAACTTTAAATGTCTTTTTCTTATTAGTTACTGGACAAAATATCTGTATGATTCTTTAAGTATATTGATATTTAAAATTTACATACAAAATGTTTGATGAAATATTTAAACCAAAACTGCATTTGAATTTTTAGATGTTCAGTTACAACTTTAGTTTTATTCAACATTGCATATGTCCACCTAATCCAAGATTACATTATCTTATAGTTGTAGCTATCTAATTAGAATTTTTCATTATTGAAATTTTGATTGAGATTATTTTTTTCTTGGTTGAAAATTGTGAAATATTAAATTGATTTAAATATATAATATAAATATGTTACATTCCCATACAATCAATAATATCTAAATAAATAAAAAAAATAGAAAATTAATATGTAACTTTTATATTCTATAATTATTCTTGGTTGAAAATTATGAAATATTAAATTAGATATTAAATAAAAATATGTATGCACTCAATGAAAAATTTATTTTGCATAGTTCTAAACTTTTGTTTATTTAAAATTTTTTTATTAATTTTTTTTTATCTAAATCATAATTTTTATAATATCATTATTAGTTAAACTTTTCTTTTTAGATCTTCTAGTCTAGTCAATGTTATTCACCCCAAAGTAGAACCGAAACCAAATAATTTCCCAATTAAAAAAAAGTTGGATTTTCCAATAATTTACATAAAATTTAGATGACGAATTACAACCATTAATAAAATTATTGATCCCCTAATCTTACAATGCAGTTTACAAAGTAGAAAAATAACTGTCTTGGCAAACAAATTGAGCTATATATACTTTTATTAGTTCAATGGCTGCTGCTTCTAGTCATGTGATGAGGCCAACAAGAACTTGTCATCGTCGTGTTCGGCCTTCCGCTCGCTCTCCGATCTCGAGTTGATCATCGTCGCCCTGTTGTCCAGCCACGACACGATGTCTGAGAACACGAGATCGATGTTATCTTCGGGTTCACCGGATGTTAGGGCGTGCCACATCCCCGGGTACAACTTGAATGCCTTGTCTGTGCTCAAGGCCGACTCGAATAGTGACTGACTTACTGACGGATCGGTCACTATATCATCTCCTCCGTGGACTATCAAGAATGGTAGTGATACCTAAAAAATAAAATGTCTATTTAGACACATTTGAAAGAGAGTTTGAAAAATAATTTTTTTACTGTAATCAGTTTTTATAAATTGTTTTCTAGGAAGTTCACTTTTATGAGATTCACGAAAGGTTGTTTTTTCTAATTAAAGGTTATTTTTATTTGAAAATTAGATTAAATATAATTATTATATAAGAAAAATCTTCAAAAGTTATGTAGACCATATTTGTTTAGCTTTTTTTTAATATAGTAATCAGTTATTAGAAAGCTAGTTAGGCAGAAAAGTCTGTACCCTAGTCTCATACCCATTGTCTTGTTATGTGGGGACCAAAAATGAAAATTAACATATTATATAATATTTTTATGAACTGGTGTCAAGGAAGTCCCCAATCCCTATTTATTTAAATGTGATGACCTTTCCCTTTCCCTGTTTTGAATAAAAAGGCCTGGGGAATCATACAAAGATTTTTTTGTTTGGGTGTAAATGGAGAACCTATATCTATAATGGATCCAAAAATTGACCATCAATGATGTTATTAAATTGAAAAGTTTATACTTATAAATAGAGAAATTGGTCCCCTTGCTTTGGGATTGACCAATGCTTTTTGAAGCGTAGATAGATGGTCTATATTTTTTTAACAACACTTGTCAACACTTGTACATAACACAGTCTAACTTAGAATTTCTCAGATTAACATATATTTATAAACTATGTCATTTGATATATAAAAATATTAATGTTTTTTTCAGTGATGTAGGCAAGTGAATATTGGATTTTTGGAGGTTATAAATCCCAAAAAACCTTCAAAAACACAACAAGATGAGAGGAATTTCACCTTGGAGAGATTCTTTTCAATTTCCAAGCTAACCATAAGAAGCTCATTCCCTGTTTTCAACCTTGGTTTTCCATGATAGCAGTAACGGTTGGCTAGGGCCTACAATAAATCAAATAATAGCAAATCAATAACTTCTGTTAAATATAAAATGTTTTAAAACATTTATGTACTAATAAAAAATGTAATATACCTCTTGTCTCTTCTCTGGCATCTTAATAGCAATATCAACAATATCTTTTGTTGGGATTATCTTCCAAGTTGGGATGATTTTGCAAATCTTTTGTAAGATATTGATCACTATTGGGTGTGGCCTCATCTCTTCTGCAATCTACGCAAAACCCATTATTAATGTTTTTTTAAAATTGGAGTAAAAAAAATATATATTTTTTTAAATTGAAATATATGAACCTTGCACATGGGAGCAACTAAAATGGCACCATCCCAAAAAGTTGGTCTTTTTTGGTGTAGGAGAAGAGCCACAGCTCCTCCCATTGATTCTCCAAGAAGGAACTTTTGTTTCTTCTTATTTTCTACTCTCTCTATTGAAACACAAACACAAAAATCAATAAATAAATAAAATTCACAAAATCAAGTTCAAATAGATTGATAGAAACGTAGAAGGAACAAAGTCCAATTAATAAAATTAAATAGAATTCGACATTGCTTACCACAAATGCTTGTGAAGTGATCAAGACAGTCGTCGACGAGCGCGTCGAAGCTCGGTATATATGCCTGCAATCCAGACGACTTGCCGTGCCCTTCGTAGTCGATGCCGTGGACAGCGTAACCTGCCTTTGCAAGCCGAGTCATTGTTCCTGAAATTATTATTTATATAAATTAATTAAGTTTTAATTGTGATAATTTCGTTAATCAATCCATTAATTGAAAAAAAAAATAAAGATGCTGTTGTCTTTACCTTTCATTGTTATGCTGCACTCTACGGCATAGCCTGAACACAAAAATTCATCAACAAAATAATATTAATTATATGTAATTTTCATTGAAGTGTCATGTAGACATAGAGAGAGAGAGAAAGAGATTAACCATGACAAATGAAGATTAGTGCTTTGGGTTCCTGGTCTTTAGGAAGCCATTTACAAGTGAAAAGATTCAATCCCCGGCTATTCAATATGAACTCCTGATAAATCAAAAGGCGAAAAAATACAAATAAAAACCAATGAATACCCATTGATCAAAATTAATTTTTAAGCCAAAAAAACAATGAAAAAAGGGGAGAAAAAAAAACCAACCTCTTCATAACGGATGCTATCCATGGCTTGATCCTGTGATAAAAAAGAGAAGGAAAAAAAATCCCGTCAAGAAGAATTCACATATGTGTGTTGAAAGCAAACAAAAGAATAATCTGCATTACCATTTAAAATAGGAGACTATAAGAAGGGTTGGATAAAAAGAAGGAAAGGATAGAAAGATAAGGGGAAGATGTGAATGTGAGAAGGTTGGACTCAAATTTGTGATGTCTTTATATAAGGATTGAATCAGTTGTACGACTTTGTCAATAGCCGTGAAAGACGGATGTTTGAATGAATTCTTCTTCTACCAGTGGAGTCTTTCGTGGCGTAATATTCACCGTCGGATCTTCAAAGAGTTTTTCTAGATGGATGAGATTTATGTGGTACAGACTTTTACAGTGGACTCTTTAAACCGTGTGACGACTTGCACGTGCGTTTTTAGTTTGCTCACGCGGTGTGTGACTTGAAGCACGTGCGGAGAGGGTTCGCCGCACTTGGACCCCACGTTGGAAGGTTCTTTTGAGATGCGATGATTCAGTGGAGACAAGGTAAGCCATTTTCTATTGCCCATACTCATATCAACAATTCCCTGGTGAATATTTGATCATTAGAATTTATAAACTACAAATAAAAATTAATTTTTAATTAGTTATCAATTAAAATTCAACAATCATCATTTTTTTCTTCTATACATCTATTCATTCACATTCATTTTAAAAAGAAAATTTAAAATATGCACCTCCATAAAATCAATGGTCTGTCACCATAAAAATTAAAGATATTTTATATTTTACTATATTTTATCGTTTTCTTTTTCTTTCAATACATAAGTCCAAAAATTTATTTATTTGGTCTTATATGTAATTTTGAATAATTTATATTATGTACTAAAAAATGTTCTAATTAACTTTCAAATATTGTATGTAATGGATATCATGAACTATTTATGCTATATTTATTTTGAGATTTTAGTATTTAAATTGAATTTTTTTTATGAATATAATCCGCATTCATGTCAAAATAATTTATTTTGTTATATGTTTTTTTATTATATTAAATATAGTGACTGATCAATCTAATTCACTTTAAATGGGGTGGGGTGGGGGTGGATATGAATTTTAAGATGTAAAACCTGAAATGTAATGTAGTGGATAAAGATTTCAAATTACAAAACCCGAGGTAGGGTGGGGCGGGTATAGATTTACAGTGGGGAGACGGGTTGGGTTTGAATTATTGTAAACCCGACTCTAACTCGATCCATTGCCATCCCTAATGATTCCATCTGGATGGATAAAAAAATCTTTTATTAATTTAATAATAATTGATAGAAATCCTATTATTGCAATTTGATGGACACATGTCTCTCATCAAGACACGTACCGATAGAAATCTGATAAGTACGTATTGATATGAAAATTTTCCAAGGCAACTCGGTCTGAAGAAAATTGGGTTTGGATTTTTTTTTCAAAATTGGATCTTTATTTTATTTTTTTATGTAATTGTTATATCATTATTATTAAAATCAAACAGTTATAAATAAATTAAATCATAAATGAGCAAATGTAATTAATAGATTCATTTCATTTGATAAATTTAAAGCAGTTTGATTGGTTGAAACACAAAACAAGCATGAAAAAAATAAACAGATGATCCATTCCCCAGTCATGAGAATTAAATTTTTTGGTTGGGCCGTGGGCGAATTTTTAAAGTGGAGCCCTATATATATATATATATATATATATATATATATATATATATATATATATAGTTACATATGCGGTGTGCGGGCGGTGCGCGATACGGGCCGTATATATATATCGGGTGCGATATATATATACGGCCCACGTCGCACACCGCACCGACCGCATTTAAAATATATATATATATATATATATATATATATATATATACACACACACACACACACACACTCGATTGTGCGGCCGCGACGTTAAAAATTACATATAATGGACCCGTTTACCCACCGTTTTAAGTTATAAATATATATATATATATATTAAAATATAGATTGTTTAAAAATTACATAATATTTTAAGTTATAAATATCATAATACACAATATTATAAAATAATTTAAATTACAACATTTTACATTATCATATGCATATAAAAAGCAATAAAAATAAAAAAATTTAATGGAATGAGAAAATTATAATAATTAGAAAAATAACATTATAAGAGGGTTTAACTTTAAGCACTATATTGGTTAAAGAGATTTGTGGAGGAGAGAAATTAAAAGATTGACTTTAGGAATATTAAAGTGAGATAGTGTTTTGAGATGAACTAATTCATTTTTTTTAATTGGATCTAACCTTTATTTTTAAAATTCTGTTGATACGATGATAGGGCCCCTCCTTGGATGGGGCTTTAGGCAATTGCATTAGTAGCCTTGCCGCAAGGCTAGCCCTGATTCCCTAAAAATTTATGAAAATGTTACGTATCTACTTTTATAAAAAAGATAATGCTAACAATAATTTGATGTATATAATGCTAAAATATGTTTCAATAATTTAATGTATACATTTTTTAGAAAATGTAAAAAATATGTTTCAGGAATGTTAGTATATAATGCTAACAAAACATATAAGACTGGAATTGTGGCTGAAAAAGAACTATGTATAACAAAGCTAAAAAATAATATAAATAATCTTACCAATACCAATCCTAATAATCTTACCAATCTCCCTGAATTAATATTTATTATATCTGATTTTTTGTACTGTACAATATTTATGAACTCTGATTTTTAGGACTGGGAGTCTTAATACTAGTAAAATAATCAGTTAAGATTTAACAAAAAAATTGATAAAAAAAATTTGACCTTAGTCAATCATCCTCTGTTTGGGTGACTGAATAGAACCAGAATATTAGTGGATAAGGTAAAATAAGAAAAAAAAACTGTTTGGATTAATAGAATAAAGTTGTATTGATATGCAAAAACAAAAGTGAATATGATGGCATTGGTATATCGGGTCACCATGGAATTGAGTTTTTCCACACCATTTATACCATTGGTACAAGGACCACGTGTCAAATCATATTTTTATAAATCAGGTGAGTTTATATGACAAATCATTTATTCACACTTAATAAACCATTATACATATTTTATTTATTTATTATCCAAAATTTATCCACGATTAATCAAAATAACAAAAAAATTCATTGATTTAAAATGTGTTTGTCAAAAAGTTAGGTCAAATTTTAAGTCACAGAATTAGAATCTTAAAATAATGGGCGTTGTTACACCTAGATTGATTTTCAGCCTCAATTTTAGCCTTATATGTGTCGATAGAAAATTAACGACGCATATGTTCATGTTAACAAGGTATATTATTTGAAAGAATTTTTTTACATTTTTATAAATGCATCTGTACAATTCATTGAAATATATATTTCATTTTTTTATAAAAGCATGTACTTTATTAGATGAGGTATACTATTTTAAAAAAATTCAAAACACATGTAAACTGGAATTAAGACTGGAAATAGGGATGAATGTAATATTATCCTAAAATAATATATTCTAAATTTTTATCATGCAAATTTTTTTGCTATCGAATGTACATTTTACTTGTCTATGAAGATATATATATATATATATATATATATATATATATATATATATATATATATATATATTTCATTAAAAAATTATATTTTTTAAAAAAACTTGAAACATTTTAGGAATAGTTTTTACATTTAGATATATAATAAATTTTACTTGCACAACCTTTGTTTTTGTAGAAAGCTACTTTTGCAATCGCACAACTAAACAATTTTACTGTAGGTAAATAATGCCAAAAAACTATGATTTCCAAAAGCTGAAGGGAGTGAGTTTTCAGCAGAATCAATTTTAAAATCCAGATTCCTATAGAATCAGTTTTGCAATCACACAACCAAACGCACCCAAATCATTTTGTTACATTAAGTATATGATAAAATGAACCAATTCTAAATGGACATATACATTAAGTTTGCTAATTATTCAAAAAATATCTGTATCTAAAAATTTTAAAAATATCTAATATCTGAAAAATTCGTATCTGTATCCGTATCTGAAAAAACTATCCGTATTAAAAAATTTCAGATTTGATATGAATAATATGCTTGTTTCCGAACTGAAAAATATTAGTATTCGAAAATGTTAATATATTATTATTTATTTAATTATATATTTATATTTTTAAGATAAGTATGAGTTTTTCTTCTTCATTTTTTTTATACTCTAAAACATGTAAGGTTTTATGTATACTAATAATTTTATATTTTATGCTAGGTAATTATTAGATTTTTTTACACATTTCAAATATTAGATAGATGATTTTTATTTTTGAATATCGGATCTTTAGACATATTAATCATTTCATATTCATTTTAAATTTTTGAATATTTCAGATAATTATCCGTATCCAAATTTGGATTTTCGGATCGGATATGGATACTTAATATCCGTCGGATATCAGATATGAATATATTTTTATATATCTAGCTCAGATACGGATACGGATACGGGCCTATCCGATCCGTATCCGTCCTATTGACATGCTTAAGACACATGCCCAGGACACTTTTTAAAGGTTATGTAATGAATGAATGAAATTTAAATTTCTCAAATTCATTTGAACGTGTAATATGCCTTGGTTGTTAAAACGTAAGCTCATATAAATTTCCAAAAAGTTGGTCCTCTTCCTTTGTCCATCCTTTTTTAGTGTTAGTGAAAAGTGCCTAATAAGAAATCAGAGATTTGACAAACATAGAACTAACACAACAAGAAACAAAGCAAAGTTGGAATGAAATTGACCATCAATATATATGCCTTAAAATGTCCAAACACTCCATCCCTTCCATTAATTGGGTTAATGTATAGAAAGTGGACAAACCCATCATTAATGGCATGTATTCCATGGCAATTTAAGGGGTTAATTACAGAGTTTCCTCCCCACACACATGACAATTTTTGTTCAATGTTCATTGATGATGAAACCTTGAAGGGGCTGACATCTGTTCAGGGAAATGAGTGATGGTGCCCTTTTTGGGGCAACCTATCATGTCCACGATGTGTCACATGTAAATGTTTTTTTTAATTTTTCACAAGAACCATGTTTAACATTATGATTAACATAGGATTACATAAACCATGCCTATTGCAAAATTAACATTATGCATAAGCAAACACTTTTTATTTTTATTTTTTATAAGAGCCTTTGAACTAGGTTTGATTAAGTCAATAGACACCTTCTCTCTTTCTTAAAAGAGGTTAAGTGATCAAATTTTGAATAGCACCATTCTTTTAATAAAATAAATAAAAAAACCCCTAAAATACACGAAGAGTTTCCCACATGACTGACGTGTGTGTATCTATATGCTTATGAATATTCTTTAAGCCTCCGTTTGATAGAAAATTAAGTTATTATGAGGTTGTGACTATTCTAATACAGATAAGGAATAAGTGATTTCTTTTGTTTGATTGTGTTTTTAATTATTCTCATAGAGAAATGTAACAATAAAAAATTTGTTGTTTGATTGACCATAGATAAAATTATGAATAAAATGTGAATAAGGAGTAAATAAAATTTATAAAAGTGAAAAAATGATTTGATATGTGGGCTCCTATATTTCTAAGAGGTGATGATAGCTGATTTGACAGTGGGGTCCATATATTCAAATGAGTTAAATAACCTGAATAACTTAATTCCAGGGGTAGTAGGAAAAATCGTATCACTTTATACTATTGGAAAAACTTGGGTTTTGACCATTTCTTGGTTAAAATGTGTTTGGGTTTCACTAATTATTTTTAGTGGTAACCCATGTGATTGCGTTTCTCTCGCTGAGGAGATGAACGTAGTATATTTGCATTCTCAAAACTAATTTTGGGTAAATGAGAAAATTGGTAAAAAAATTCTCTCAATAACATAGTGAAAGTGGTTGGTGGTCGAGGAAGAAAAATAAATAGTCCCATATCAGTTGTTGAGAAAAAGTATTGATGATTTATAAGATGGACTACTTGTACTATAGTGAATTGCTTTTGATGGACATTCTATGATGGACCTTTCCATGCATGCATGGCGCACGTTGCACGTGGAACTTCGCATCATCACTATGAGCTGGAGCATTTTTCTTTTTGAACTTTTTGTCAAATTGGACGGTGGAGATCATTTTGATCAGATGCAACTAAACCGTCCATCAGAGGAAATCTTAGATGCTATATGGGCCGTTAGATCAATGGTTATGACCTGACCGTTGGTTGTTTGAATGGAGAGAATGTCTTAGACTCTGTTTCAGTGAAATTGAATAGAGGAATTGACTCCTCCAAGAGCCTATTCAACCAATTTTTTTGTTTCAATGAATTGAAGCTCAATGAAAAAAAAATTGGGAAGGTGGGTTGTTATATTAGCAGTAGAATACATAATGATAAACATTGAAAGGGCGATGAAGATGTGATACTTTGGTGATCAACTGAGGTTTTTTTTTTTTTTTGTGTGAAGGATAAAATGCATTAAGACCTCCTGAAGTTTTTGAAACCTGCAAAAACACCCCTCAAGTTTAAATACATGCATTTACAACCCCTGCCGTTAAATTTTATGTTAAAATGGAACAAAAATATTTTAAAATTACTATTTTACCTTTTACTTAATTTTTCAAATATCCCAAAAAAGCCAATTAACTTTGGATATTCTTTGTGAATATTAATTAATACAATAATTAACTCTTCATGTACATATGGATGCATTTTTTTTGTAAAAATTAACTCACACAATAGTTAATTAAAAAGTAAAAATACAATAATGATTTAATTAAAAGGGTAAAACCGTATTTTTACCTCATCGTAATGGGAAATCTAACAGAATGGGGTGTAAGTGCATGTTTTTGAACTTCAAGGGGTGTTTTGCAAGTTTCAAAAATTTTAGGGGGGTCTAAAAGCATTTTACCTTAAATTAAACAAAGTCTTTTCATTGATAAGTATTTCAATTAATGGTTAGAGATATTAATCATTTCAATAGTCGGATCTGTTGATTGAAATTATTTTTCAATATAGGCACAAACAACAGTTTTTATTTTCTATCATTTTTCATCACAGGCACAAATAACAATTTTTATTTTCCATCACTTTCCATTACAGACACAAATATCATATAAATTGGTCAAATGGAAATATTTTCTTTTCTGTTAGTTTCCCTTTGACTCATTCTTTTAGTTTCTCTTCATGTTTGTGCACAAACACACCCAAATACTAATGTGATTCTATTAGTACGTGTCTGGATGGATGACACATGTCCATCAAAGAGTAAAAAATCTTTCATTAATTAAATAATCATTTATAGAAATCTTATTAATGCATTTTGATGGACACATGTCGCTCATCGAGACATGTATTGATAGAAATCTCATCAGTACGTACTGATATGAAATTTTTTTCGAGGTAACTTGGTCTAAAAAAATTGGGTTTGGATTTTTTTTCAAAATAGGATCTTATTTTATTTTTGTTATGGAATTGTTATATCATTATTATTAAAATCAAATGGTTAAAAATACATTAAATCATGAATGAGTGCGTATGTAATGAATACATTCATTTCATTTGATGAATTTAAAGCAATTTGATTGGTTGAAACACAAAACAAGCATGAAAAAATAAACAGATAATCCATAACCTAAAAATTTATGAAAATGTTACATACCTGTTTTTATATAAAAGAATGAAGCATATGTTTCAATAATTAGATGTATACATTTTTAGAAAATGTAAAAAATATTTTTTCTGAATGTTAATATATGACGCTAATGAATCATATAAAATTGGAATTGTGTATAACAGAGCTCAAAAATGATATGCCCAATCTTAATAATCTTACCAATCTCACTTAATTCATATTTATTATATCTGATTATTTTGTATTGTATAATGTTTATTACTCAATTTTAGGATTTTTTTAGGATTGTGTGTATTAAAACTCCTAAAATAATGAGTTAGATTTAACAAAAAATTGATAAAAAAACCCTAGTCAATCACCCTCTGGATGGATGACTAAATAGAGGTGGAATAGAGTGGATATGGTGAAATAGGGGAAAAAAACTGTTTGGATTAAGAGAAAAAGTTGTACTGATATGCAAAAACAAAAGTGAATATGATGGCATTGGTATAGTGGGTCATCTTGGAATTGAATTTTTCCACACTATCTATACCATTGGCATAAGGGATCACATGTCAAATCATATTTTCAACTCTTGTAAATCTAGGGATTCATATGTCAAATAATTTATTCACATTTAATAAACCATTACATATTTTATTTATTTTTTTATCCAAAATTTATCAAATAATCAAAAACAAAAACTTTGTTATTACATTTTTGAACCACAATAATAAAAATTACATCCACACAGAAAATCAACTACAGTTATTATAAGTTAATCCATCTATCCAAATAGAGGGTAAAAGAATGACTATTAACATTTTCCATCACACCGGTGATGTGATGACATGTTTCTTTTGGTTGATTTAAAATGCTTTTGTTAAAAAGTTAAGTCAAATTTTAAGTCACAAAATTAGAATCTTAAAATAATATATTCTAAATTATAAACATACAAAAAGTTTTGCTATAGAAAGTATATTTTACTTTTTTATAAAGATACGTATACTTCATTAAATAATTATATTTTAAAAAATAGTTTGTACATCTAAGGGTGCAAGTGTGTTTGGTTGTGTGATTGCACAACATTTACGTTTGCAGAAAGTTGTTTCTGCAATTATACAACTAAACAATTTTACTGTAACAACTTATTGTAGACAGATTTCAGACAAATAGTTCAAAAAACTGCGATTTCTAAAATCTGGGGAGAGTGAGTTTCTTGTAGAATCAATTTTAAAACCCAGATTCCTGCAGAATCAATGTTGCAATCGCGCAACAAAACACATTTTAAATCTTTTTGTTATATCGAGTCAGTAATAAAATGAACAAATTATAAATCTACAGACACATGCCCAAGACACCTTTAAAGGCTACTAGTTGTTGTACATGTGCGTTGCACAAGAAAATTCATCATATATGATGTCTAAATCACTTGTGACCTATAAAATAAAACGGTGAATACAAGAATATACATGTTACACACTTACACATTAAGAGTAAGGCTGCAAACGGATAAAAATATATAATCCAAAGCAATGACTAATATGTAATGCACATAATTCTAACACCTTCATAACATCTTTTTTAAGTTGATGAAGAAGTAATAATAAATAACAAGTCCAGTTGAAATAGACTCTAAATCCACAAACCTCAAATAAAGAATTCAATCTACCAATCCCTTCCTTTCTATGAAATAAACATCCAAAAAATCTCTGCAAGAAGGGAAAACAAGAGATAAGAAATTTCAATCTATAAATATGTATGAAAATAAATAGATGAGTGTAGCGATTTGAAATGCACTCTCAATTCTGAATAATTTGAACATGCTCTCTAATGAAAATTTTAATTTTGCCCAAAGGACGATCACATATCAACACCAACGTTTAGTAAAAAAAATTAAATTAAGAAAATAGCTCAAACATATAACTGACCATCATTATCAATGAAAGATTTCTGCTATAAATAAATATAAATCATTATAAAAATATTACTCACATTGATAGACATCATTTCATGTTGGATATTGGATGTATACTCTTCAATTAAACTTTGCATGTTAAATCTGTTGATGACAAATTTCACTTTTTTATACGGGAAGAGAATATTCTGAGATGAGTTTTATGGAGAATGTTGTAAAATTAAACCTGAGATCCAATTAATTAGATATCAAAATATAAAGATATAAGACAAATAAAAATGCTTTTCAATTAAAATCACATATCTAAAACAAAAAATTTCTAACAAAAACAATAGAAGAATCGTGTATAAGCATTCTAATCAAATTCTAAATATGACATAAGAAATTATAAAATAAATCCAATGAAAAAGGTCATTGCAAACTTTAAAATATCAATATGTAATATAAACTCATCAACACTGAAAAGTAAAAAAATGGTATGCAAAATAAATATTCAATTTGAACTCCTCAACACACAATAGAGCTCTACCTCCAATCTAGATCTAGATGAACCCAAAGAACAAATTTAGGAGAAAACATGGATATGAGAACAAATTAAACATATGTAAATAGACAACTAAACTACTCACATTCGAAGCCACCAAATAACAACTCACAAGAGAGAGAGATGAACAAATAAACATTAAATTTATTTATTATGTAGTGAAATGAATAAGGGCTAAAGTGGATGAAATGGAAGGGTTGGGGAGATGGGGCGCTGGTGTTAAACAAAAACAATGAATGATCATAAATGAAAATAATTTTAATAAATGAAAAACAGAAACGGAACAAGTGGAAGGGGAATGGTCATCTTGGTCTGTGGGTTATGGAAGGCGAGGAGATAGGGCCGGGGTTTATTGTTTTTGTGAGAATGAAGATTAGCTGTGAATGGGAAAGAGTTTTCAAAAGTAAAATGGGTAAATTGTAACAGGAAAGTTTTTTTTCCAAGATAGATACTTTTATGTAGTATAATATAATATAATAAATATATAATATAAATATAGATATCGATAAAAATGTTACCAGATTATTTTAAAATAACTATATAATGCATTATATGTATTACTTGCATATAATTAAAAAATGTATATTATATACTTCTAATGTAATTATGTATAATAATATAAATATAGATATAGATATATATGTTACCAGATTATTTTAACATAACTATATAATGCATTATATGTATTACTTACATATAATTAAAAAATGTATATTATATACTTCTAATGTAATTGTGTATAAATGCATATTTTAATTTTACACATATAATTTTATAAATGCATCTTAAATTATATACATATATAATGTAACATAGAGGCAACAATATATAATTAAGATATATACATATATTAAGATTAATATATATAAAACATGTGTGTGTGTTATTATCTAATAACACTTTTAGAACTTTTAATTATATTGGGTATATAATTATGCATGCATATAATTTATACTCTGTACAAATGCATATACATATATAAATATATATAATTTACTTATATAAAGATATGTACATATGTATATAATATATATAAAATTTAGTTTAAGATATATATAGCACATTATATATAGGTTAATCTTGTAACATTTGCATTATATATATAACATATATTAACATTTTATATTAATTAAGATATAATAATTTGAATATAAATTTCTTGTACAAATTTATTTAGGATATTTAAAGATATGCACATATTGGCATATAATTTGAAAGGGTATTTATTAATAATAAATGTATAAATTTTAACAAATTACATAATTTTAATATATAAATTTTTAAGAATTTGAAAGGGTAAATATCTCAAACAAAAGATCATTTGGATAGGAATTGATTTTTTAAAATTGAGAAGGGCAAACATGTCAAGTGAATGTTTTTTATGGATTGGTACTTTTATAAGTAGTATAGATGTAATGAATGAATGAAATGTAGATTTCTCAAATTCATTTGTACGTAGTGTAATATGCCTTGGTTGTTAAAAAGTAAGCTCATATATAAATTTCCAAAAAGTTGGTCCTCTTCCTTTGTCCATCCTTTTTAAGGCAAAGTGCCTAACAAGAAATCAGATATTTGACAAGCATAGAACAAACACAACAAGAAACAAAGCAAAGTTGGAATGAAATTGACCATCAATATATGCCTTCCAAACCCTCCATCCCTTCCATTAATTGGGTTAATATACAGAAAGTTGACAAACCCATCTTTGGCATGTGTTCGATCCATAGCAATATAAGGGGTTAATTACAGAGTTTCCTTCCCCCACAAACATGACAGTTTTTGTTCATTGTTCATTGATGATGAACCTTGAACTCTTGGAAGGGCTGACATTGTTCAGGGAAACGAGTGATGGTGCCTTTTTTTGGGGCAACCTATTATGTCCACGATGTGTCACATGTAAATGTTTTTATTTTTATTTTTCATAAGACCCTTGATCGAAATTAAGGACATAGGATTACATAAACCATGCCTATTGCAAAATTAACAATATGCATAACCAAACACTTTTTATTTTTATTTTTACAAGTTCCCTTAAAATACGTGAACAAGTTTTGGTTAAGTCAGTAAACACCGGTTTTCCACATGACCCATATGTGTGTGTATGCTTATGAATATTCTTTAAGCCCCTGTTTGGATAGAGAATTAAATTATGTTGATAAGGAATAAGTGATTTTTTTGTTTAATTGTGTTTTAATTATTTTTGTTGGAAAATGTAATAATAAAAGATTTTGTTGTTCGGTTGATCATGGATAAATTTAGGATAAAATGTGAATAAGGTATAGATAAAGATTTATAAAATATGAAAAAAATGATTTAATATGTGGGCCCCAGATTTATAAGAGATTGTTATAGTTGATTTGATTGCACGTGAATCTTCCCCAATTTATTAAGAAGGAAAAATTAACCTGACAATCAATCACAGATAAAATTTTGGTTTACAATCAAAATCTATATCATTTAGATGAACAACTTTCGTTAGGTACATAAAAAAAGGGAAAAATCGATGTAGCTCCCTGTAAATTTATGAAAATCAGAAAAAGTCCCTGTAAAATTGATAAATCTCCTTAGGTCCCTATCTTATTAGATAATATTTATTTTAGTCCCTATAACTAACCAGATGTGTGGTTAACCCTAACCATGCATGGTAAATTATTGTTATAACCTTTTAAAATTTATTTTCTTTATTGTAAAAATCAATATAACTCCCTAAAAACTCATGAAAATAAAAAAATCCTTGTAAAATAAAAAAATCGTTTAACTCCCTAAAATCTTCTTAAAATCACAATTTTTTTTATTAAACAAATTATAGTTTTATAATCAAGGTGTTATGTTTTTTATTGCTAGTAATTTTGAGTTGAAAATATATTATAGAATTTTGATTTGGTTTTTAATTTGTTTTCTTTTATTTTGTAATAGAGTTGATAAAGTTATAATTTTTTTTGTTCGGTCTCTATGAGGAGATTGAGAAGGTGAAAATATTAAAATATGACTCAATTTTGTATATCAAATGAGGTTCGAGGGCTAATTTTTTTATAGTTAAGGATGACATTTCAGGAGATAAAAATGTTGAAAAATGACGGGGGTATTTTTGTCTTACAAAATAACTAAATCTGATTTTATAAAGTTTCTAGGGACTGAATCCGATTTTATTAAATTTCTGAAGACTTATTTCAATATACTTTTGACCAGATGACTAAGTTCATTAACCATATACACTTTATGAGGACCTAGGACGATTTTCTAAGTTTCGAGAGATTTTTTGTGATTTTAAGAAGATTTGAGGGAGTTAAAAAGATTTTTTCCAAAAAAAATGCGCCATTGTTCTTAAAATGCAGGTTACAAAGTAGAAAAAATCATTGCAATTTCAAGAAAATTCCATGTGCTCCTGAGTCTTGTTCGGCCTTCTGCTCGCTCTCCGATTGCGAGTCGATCTTCGTTGCCCTGTTTTCCAGCCATGACACGATGTCGGAAAACACGAGATCGATGTTTTCTTCGGGTTCACCGGATGTTAGGGCGTGCCACATCCCCGGGTAGAGCTTGAACGTCTTGTCTGTGCTCAAGGCTGACTCGTATAGTGACCGACTCACTGACGGATCAGTCACTATATCGTCTCCTCCGTGGACTATCAAGAATGGCAATGATACCTGGAAAACAAACACACACAACACAGACATACAAAAGTATTAGTTGATTTAGGCCATGTTTGGTTTAGCTCATGTAATGGATTTTCTCCACTTTCATAAAAAGGAAAAATTGCTCTCTCTTAAAAACTATTTAAAATAGTAAAAAATGCTCATAAAAACTAGAAAATATCTAGAAGTTTTCACAATTTATTTTGATTATTGTTTTTAGTCCCTCAGTTAAAATTATGCTATTGCAAAAAAAAAAAAAAAAATATTCATGAAATATTCCATTTAATTTAATGGTGATACTCAAAATACGTTTGATTTAATTCCTAATCTATATTACTCTTTTTGATGATGAAAATGCCCTTTTCAAGATGAAATATCAAAGTTGATCTCATCTTCTTCACTAATTACCTTTATAACTTAATATTCATAAGTGAAAAGGAAGTCTCATTTGTTTAAATGGCGTTATTATGCATTTCCGCGTGAAACATGACTATATATGTAATAGTGTAATCAGGATTAAACATGACTTATATAATATTTTAATCAGGATTAAATATCATAATACATGAAACATTTCTTTTATTTTTATTTAAATAAATGTAAGGAGTAAGGAGCTTTTCTTGTCTTCCAACTGAAAGGCCTGAATAGTCAACGGATACAAAGAGAAGAACCATCTAAATTGAAAATATTATATAAATAGGAAAGATGGTCTTCTTGCTTCTGATTTGACTAAGCCCACCAAACATTCAAGGGATCAATTTAAATAATAATTATTTTTAATAATTAACATGGTGGAAGTATATATTAATCCCATCCCTCCAAAAAACAATAAAGATGAGAGGACTTTCACCTTGGAGAGATTTTTTTCAATGTCCAAGCTAGCAAGTAGAAGCTCCTTTCCTGTTTTCAACCTCGGCTTTCCATGATAACAATATTCATTGGCCAGGGCCTACATCGAATCAAATATTAAGAAATCAATAACTTACATATTAAAATTAGAAAGTAAATTTTTTATTTATTGGTGAGATCGAAAGTAAATATTTTTAAGATATCAAAAAATAAAGGACCAGATCACGACAAGACCTCACACCGATTACGTATTAATTAATTTAAAATTTAATGCATACCTCCTGTCTTTTCTGTGGCAACTTAATAGCAATATTAACAATATCTTTTGTTGGGATTATCTTCCAAGTTGGGATGATTTTGCAAAGCTTTTCTAAGATCTTGATCACCATTGGGTGTGGCCTCATCTCCTCTGCAATCTGTTTAAAACCCAATATATATAATTAAAAAAAATCAAAATTCATTAACAAATAATTGAGATTAGAAAAAATATTCAAATATATGGACCTTGCACATGGGGGCAACTAAAATGGCACCATCCCAAAAAGTTGGTCTTTTTTGGTGTAGAAGAAGAGCCACAGCTCCTCCCATCGACTCCCCAAGAAGGAACCTTTGTTTCTTCTTATTTTCTTTTCTCTCTATTGAAATATATATAAAAAATAAAGCTAAGATTAACAAAACGGAATGAGACGTAGAAGAAACATGTCTAATTAATCTGAAATCAAATAATTCGACATTGCTGACCACATATGCTTGTGAAGTGATCAAGGCAGTCGTCGACGAGCGTGTCGAAGCTCGATATATATGCCTGTAATCCAGACGACTTGCCGTGCCCTTCGTAGTCGATGCCGTGGACGGCATAACCCGCCTTTGCAAGTCGAGTCATTGTTCCTGAAATTATTATTTATATAATTAAGGTCCAAATTACATATTAATTAGCCTTAATTTGAGTTAATTTCATTAACCAATCCATTAATTGGAAAAAAAGAGATGTGGTTGTTTTTACCTTTCATTGTTATGCTGCACTCTACGGCGTACCCTGAAAAAAAAATCAACAAAAAAATATTAATTATATGTGATCTTCATTGAAGTCCAATGTAGAGAGAGAGAGAGAGATTAACCATGACAAATGAAGATTAGTGCTTTGGGTTCCTGGTCTTTGGGAAGCCATTTACAAGTGAAAAGATTCAATCCCCGACGATTCAATATGAACTCCTGATGAATAAAAAAGAATAACATAAACCAATTAAAAAAATATGAAGACCCATTAATCAAAATTGGATTTTAATATGAAAAAAAAATCAAAGAAATAAAAACGTACCTCTTCATAACTGATGTTATCCATATTTTGATCCTGTAATAATAAGAAAAAAAAACCACAGAAAAGAGGTTCATATATGTGTTGAAAATAAATAAACAAAAATGAAAATATGGATTACCATTTGAAATAGAAGACTTGGAAGGGATGGAGACGATGAAGAAGAAGTAATAGAAAGAGAACAGAATACGTGAGGGGGTGGAGTCGAATATGTGATGCTTTAAATAAAGAAAAGAAAAGATTAGAATCTATGTTTTAACAAGGAAGAAATCTTTATCTCGGGGAGGTGCCCTTTCACGGTTTAACATTCACCGTCGGATCTTCAGTCAAACCTTTCTGGATGGATTTGGGAAGTTTGACTTTTTGGTTCATTTACACAAGATCTACCAGACTCTAAACGTGTATGACTTGCACGTGCCCTTTACACGTGACTTGAAACACGTGCGGCAGGTATTAGCGGTTCTAGTCTAAAGTTTTTTTGTTTTTTTAGGGGTAAAGGTATACATTAGATCTTAATTTTATTGTTCTTTTTAAAAAAAGATAACGCCTAAATTTACACACAAAAAAAAAAAAAAAATTACAAAAGGGGTAGGGGTGGTAAACGAGCCAAACGAGCCGAGCTTTGACCTGCTCAGGCTTGGCTCGGGCTCGACTCGGCTCAGGACCGAGCTTCATTTCGTGTTTAAGCTCATCTCGTTGGACTCGTGAAACACTCGGTTAAAGCTCGGCTCGGCTCGTTTCTTAAACAAGCACGGCCGAAGCTCGATTCAAGGCTCGGCTTGGGCTCATTTAACTAAAAAGAACTTATTTAGCATTTGAAAAATCACATTTCACAAATTACAATACCTTATACATGTGAAAATAACATAAGATCGGGCTCGGGCTCGATTCGAGCCCGGCTCGTTTCCCTTTTTTCTATTAAGTAAACGAGCTTGGCTCGGGCTCGGCTCATTTACAAACCGAGTTTTAAAAATTGTTCAAGCTCGGCCCGTTTATCTAATCGAACGAGCCTAACGAGCTTTAACCGAGCCGAGCCCGAGCCGAGCCTGAGCTGCTCGGCTCGTTTACCAGCCCTAAGAAGGGGAGAGTATGTGAAAGAAACCCGAATCCGATATTGGATAAAAGAGAGATCTGTTAGAAATTTCTTTAAGGTGGGCCTACATAGATCACATTATTAAGCATTGTTGACTGTCAAATAAAGAATGAGTGGTGTTGATTATACCTATTCAGTTGTGATTTAATTTTTATAAGATTAAATACACATCTCTTATGCACGTTTAATTACATGTGTTTTAAGTGAGTACAATTCAGTTTTTTATGTGTAGAGAGACCTATTAAGGACCCATTTATAATTCTAGTCCTTATAATGGGCAAAGACGAAATTTGAGTTATTTATATAAATGGTTGAGAAGGCAAAAGAGAGAGGGACTTGGAGGTGAAAGACCTACCATTAAATCTTCAAAGCAATGGCGACAGGTACGCATATTATTGACTTTTCTTCATTGATCTGCATGAGATCTAGGGTTTAAGGGTTTTATTAAAATCCCAACAAGTGGTATCAGAGCATCTTGCAGGATTATTGAAGAAAAGATTAAAGTTTTATTTTTCCTACATGAAATAAGCAATATAATTTTTTTTAAGGATCAAAAGGATTTTCATGTTTCGTGTTAGTCCGTGCGGTTGACGATCAGAAAAAGGGATTAATAATCTGATCCGTGTGCATACAGATGATCCATGTGCCTATGATAATTTGATCCGTGTATACTTTGTTAGTTTGATTAGATATCATCTATTATTATTATTTTTAATTGGAATCTGATCTATATATGATTTGATCCATTCAATTACATACACGGATTTATTGAGGAATAAAGGAAGGACCATTGTTGATGAATATTATTTAGGGTGCGTTTGGTTGCGCGATTGCGCTGCGATTGCGATTACAGGAAGCTGCGTTTGCAATCGCGCAACCAAACAGTTTTGTAATCGCAGTTTTAAACCCAGCGATTGCAGGCAAATAGTGCCCAAAAGCTGCGATTTCAAAAAGCTGAGAAAGTGAGCTTCCTGCGGAATCAGGTTTGCAATCGCAGATTCCTGCAGAATCAGTTTTGCAATCGCGCAACCAAACGCACCCTTAATCCGGTCCATGTATGTTTGTTGGATATTTGATCCCACCGACAATTTTTATTTATTTATTCCCACACATGAAGGATCAAGCTTTACACATTCAAGAGCCGATTAAATCTATGGCCTATAAAGTTAGTTTATTTTGTTTCGTCTACGGTTTAATTGATATGCTTCATAAGTATAGGATCAATTAATATTTATTTTGGGTTAATAAATATTTGATTCGAAGCATATATCCATATTTGTAATTTGAAACAAATTTCAGTTTGCTTCCGCATTTAAATTTGGTTATAGTTATATATTGCTTATTTCAATAAAGATTTTATGATAGAGATTTTTGGGACACAAATATTTTGCAACCGATATTTTAAAATTGAAAAAATTGACATGAAACGTCACCAAAGTGGCCTCTATCATGAAGATTTTCTTTATTTTAAAATAAAAGTTTGTGGTTGCATAAAGTTGCGTCTATGCCACGCGAATAACAATCGGCCCAAAGGAAGATTATTATTTTGGCCGGATTATAGACGGTGTAAGATAGTTGATATGAGTGATGTATTTCTGGGGTCAACCCATGCGTTCAATAGCCGGCCCAAAGGAACACTATTGTTTTGTCGGGTCTAGTTTTATGTTGTTCCTATTAACTAGTCTTATGTTGGAGATAACCACTTATATATTGTAATACTTTCCCAAAGGATTGATTACAATGATGTGTTAGGTTTCTCAACAGTGCAAATTATTAAAAGAATATAAATAATTTTACTTTGAGGTCTAATTGCCCTATAAAGTAGACCATAAAATTAAAGAAAATGCATAATGATGTATATGTTTATTCATTATTGCTATAGTAGATGGGATAATTGTTAATTGTGAGAATTTATTAATCTCTTATATATTGAATGCATCTTCTATATCTGCCAATCTGAATAACATCCTAATGCTTAATGGATCTAATTTTACAAAATGGAAAGAGCATGTTAAAATTGTTCTTGGGTGTATGGATTTGGATTATGCGCTTCGGGTTGATGAACTTGCTGAACTCACTGAAGAAAGCACGCCTGATGAAAGGGCTTTATATGAGAAGTGGGAGCGCTCTAATCGGATTAGTCTTATGATAATGAAATACTCTATTTCTGACACTATTCGAGGTGCAGTGCCTGAGAAAAAAATGTCAAGAATTTCCTTGCCGAAATTGCAAAACGATTCATTGGATCAAAAAGGTTGAGACTTGTACGTTTCTTAGCAAACTTGTCTCTATGCGGTATGACGGTAAATGAAATATAAGGAAGTACATAATGGAGATGTCTAATCTTGTTACTAGATTGAGGGCATTAAAGTTAGAATTTTCTGATGAGATTCTTGTGTACCTCATTCTTATATCTCTTCCTACACAATTCGGTCCATTTAAAATAAATTATAATACTCAAATAAAAAAGTGGACCATTAATGAGCTTATTGCTCAATGTGTGCAAGAAGAGTAAAGGATAAATAAAGAGAAGACAGAAAGTGCTCATCTGGCAACTTTTCCTAGTGGCAATCCAGGCAATAAGAAAAGAAAAAGGAATAATAAAGGAAATGAAACTGCAAATGTTGGAACTTCACAAGCAAAAGGGCAACAAAATCAGGATAAAGTTATCACCTGCTTCTTTTGCAAGAAAGTTGGCTGTGTGAAGAAGGATTGTTCCAAATATAAAAAGTGGCTTGCAAAGAAAGGTAAAAATTTCAGTTTTGCTTGTTTTGAATTTAATCTAGTTGAAGTGCCACCCCATTCTTCGTGGATAGATACATGAGCTACTATTCACATAAGTGTTTCCATGCAAGGCTTTCTAAGGAGCCGGATACCCAGTGATGCCGAAAAGTTTATTTACATGGGAGATGGTAATAAAGCTTGTGTGGAAGCAATTGGAGTTTTTAGATTGAAATTAGGGTCAGGTTTTTATTTGGATTTGGATGAAACTATTTATGTACCGTCTTTTAGATGGAATTTGATTTCTGTTTCATGTTTAGACAAATGTGGTTATAGTTTTTCATTTGAAAATGGAAAATTTTGTTTATCCCAAAATTCAAATATCATTGGTACTGGCTCTTTAATTGACCTCTTTAATTGACAATCTATATAGATTGGACTTTGATTCCAACTATTTTAAGTCAAATGAAAATTTGAATTTGAGTGGTGGTGGTATAAAGCGAAGATTAATAAATGAGAGCTCCTCTACGTTATGGCATAAGCGTCTAGGACATATCTCAAAAGAGAGAATCGAAAGGCTTGTGTCAAATGGAGTTCTTGGACCCTTTGATTTTAAGATGTGCATTGATTGCATCAAGGAAAAATAAACAAACATAAGAAAGTATGGTGCATCAAGGAGTTTAGATGTCTTAGAAGTAATACATACATATATTTGTGGTCCATTCCCTACGGCTGTTTGGAATGGTGGGCCTACATAGATCACATTATTAGACATTGTTGACTGTCAAATAAAGAATGAGTGGTGTTGATTATACCTATTCAATTGTGATTTAATTTTTATAAGGTTAAATACACATCTCTTATACACATTCAAATACACGTGTTTTAAGTGAGTACAGATTCAATTTTTATGCGTAGAGACCCATTAAGGACCCATTTGTAATTCCAGTCCTTATGATGGACAAAGACGGAATTTGGATTATCTATATAAATGGTTGAGGTCCCCACACCAAACCCTAATTTTCTCTTTCTCATACCCATCCCATCATTGTCTGAGAGAAGGCAAAAGAGAGAGGGACTTGGAGGTGGAAGACCTACCATTAAATCTTCAAAGCAATGGCGATAGATAATATCATTGACTTTTCTTCATTGATCTGCATGAGATCTAGGGTTTAGGGGTTTTATTAAAATCTCAACAAGATCTACAAAGCTCCTGAATCCAAAGTTAAATGAATACTCTACTTCTCAATACCTGGGATCCCATGCTCGAGAATAACCCTCTTGGCGCTTGCGCAGAGCACACCACGGTCATTAATTAATCCTACAACCATGTCCCAAACAATCTCAAAACACACCTTTGTTCCTCTAAATATGAAGTGATTTCGGGGGATCCATAAAGCCCTTTCAGCCACTGGTAAAATGGAGTAAAGAACTTGTAGAAAATCTAAATAAGCAGAGAAGAGGAGAGACAGAGAGAGGGGAACACAAATATATGTAAAGAGTATATCTTGAATATTTTGGATCTTGAATAATTTGGATAATGAGAAAGAGATTACATGATACTATTCATAGACTCAATGACGATAATGAGGATAGATACAAATCTCAACAGAGTTTGTTAAATAAATATTTCTGTTGGGATTTAATTTTATCCATTACAACTGAATCAAACTCTTTATTCCTAATACCCTCGTGTTAGTTTTTAAAACACGGGGACCAAGTCTATGAGGAGAACATTTGAGAATCGGTGGTCCATAATATAGGATTGGGGTGTGGTTGGGTTTTTCTGTATTGGTTTCCTTTGGACATTTTTTTTGGAAATGTAATAAAAGGGTATTTCAGTTAATGATTTGAAAGAACTAGCTCTATTTTACCAAACAATAGTCAATTCTAACTCCAAAAGATCACTCAATACCCAGATTACCAAGCAGAAAATGGCTTCGACTCAATCTTTTGGGAGCTGGAGCAGAAATTGATGAAAGTTATGTATACCATATTGGAGGGTATTATAGTACTCATTAATTATTATTATTATTTTAAAAACTCAATTACATAGTCTTGTTGTATGAACGACTTTTATCTTTGGTTGGTTCTTTATATAACACACGTATTTTCTTAAATACCAATTTTACACTTAATTAAAATGTGTTTTAGATAAAAGAGAAGATAAATGATTGATATGCCTTAAATTATTTTTTATTATGAATGATGCTTCACTATTATTGTACTTATGCGGTATTCCACAATTAATTATAATAATATTATATTATTATTGCGTTATTAATATTACTATTAATATCCATAATTATTACTTATTACTTTTCTTACTAATAAGTTTCAATAATATTATTAATACTTATCAAAGTATTATTAATATTTACTACTATTAATCAGAATATTCTTAGAATTATTAATATTTTAATATTATTATTATTAGAAGAAATGAATTAGAATTTATGATTATTATATATTAGAATCCTTGTTATCTGATACTTTATAAAAGTTTCATTTTATCTATTCTGAAAAATTGTATAAATCATAATACGTCTTTTAGTTGGACTTGTTAATCGCTTTTTGATGATCAAAATTAGTATTATTATAACAGAAATAATTCCAAAGTCTTTATTGTCCAATATTATTAGATTATCATTTCAATTTTATACCATTATTATACCATTCTATCAAATAGAGTCTAAAACAAATTCAAATAAATGTTCCGTAGTCAAAAATTATTTTTATTAGATAAGTGTTGAGATTCGAATATATAATTTCACTATGACAAATTATGTGATGAATTAAAATTGGATTCAAATCTTGTGATAAGTCGGCATGTGATAGTTTCATGTCCCATAATTTACATATTAGTTTCTAGAAACCACACAACTTAGCTCCGTACACTATAAAAATGAAGGATTGTCAAACCCTCACCTAGCGTTGTGGAGGCACTCTTCCCCTAGGTAGATCTAGTGTTCAAGCTCTGCTTCCATCTCATGATGATGAGATGTAAATATGTTGGTTATGAGCCTTGACCCTTGTTAATTGTTATATACCCTTGTGGTCCTCTATCAAATAATGACAATAATAATAATAAAGGATTGAAGCTAAGGCACAAAAGTTATGAACAATTGATCCTTTGAGTGCTTCATACATAAAGTCTAACAAATAATTAATTCTGGACCGCTTCATGTCTTTTTCATGTCTAAAGAGTGTGAAATCAAGTTTTCCTAATAATTATTTGTAAATTATGACATGATGGAATGAAAGATAAATCCTCAAAAATATGTTTAAAGAAAGTGTGCTTATATCCTCAATTCATTTTGCAGCAGAATCATGTATATAATCCAGAAAAGATCCCTAGTCGTCCATATTTTTCACTAGTGAAATATATACTGTTTTAATATAATATATACTCTATTAATGCAGCATATGAATAATTAATTTTTTTATTTTTTTAAAAATAAAAATTTATATTGATTTATCTAATATATATATTTATTTTTCATAATGTTATATACTTTATTAGGTGGGTATATATATATACCTTAAAAAAAATCAAATGATTGGTGGTTGTCGAAGACTCCACATGGGGCTAGATGTATCATTTTCTTTAAGAAAACCATGCATATGCATGTCGATGTTACATATACGTACGTATGGCACACCCAAAAATACGCATATATTTATAAATGACAATTAGACAAATTTTCACGAAAGACACTATCAATCTAGAAAAACAAAATTCTCTCTCATCTATGATTCATCAACTTGATTAAAATATATGATAATACAATAGGTATTTAGTCAGTGTCAACTTATCTCTATTTTTGAAACTGCAATTGATCAAAGCCACACATTGAGACTCAGTTGCATTAGTTTTCTTTTTCATTTAATACAGTAATTGATGGATGCATGCATCCAATATATATATGGAAGTGACGCGACAATGACAATATTAATACTCTTTGAAAAAAATGTATTAAATTGAAGTGTTTATTCTCAATTAAGTTGGATAGATATTACGCATTAATGCATAGAAAATCAATATTACACCCAATTTTTTTTGTATACCGTGTCTCTGATAAAGATGCACAAACTATGAGATTATAAAGGAACAGTACACACATGCTCAACAAACCTTCAATGATCATGTAAACGATTCATCAAATTCAACTGTGTAGTGGGACTTGTTGGTTGTTAATATGCATCCTTTGTCCCATCCTTTTTTAGTGCTATTGCAAAGTGTCAATTTCAAGGATGAGTCACCCTAACAAGAAATCAGAGATGGAGTGAACATTGTAGTACAGAACATACAAAAAAAAAGAAGGCATACTTGGAATTAATCCATCAATCACTCTCAAGTATATTAACCTTCCTTCTCCTCCATTGACTAGATTAATTGTGTTCCCGTACACAAAGGGAACATATATATCCATCGTGGGCAAGTTGTTCCATGGCAATTTAAGGAGTGGTTACAAGTCTCCCTTAACTTCCTCAAATACATGAGAGTTCCTGTTTTCCTCTCAAATATATGAGATTTATTTTTTGTTGTTGTCTTTTGGACTTTCTATTATTTGTCATTCAATGTTTGATTTCTTGATGATGTCACCTCGACATCCCATCCAACATAATCAACATGATTGTTTACATCTTTGCTTTTAAAACAATTATTATAAAATTTCATTTTAAACATTACAAATTTTACCAACAAATGACTAGAACGTTTGAAAACACAAAGTAAAGGCTCTTCAGTATACTCTAAAGGTTGTCACTATACTCTAACGTGTGATTGTATACGTAGATGTCTTCAGTATCTTATATAATTTTTAATGAACAAACTTCGTGTGTGTTGAATGTGTGATGTATCCCTAGCTGTTTCAAATATATTTTACCAAAAAAACATATAAATTATAATATACTACATATATATATATACTTAAAAAAAATATCCCAATAGCGTGCAAGATTTGAAGAAAAACAACACTACTTTTAAAAAGTATGATAAACACAAACCTGAATTAGCTCAATTAGTCAAAATGGCCTTTTATACTGAGTCAATATGGGCTAGGTTGGGAAACTGATCTCCAGTTGAATGTACGCTTCACTAATAGAGTATTTTCTGAACTAGTGTTTTAAAATAATCTGAAACTTATTGTGGTTCATCTCATTTTAATATTGATCGATTTTGACTAAACTAATTGAATCAAAGCCTACAAACCTTATATTTTATATTACACTCTTTGATTTGTTCAGTTAACAAAAGTATGCTAGGAAGTCAAAAATATTTTGGCTTCCAATCACAGTCCAGTTACAGTATATATGAACCTTAAAATCTATCTTTAATTCTTTTAAAATACATTTTATATTATGTGGTTAGTTAAATTGGTTTTAGTCCTTGTAAAATTTTTAAATCACCGTAAGTTTCGTAAAATCTTTAAATCACCGTAAGTTTCGATATTCTGCTGTAGTTAATGATTTTAGTCCTTGCATTAAAAGTTCATAAAAAAAGAAAAAATATTATATGAATATTCCATCCAACTAACAGAATCTTTAAAAATTATATTCGAATAAATCCCTGAGAAAGTGTAAAAATTGAAATAGATCCTTTCTATGACAAAAAAAACTCTTGTGACTCTGAAATTTTGTTGCTTCTAAGATAGATAATGAGAGAAACGTTAGATGAAGGGAAATGTATTTTGGTAATCTAACATGTCTAATTAGAGTTAACTAAAAGTTTGGTTAGTTGGGGTAACGCCAAGAATTAAAACAATACTTTCTTAATAAGAGGAGGATTTACGATGATTTAAAGATTTTACAAGGATTAAAACTGATTTAACTAAGATAACATGAAGTTATAAATGATTTTTTCTTTATATACATTGGCCCTAATCATTCTGGCAGAGCCACAAACACCACCACCATTTGACTGACTTAATTGAGGAGTGAATGAGTCATCCTGAATCAAGGCAATTGCATAATGTCACCATCATTTCATTTAATAACAAACAAATGACCTAATTGATGATTATATTATCACTCCTTTAATTATTAAATGATGACCGACACCAACATGGTGTTGACAATCTCCTCATCCTAACTTTTCTTTTTATCTTCATGTCTTTTGATTTGGCTGTATTAACATTTCATTTCCTTTTGCTTCTCTTTTGCACCAAAGTAAAATATTAGAGCTTTTTCCTAACCCATTACACGTGGACCAAATACCTAGTTTATACTAATACAATTCCGTTTTATCAAATTAATCAGGTGATATGGTCATAAAACAATTATTAAT
Source organism: Acorus calamus (assembly GCA_030737845.1). Lineage (NCBI taxonomy): Eukaryota > Viridiplantae > Streptophyta > Magnoliopsida > Acorales > Acoraceae > Acorus > Acorus calamus. The sequence goes on from CM060860.1 coordinate 25,466,071, forward strand.
ACAAGAACATATTTGCATATGTTGTCTTTTTCTTTTCCGGAATTTTTTCTGCTTGGTTCATTTGAGGTCACGCGTTTTTTTTTTTTTTTGAAAAAGATAAATATTTGTTATCCGATTTTATTACTAAAATCAAATTATAAAATTTGAAAGGAGGGAGATTAGAAAGTGAAAAACAACGAAAATATCGAAAATATTTGAGTTCACATGTTCTTATGCAAGATTTTTTTTCCAACACACTATATAATATCGAAAATGCTTTGATGTCAATTATAACTCAATGTGTTTGTCCTTTGAGGGATTCATGGTAGCATTGTAAAATAAATTCTGAGGCATTACAATCCATTGACTATAATTCAAAATTTAAAATTAGATATCATAATAATCAAATTACCGTCCCCCGTAATTATTCTTAGCTAGAAAGATTCTCTCATTTTAGTAATATACAATTTTCTTGCATGCCCTAGAAAATTGTATAATTCAAAACCTTTTTCTATCTATTCCGAGAGCAATACTCGTTTCTATCTTTGTTTTTATTTTGTTTTTCTCTATTCTCCCCAACTTCGGCCATGGTCATTGTCTATCTTAATACTTCAACCGAAATAAAAGTTACTACATTTTCACTATAAAAAAAAAAAAAATTCTTGAGCGCGCTAAAAGCACGTCATACATGGCAAAATAATATGAAAGAATATGCATGTTATTTAGTTGAACGTGTTCTATGCAGCAACACCAAGTCACAGACAAAATTTTTAAAAACTGATAGGGAATGTCTAGTAAAAAATGGTTTTTTTTAGTTTTAAGTCCCTAAAAACATGTCTATTTAGATATTAATCCCTTCCTTTTTCATATTTTTTTTAAGTCTCCAACTTCAACCATTTATTTTAATTTTAGTCTCTCTATATACCGTTAATTTATGAAATGTGATTTTTAATTGTAAGTCTATTTAAATTATGCTATTTAATGATCGATTTCTCTATTTTCATATTACATTTTAAGTCCTCACCTTCAAACATCATATACCACAATCATTTATGAATATAATAATTTAAACAAAACATTTTCTCAAAAGATAAACAAAAAAATGTACGTCTCATTATATTCAACTAATTTTGATTCCATCTGTTGGGACGGCTAGGTGAAGATCCATGATACTAATTTGGGGGCGGCTAATACCACCCCATGACATATTCACCCCACCCCACATTAAATATTAAAATAATATGCTGAATGCAACCCAAACACACCCCTTCACAACCCACCCCAATAATTGAATTGACAATTAAGATGTCAACAAACGTTGATATTATCGATGCTAGTATTGTCAATGTATGTAGTGAACCTACTGTGTTGATTTTGTTTGACTCGACAATCCCGATGCCGACATAAATTGATATTGTTGACACTATTACTTTTGATGAATATGCTGGACCTACTATTTTTGTTTTGCTTCATTCGATAATCCAAATAATGACATACATTGATATTGTCGACATTACTATTGTCGATGTATAAACTAGACCTACTATCTCGATTCTGCTTGATTCGACAATCCAACTGTCGAAAGAACATAATATTGTCGATATTACTAGTGTCGCACCAAGCAGACAATGAAATTATATTTGTTAGCGGATTCAACCTTGTACCAGTGATTGCTCAAAACCTACCAATTCAACTAGTATATTTCAAATTCATTGATACTACATTTATATGGTTTCAAATAAGCACTATATTGACTAACATTTAATAAGATTCGAAAACATTGCACATTAAATAAATCTTCAGCCAAGGAATCATTCACAACTTGATAGCCATGGTGATGTTTAAAATTTATAAACTCAGAATTTGATTCAGTTGTTCGAAGAAAATATTTCAAGAAACTTCGAACAACCATTACATATGAAAGTCAAAATATAAAAAAAAAACAACATTTTCCTCTACATCTTCCACCACTACTTCCACTTCTTGTCGGTCCTCAACAACATTTTGAGAAGTTGAAGGTGCATCTTTTGATCTACTCTTCCGATTGGAAGCTGTAGGTCAAACACATTCATTCGGATCCATATTGCATCGAAAAAAGTGTTAGTACTCATGCATATGGAGAGAGATGAAATAACACATTGTCTTATCCCATCATTCCTAACTCCTTCACAAGAATTGAAAGAACTACCGTAAAAACTCTGTTAACTATCAATTCCTAAGTCCATAAATCATAAATGAAGAATACAAATTTCATATGAATAACAGCCAAACACAATCGCTAATGCATCGCATAGAAAACCTCCCACCCGATTTAATTATAAACATTCTCATCATTTCCATTGACAAAAAAATTAGCAGTACTTTACCTAAATTTGATACCCGTACAACAATATATATACATTCCATAGTTTTATTATAGTTCTAAGGATCCATTATTGAATGATTTAAAGAACCCTAATCTACTTTCTTCATTTAACAAGACACAATGTTATCTTGTAACAATGAAATACTAATAGAAAAATTAAGCAAACTCAAAAGAAAACAAATGTCTTAAATAAATTAAGATGCATGGGATTAGTACACAACAGAACAGTCACATGAATCCATAAAAGTAAAAAGAAAGAAAAAGTATATAACTGTCAATCCATCCATTTCTATACAAGATACTAGTGTATTATGTATGCCAACCAATGTGGAAACCATTTTCTATCAAATGATGCATATCAACCATAATACATACAACTTACCGTCAAACAATCATATCAACACGAACAAACTAGGGTTTATAAGGAAACTTAGGGTTTCTCGTACATATGGTTTTGACAATCAAATCAAACAATAGGAAAACAAAAAGGGGTTGTTAACGTTGGAAGATGATGGTCGGTGAACGAGGATGCTTCACGCTTCACGATCGAGCGCGGACCAATGACGACGCGAGTCGACAGAGGGAGGGCGGAGGAGGAGAATCAGTGAGGGGAGGAAGAAAAAAAAACTGAAAATGGAGAGAGGAAGAAGAGGAGAAAAATGAAAGGGGTGGGATCACATGGTACATAACTAAGCATATATAGGGGGTGGATTTGGAAAAATAAAAAAGTTGTTATGTGGGTTTGATAATGGGGTGGTAATATCGGCCCCCTACTAATTTTATGCAACTCCAATTTCCATCACCATCCAATATTTATATTTCCAATTTGGATATGCTTGTTACGGGATTAGATCAAAATGAGGTGAAAAATATAAAAATTCAGTAAAATAGAATACTAAAGAATAGAGAGAATGAGGAGTGAAAGATAAATGGATGGACGAACCCTGCTGTGATGCTTAAGGTGTTATTCGGCTCCTCCCAGTGTAGAAGTCTTGAACCGAACCCCCCACGATCCAGCAAGCCCACACAGAGTGCACGCTCATGTGGAATCAGAAATTGGCTAAGAATCTATCACCACAAAAGCACTTGGACTATTGGAATAATATGACGTCAAAACTCTCTCTCACAAACTCTCACAAGAGACTCCTCTCTCTCTATGAGTGGATACACAACTTGTAACTTTGATGGATGAATGACATAAATGGGCCCCTTTATATAGGCATCTAGGTTGCCTAGGAGTCATCTCCAAATTCAAGGTACCTATTCAATTTAGATTCATGGACTTAATTAAGTGTATTATGCATGATTCATGTTCCATACTCAATGGGTTGGCAAATTCAAGGTACATAATGGACTCTTTTATTATCAATTCATGTATCCAACCTAAATACATCATTGGAATGAGAACCTTGCATATTTAATGCCTTCAATTAGGTTCATGCCACCTTAGATTCATTATAGAAATCCTACATTTAGATACCCCAATTTTGACCGTCTAGAGAGACAGAAATACTTCAAGTAACACACGGAAATATCCCACAGTTGGACATCCAATAGAGAACCAAAGGTTCGGTAAACCGAAAACCCTAAACCCTAGCCTTGACCTAAACCTAAACCGGAAACCCTAACCTTGACCTAGCCCTAAACCCTAACCCTAGCCTTGACCCTAAACCATAAACCTAAACCTACCCTAAAACCCAAAACCCTAAAAACCTAAGTCCCTGGAAAGGGGCGGCTAGCCCTAACTAGCCGCCCCTCACTGGGCGGCTAGGTTACACTAGCCGCCCCCCTAACCGCCCCCTGGCCGACTTTGGACTAGTCCCCTGGATGGGACATAAAACAACATTAAATGCTGATCATTGCGGCGGGTCATGACCTTTAGCCGCCCTCTCTTGGCCGGATCAAACCGCGTAGCCGACCCAAGCCACCGCTTGTCAGAGATGGGACGTTTGGCAGGTCATGATAGGGGCGGCTACCAGAAAGTAGCCGCCCCATCCTGGGCGGCTAGTTAAAACTAGCCGCCCTTCACCTGGTCTCTGACAGAAGAACCAGAGAATTAATGAGAGGTCCAATCGAAGCCAACCCACTCCATTACCCTCGGGATATTTCCCTGCCTCTCTTTTACTATAAATAGAGGGGTCCCAAACCCAATCAACAACATCACCAATTCATCTTCAATCACCAATCCACCATCCTCACTTGTTCAAACCCTTCCACCACTAGAAATCCCAAGAGAGAGAGAGAGAGAGAGAGAGAGAGAGCCCCTTTTGTGAGAGAAACACCCATTCCCTACATAAAATACCCTCTCATCCCACCCTCCAGAAACTCGGGCTAAACCTAGCTTAGCCTCTGTCCAAAACCAAACCCATTTCCTACCGAAGTTCTGCCCAAACCAACCCAGACCCTGGACGGCTAACCCTAGCTAGCCGCCCCCTGGCCGACGGCTAAAAACAACTAGCCGCCCCCCTATCCACACCCCATATCCACACCCCTTTGTCCCAAGACTCCTTTAGTCAAGCCCCGGAAGCAGAATAAGATACCTGTTTTTCACTTCTGCGTACGGTATATCCGTATCTCAGAGCGGAGACCCCACAAACTCCCCCACGTAGGCGATCAAATCCGACCCAACCTTTTCCTGCTTTTAGAAAAAGCAGGTGGCGATCACACAAACCCCTGAATCCTCTTGAGACGCTATCGGACGCCTCAACCAGGAACGACACACCCTCACCTCTTCCGAGAAGATGATCCGACCGAGCCCGCCAGGGCACGCATCCGATCCGAATCCCCGAAGAACCCCCACACACGCACACGCGCTCACCGCGCACCCCGCCGGGATCCGCTCCGACACATCCGACACATTCGGAGGCCTTCCCGACGGTACCGACACTACATACATGAGTTATACATATTCAATGCTTGGATTCATTCCAAGCAAGGTTCATTTAGAAATTACACATGCATGAATCTTTCATATTTAATTCCATAATTAGAGTCCAATGTAAATATTCCATTTGCCAAAATACATGCATCATGCCAAAGTCCATATCCACATGCTAAGTACTACACATTTATATATATAGCCCTTGTTCATATTATATCCAAAGCTCTATACTTAGCTAATCGGTGATTATTTGATATCATGTGAGAGATTAAATATTGGAATAAAAATATATTAATATATTTTTTCAGATTAAACATAGAATTTTGAAACTTTATTTTTTTGAAAAAACATTTCAAAAATCAACAATGCTCAGTTGACAAAAATTATACTGATGTGTGATGGCTCACAACTCACAAGATTATGTGGTCCTTGCATACATTGGCCCTAGTCTTTCTTTGTAATAAAGAGAAACAAAACACCACAATTTGATTATGACCCGATCGAGATGTGGAGTGAGTGATTTTTCTTTTAATTTTCAAATTAGTATTTGTACAACATATGTGTATATGTTGCATATCCATCTAAAAAATGTGTATCAATGTTATTCAATACAACAATGTTTAGCCTTATAATTCTAGTGTTTGCAATCTAATCATAATTCATTTCTCTTTAAAGATATCTTTGAAGATATAAATCAATACTCTGTATATTCTGTGTCCTTTTTTCAAACTCCATATATACTAGAGTGGATTTTCAAATTTTCATCATCGCAGCAGATTATTATTATTATTTTTTTTGAAAGGTAGGCATGAGCCTAAAATCTATTGATTAAGGGGCATACCCAAAGCAAAACAAATAAGGTAGAGGAGGGATCTACCGGTTATCAAGGGATACAAAACGTACTACTCCTCAATTACAATGTTTCCCCTCAAGAAAGCAACCCGAGTTGCCCCCGCACAAGCAATGCCCCAGTCTTTAATATAGTAGAGGACCATATCCCACACATTTTAGGGATAGATTCTCTCGTTGCGAAAGAGACAATGGTTGCGCGAAAGCCAAATAGCCCATATCACCGCTAAGACAAAGGATTGCGAGACCTTGGCCTTTACGCTACGGTAGCCTTTTGCCCGAAGCTGTTTGCCGGCCTCCCAAAGCTCATGAAGATTGGTGAAATTTGCAGCCATGCCCGTCACCGAAGACAAGCGCCTCCATAAGAGCTTAGCTAGCGTACATTCCACCATCAAGTGATTAATTGATTCATCTCCCTCACCACATAAAACACAAGTAAGATCATCCATATGTGCCCACCGAGACCTGTACATCTTTGTAAGTAGTCGTTCTTGGTACATCAGCCAAGCAAAAACACGCACTTTGAGAGGAGCAAGTGCCCTCCAGATCTCCGACACCTTCACTGCGGTGTCAACAAAAAATGGACGGTCCCTCCTCCACCAATCATAACATCGCTTAACAGAAAACAACTCCCGTGGTTGAGGACCCCAAATCACGTGGTCCACCACCCCTGCTGTCACCTTTATATCATCGAGGATACTAAGAATGTATGTGAATTGCAAAACCTCCGCTTCCCCAGTTGCCCACGTTGTCTCACATCCCAATGTCCACCTCCCATCCTCGCATTCCAGAATTTGCTCACAACAGCATCTTTGTCGCATGCCATGTTATAAAGGCTAGGGAATCGAGATCTAAAAGGCCGGTCGCCAGCCCAGGTATCCTACCAGAAACTCACCATCTCGCCGTCACCAATCTGCCAATGAACTGCAGCCATGAGGCCCTCCGTGCAAGCTAATATGTTCCTCCACATGCTGGACATCCGTGGGGAGGGCGTTGGGAAATGTTTGAGCAGACCACCACACCTATAGCGGGCCTCCAACAAACGGCACCAAGGTCGCTCACGATTCGTCAACCATCGCCATCTCCATTTACTAAGGAGTGCGATATTCATGTCCGCCAAATTCAACACCCCTGCCCCTCCCTTGTCTTTCCTGCTACATACGCGCTCCCAATGTACCAAGTGAACCTTCCTCTCCACCCCGTCAGCTCCCTTCCAGAGAAAGCACCTGCGAATTTTATCCAGGATCTGGAGAACCCCCATCGGTGCTTTGAATATTGAAAGGTAGAAGATTGGCAAATTGGAAAGAACTGCCTGAATGAGCGTAAGTCTTCCTCCCATACTTAGAAGTTTACCTTTCCAGCCCTCGAGCCTCTTCTCAAACCTTGTAACCAATGGATTCCAATCCAACTTTCAAAGAGACCCAAGGTGCAGTGGAAGACCAAGAAGTCTTGTAGGGAATTGTTGGACTTGGCAGCCGAAGATACTAGCATAGTATTGAAGCTCCCCATCCTCCATGTGAATCCCCAACATTGCACTCTTCTGGAAATTAATTTTCAATCCCGACAAGGCTTCAAAGCATGTGCAAACAAATTTAATCCCCCGGATAGAAAGAGACTCCACCGCGCATAGCACCACCATATCGTCAGCATACTGTACATGAGAGGTGGTAAGCCCCCTGTTACATATGGTTAAACCTTTCACCCAACCTTCCCTCTCAGCCATCGACATCAAACGACTAAAGGCATTCGCTACCACTGTAAAGAGAAGAGGAGAAAGAGGATCACCCTGCCTCAGGCCTTTGTTCATGTGAAAGAAACCGCAGGGTTTTCCATTTACTAGAACAGAAGCCTTAGCTGAGGAAATACATTCCCTAACCATCCTTATCCAGTTAGGCTCGAAACCGTGACATTGGAGAAGGTGTAGAAGGAAATCCCATCTCACATTATCATAGGCCTTCAAGAAGTCTAGCTTAATCACCACCCCACAGCAGATTATGTTATTCCTTTACAAGTAGTCCAAATGTGATCATAGCCCCTATCATTAACGAGCATTAAATGAAATCACCAATTGATCATAGTATATGCTCTATTGTTTAATATATAATATATTACATTAAATGTAAAAATATATGAATTCATATAAATATATATTTTATTTTTTATAAAAAAAAAATAAGTATGCTGATTACAACCCAGACTGCAAATAGAATGTAGCGTAACACTTTTCAATGAAATGTTGATCCAAACTGAATTATCTCTGTTACATAGAGCTCATTTTACAATCCCATATACGTACATCATTACTACTTGTGCTCATTATAACAATGTATATAGCTCATTAGAAAATGTTTACACATTATATAAATAAATCCATACAATTTAATGAAATGTATATATTTTATTTTTTTCAAAAGTATATGCCTCATTAGATGAAATACGCAAAAAATAAAAAAGTGTGGGAACAACACTTAGAGCTAGTAATGGGGTTAACAATTTTGAGTGCTGATATATTTGTTCCATTTTGCAGCCACATTTCAGCCTTGACGTAGGTCCCCAGTCACATATACATTGTGATAGCGCAATGTATTAAAAAAACTTTCATTTAGAAATAAAAAATTATTTTTTAGTGCATGCTTCATTTTTTTATAATAATATGTATTTTAACGAATAAATATATATTTAAAGAAAAACCAATCAAGGCTACAGATTAGACTGTACACAATGTTGCTTTACATATCACTTTCCTTCTCTAGACCCAAATTGATGAGATGGGCCTAACCCACGTAAAGAACAGGGGGCCCAATCCTTGAACGCATAACGTCCAAGTCCAATATGGGGACGGTTATTTTAACCCCATTTTTCTCCAATCCCACCCCGTTAGACGATCCACCCCATCCAAAACTTGTAAACCATAAACCCACCCCAATATATATATCACACACTACAACTTGGAATCCCACCCACCCATAGATTTTTCATCATCTCCTTCTTTCCCTTCTCTCCATCGGTCCCACTCCCCCTCCACCGATGGCCGCCTCCTCCCCCCTGGCAACACTGCGTATTTTGGGTTCCGTCGCCTCCCTCTATGCTAGCACCACCCAGTCCCACAATGTTTTAATGTGCTTTAGCGGAGATTCAATGTTTTGAACAATTTTCTTTTGGGATTCAAAAGGGATTCAATGTGTTTCACACTATGTTTTCATGTGTTGTGATAGGGATTGAATGTGTTTGAATAAGTTTTTAATATCTTTAGTTATTTGTGGATGTGATTGAACCCAAAAAATAATTGCTTGGATCGACACTGTTATGGTCGACCGTCTACCAATTGATTGACATGTGGAGCGTCGAAGCTAAGAATAGATCTCGCTATGCTATCAATTACATTGTTGTTGACATATATTGAATTCGTCGATATCACGTTTGTCGAAGCAAGGGACAACAAGTCTTGTTTTGTGCTTCGACATGGGTTTTGTCAACGAGTGTTGCATAAATCGACACAATGTTTGTTGAACAAGGAGACAAAAGGTGATATTTTTATGTCAACATCAGTTTTGTTGATGTATTTATGAATGCATCGATATTACATGTGTCGAGCGGCGGGACAAAAATTCCAATTTTCAATCGGCCAACTAAGTCTGATAGTTTTCTTAACTATTTCATGAATCTTTGTTTGTCTGAACTATTGAAAGAACATGCGTGGAAGATTCGATGGTATAATTGAAAGAGAAATGCTGAATAAGGATTGCAATACAAGGGGAGTGATGGGTAGTTTGGGTGTCTAGGTGTCTTTAATGTCCTAATTTAGATATTAGCTGCAATGAACAAGGAAGGATTGCAATACAAGGGGAGTGATGAGTAGTGTGGATGGGTAGAATGAACACATATCAAATGTATTAGCTGCAATGAATTTGTTGCACTTGTCTCTTATCTTGGTTGTAGAGTATGGTTTATATGGTGGAATGTGCTCTAATTAATTACACATGTATTTAGCTGAAATGGTGGAATCAGCTAGGCCTTTATTGTCTGTTCGACAGATATAGTGCCGATCTGGGATTGCAAAGTTGACAATTTATCTGTCGATCATCTAGAACAACAGTCGACAATGTCTCTGTCGAGCTGGGACTGAATTTGTGACAATCAGTATGTCGAATCTCCAGAACAACAATTGACAGATGATCTATCGAAATACTATATTTGCCGTGACAGTAAGTCTGTCGAACGGGTCACACAGAGGGGTGTGTTTGGTTTCTTCTATAACAACGTAAAAACAACTTTTTCATTTTTTTTATTGGGGTGATGTTCTCATCAGACGGGGTGGGTTTATAGCTCCTCGTCCAATATAATTTGGGCCTGTGTTGTACAACGTAACTTAATAGTGGGTATGATTTTAGGAAAATGATATACTCAGCCCCGAATCCAGCCCGGCTCCCAGTCTCCACCTCAGCAATCCGACGTGGTAGAGAGCTGACGTGGCTTTCTTTGATTTTTTATTTTTGGGATTTTTAAAATTTGAATTTCAAAACTCTTCTGACACCCTGACACATCAAATAATGCTCACTCTCTCCCCCCATCTCGCTCTCTCTCTCTCACACACACACACGAACCCACCTAACCACTGTCGATGTCGAAAAATCCGCGTGTGTGGGGGTTCTTCGGGGATTCGGATCGGATGCGTGCCCTGGCGGGCTCGGTCGGATCGTCTTCTCGGAAGGGGTAAGGGTGTCGTTCCTGGTTGAGGCGCCCGACAGCGACTCAAGAGGATTCAAGGGGTTTTGTGATCGCCACCTGCTTTTTCTAAAAACAGGAAAGGGTTTGGGTTGGATTTGATCGCCTACGTGGGGAGTTTGTGGGGTCTCCGCTCTGAGACACGGATATACCCGTATACAGAGGTGAAAAATAGGTAATCATATTCTGCTTCCGGGGCTTGACTAAAGGAGTCTTGGGACAAAAGGAGTGCGGGTGGGGTGTAAGTGTGGGGTGTAGGTGTGGGGCGGCTAGTGGGTTTGAGCCGTCTGGATTGGGGCGGCTAGGTAGGGTTAGCCGTCCAGGGTCTGGGGGAATTTGGGCAGGGCTTTGGTAGGAAAAGGGTGGGGTCTTGGGCAGAGGCTAAGCTAGGTTTAGCCTGGGTTTATGGAGGGTGGGATGAGAGGGTATTTTATGTAGGGAATGGGTGTTTCTCTCACAAAAGGGGCTCTCTCTCTCTCTCTCTCTCTCTCTTGGGATTTCTAGTGGGGGAAGGGTTTGAACAAGTGGGGATGGTGGATTGGTGGTGTTTTGTGGGTTTTGTTTGATGTTGTGGATGATGGATTTAGGCTTGGGACCTCCTCTATTTATAGTAAAAGAGAGGCAGGGGAAAATCCAGGGGGGTAATGGAGTGGGTGGCTTCGATTGGACCTCTCATTAATTCTCTGGTTCTTCTGTCAGAGACCAGGTGAAGGGCGGCTAGTGCTAACTAGCCGCCCGGGATGGGGCGGCTACTTCCTGGTAGCCGCCCCTATCATGACCTGCCAAATGTTCCATCTCTGACAAGCGGTGGCTTGGGTCGGCAACTTGGTTTGATCCGGCCAAGAGAGGGCGGCTAAAGGTCATGACCCGCCGCAATGATCAGCATTTAATATTGCTTTATGTCCCATCCAGGGGACTGGTCCAAAGTCGGCCAGGGGGCGGTTTAGGGGGGCGGCTAGTGTAAACTAGCCGCCCAGTAAGAGGCGGCTAGTTAAGGCTAGCCGCCCCTTTCCAGGGACTTAGGTTTTTAGGGTTTTGGGTTTTAGGGTAGGTTTAGGTTTAGGTCCGGGCTAGGGTTTGGGCTAGGGTTTGGGGTTTGGGCTAGGGTTTGGTTTAGGGCTAGGGTTTGGTTTAGGGTTAGGGTTTGGGCTAGGGTTTGATTTAGGGTTAAGGTTTGGTCAGGGTTTAGGGTTAGGGTTTGGTCAAGGTTTAGGGTTAGGGTTTGGGCTAGGGTTTGGTTTAGGGTTAGGGTTTGGTTTAGGGTTAGGGTTTGGGCTAGGGTTTGGTTTAGGGTTAGGGTTTGGTTTAGGGTTAGGGTTTGGTCAAGGTTTAGGGTTTCCGGTTTAGTTTTAGGTCAAGGCTAGGGTTAGGGTTTCTGGTCTTACCGAACCCTTGGTTCTCTATTGGTGTCCACTTGTGGGATATTTCCGTGTGTATTTCTGTCTCTCTGGACCGTCAAAATTGGGGTATCTACAATTGTCTCTCATCGGGCGGAGTCTTTGCGCGGAGCGAGAAAGACTTCGACCGATGATAAGGAAAGAGACCCCTATTTTGGCCGGCCCGACCTTCAAGAAGTTATGCCAACATGAACAGTACTATTCGGGGAGTTGATTTAGACCGTCAGAGGCTAGGTCTTGACTTAGAATTTTAGCCTAAAGGATGATCCAGGTGGAAGGCGGGGAAAAGTAAATGGTGAGTGATCCAACCCGCGGTCGGGGTTCTTAGCTATCGTGCACGGAGCAGCCCAGCGTCAGTTTCCTCGTGCCTACCGTTCCCGTGCTTGGGAAAACTCAGCAAGGAGGGGATATCGCCGACAGAAAGCAAGTAAAAGTTGATTTGGGTGAATTGGATCATCCGAAGGATAAGAACTCTGGAAAAGAACCAGAACTGAAGAAATTTGAATTTTGAATGGTACTGAAAGTGTGGCGAAACTTCAGGAAAGTCGTGTTTGATCAGGTAATGTCTGAAAATAAGCCAATACATGGCTGTTTGGTATGGAACCTTGAAATTTAGGGCTGAAAAGATTGGAAAGGGGTTTTTAAGTGAAAGAGAAAAAAAACTGGGTGGGGCGGCTAGTTGTAACTAGCCGCCCGAGCGGGGGCGGCTACTCGTGGGTAGCCGCCCCTCGACTGGGTCCCTTATAACCGAAAAGACCCTCTCTCTCCCCTTACGTTTTAAAAACGGTTTCTCTTCCCTCTTCTCTTCTTCCCTTCGGTTTCAAACTCAAAAACCCTGATTTCTTTGCCTTTCCTTACTCTATTTTGACCTCAATCTTTCTCTTTCTCTTGATTCCGAAACCCTAGTTTGGGTTCTCCTTTTCTTTTATCAAACCGAGGAGATGATGAGGTCGAAAGCGATTGCTTCGAGGGGGAAACGACCACGGGTGGCTCGTGGAGAGCGTAGCCCGAGCTCTTCATCATCGGAGAGCGATAGGCCGGAGGTCGAGGCCGTGGGGGAGGGTTTGGGTACGACGGAGGTGCCGCCGGTAAATATTGGCGTGGGTGAGGTCGGGGGTTTGCCTTCGGGGGCTGTCCCGGAGGTAGGGGGGAGTGTGATAGGATATATACGCAAGAGGAGGCATGGGGATCGACCGGTGGTGGCCGAGGAGGTGGTTCCGGGGGTTGGAGGATCGATTGAGGGTGCAACCGAGGGGGTAGGGGTCGAGGGAGTTAGCGAGGAGGTGAGGGCGTCGTTGGATGCCCTCGTCGGGATGTTGGATAGGGAGGCCACAGAGGCCAGGGCTGAGGAGGAGGAGAGTAGGGCTATGGGGGCCTTTGCGAAGTTTATCTCCGGCGTGGGGAGGGTGGAGGGGATAGGAGAGGCTAGGGACGGGGCCGGGGAGGCCGAGGGTATGGGTACTGGGGTCACCGAGGCCGGTGTGGGTGTTGGGGCTGAGGCCGAGGAGGCCGTGTTTGAGGAGGATGAGGAGGAGGATGACGATGGGATGGACGATCCCGACGAGGCCGAGGTGGATGCTCCTGGGTCCACACGGGCCGTGGTATGTTCCTAACTCTTTAGTCTTTAGCCTTTTGTTTGGTTGTATGTGCATGTCTATTGGGTGGTATGGATGGGTGTATATGTGTATTATACTTGTATATGTGTATTTATACTTGTACGTGCGTTTTAAATAGGCATGCTTGTGTATAAGTTTTGTCATGGTGGGATGTGTAAGTATGCTGAGATGGGTTTGTTTTTATAGGGATGGGGACAATTTTTATATATATATATCCATGTTTGTCATATGCATGTAAAGGAGAGAGAAACGATATAGCTTAATATGCTTGCATGCGATACTTTTCTATGTGTACGTGATTTCGTACGTGTTTGATCGTGGTAGGGCATGAGGGAGTGTATGCATGCATTTCATGGGTTCGAGTTCTATATTGCTGTATTGCTTAGGTGTGTTTAGGGGAGGTATAAGCATGATAGGTTTGATGTAAGAAAGTGTGTGAGTGATGACCACAGTGGGATGTGTTTGATATTCGTCTAGCATGCGTGATCTTAGTAGGAGTGTAGCTTCTTACTTTCATGCTTTTGTTTCATTTTTAGCATGTGGAAGTTTATTTTGCTAAGCACGGTTTAAAATGATTTCGTAGAGTTTGAACCCTTACCTCTCGATTGCTTTTAAACTAACCCATGTTCCCTTCGTTTGTTTTGTAGAGGCCGAATCGTATCCGGGCTTTATGGCATGGGACGAATAGGTTGTACAATGCCCTGGGGCAGGAGGAGAGGAGTTTGGTGGATGGAGCGGGCTTCTATTCCTTTTTTCTGATCGAGCCATTCCACGTCCACCGTCCATATGTGGAGGCTTTGGCGGAGAGATGGGATCCGGAGAGTTGCACGTTCATCCTCCCTACCGGTGCTGTCATGCCGACGCTCGAGGACGTCTATCGGATCACCGGCCTTCCGGTTCTGGGGGAGGCAGTGATCGCGGCCACCCTAGCTGACTACAGGGGGCTTTTCCGAGAGTTGATCGGGAATGGGAGTTCGTGGAGCGGGAGCGGACGCTGAACCGGATCCCTTTGGGGCGGCTTTCGGGGCAGTATGGCCTCGGTTCCTTTACAGAGCGCCAGAAGGGCGAAGCTGCAGCTAGCTTCGAGAGGAGGCGGGCGATGATCGAGGCGAGAGAGGCGGCCGCGTGCCCACAGAGGGCACGGAGGGAGTTGAGAGCGTTCTTCCTCTACTTCTTTGGCCGGGTCCTCTTTTCGACGGCCTCTGATAATGTTTCTTCGCACTCCCTTCTGCTGATGAGAGGGACTTGGAGGGCATGGGGCGCTATGCTTGGGGAGCGGCGATGCTCGCCCATCTCTTTGCGGAGCTCTCGAAGAAAGTCAAGAGGGCCGGCGGAAAAAACCTTGGCGGCTTCGCGCCGTTTCTTCAGGTACGTGTAAGTGAGTGGTAAATGTCTTTTCTTTGGCTTAGCTCTCTTCGATCGTGACGATTCCCCTCTTGCTTTGCTAGATCTTTAATTACGAGCATTTCTCCATTGATCGCCCGACTTTGGCTCCGTTTGATCATGCCCTCCCTTGGGCCATGAGATGGGAACCCTGGAGATCTTCCCGCTTGCACCGCCTCGCCCAATTCTGAGAGGCCTTTCGCGTCTTGTCGGAGGAAGAGGTATGAGTTTTCTTTGAATTCCTTTGGTTTGTACTTGGTTTTTATTTTTGACTAAGCGCTCTTCCTATCTTTCAATGCTTTTTTAGATGACGTGGAGGCCTTACTCGGAGGAGGTTCCTGAGGCCCTGGCGCGAGACGTCTGGCTGATCTACTTCAATGAGGTCGTGTTCCATGCGATCAGCCGGGTCGTCCGCCAGCTTGGGTACCATCAGTGGGTGCCCGATCCTCTTCCGCGGCGCCCTTCGATTCCAGTGGCCGGGATTCCTTGAGACACGAATCTCCCGAGGAATTACGCGACGTATGTGGCGGGATGGATGAGTCGAGGCGTCTTGGTGGAGCGTCGTCCTGAGGTGACTTCGAGTGACGAATACCTAGCTTGGTTTCGTCAGGAGTATGCGGATATCCTCGGGACGATGGAGGAGGAGATCCCGGATGCTTATGTAAGTTAAAAAAAAATTCCCTTTTTTCGTTCTTTCTCTTGCTTGAGCATCTTCTGAATGGTATTTCCTTTTTTGTAGGTTGAATTGAATGAGATAGAGAAGAGGCTCAAGACTACCAATGAGCACCTTCAAGCGCGGGCCAGGCAGATAGAGGCGTTGCAGGCACAGAGAGGACGCTTGCAGGACCAGGTCCGGGTCCTCGAGGCTCAGGTGGATGCTCTGTCGAGAGCGAGGGCCGATGGCGCTTCTTCTTCTTCCGCTCCTCCTCCTTCCATGGTGTCCGAGCGAGAGCTTGAATTGATGAGGGAGTTGGATGTGGCCCGGAATGAGTTGATGGCCACAAGGATGGAGTTGGGCCAGGCAAGGGGCAGGGCTTCTCGGGGTGAGGAGGAGGCGGACCGGCTGAGGTCCATGGTGGCCTTGAGAGAGGAAGGGTTCGTTACCCTAGGCCGTGAGAGGGACTCCCTCCAGATGAGGGTGTCGGAGTTGGAAGCTTCGGCGGGCGTTCCTGGGGGTTTGATGGGAGACTTAGTCCGTTCTCTGCAGGCGGCCGGGGATAGGGACCGAGAGGTGGTCAGGGCGTCGGAGGCGAGGGCGCGGGAGTTGGAGGAGAGGTTGAGCGCCGCTGAGGATCGGGCCAGAGGGGCAGAGAGTCACCTCCGACAGAGATTGGAAAGGAGAGACAGAGACATGCAGCAGGTCCGTCTCTGGGAGGCCACTATGAGGGGGAAATTGGTTGGAGGGGGCTCTATGACCGAGGCGGACCTTGATCTTCTTCCACTTGAGCCTGACCATTCTCTCTCGGCTTCCTTGGCTACCGGGGCCACCTTCAGCCGTGCCTCTCGTCCTTCGGTGTCTCGGAGTCGTGGGATATACGCGAGGGCCGCGTCTTCGGTTCGAGAGACTCCTGCTGTTCCCGATGTTCCAGAGGTTCAGTCTTCTCCTCATCCGCTGCTCCCTTCTCAGCCAAGTCAGGACGTTCCTCCTACTCAGCCTCCAGCGGATGACGATACGCCGAGGTATAGCTTTTGTGTCTTGGTTTTAAGTAGAAGAATAGTATATATGCGATGAATTCATGCTTTTCTTCTTTTTTTTGACTCAGGTGAATATTTCGATGATGCATAGCTCAAGACTTCGAAGTTTGGAGCGTTTTTGAGAAAAAAAGATCCTTTTTCATGCACTCTCTTAGGTTTAGAAAGACAGTCTATGTTTGTGGTTTTGGCGGGACAATTTAACTTCTCGTTTATATGCATGTGTTAGAGTAGTTTAGCATGGATGGTTCATGGATATGTATGTTTGTGTAGATGAATCTTGGCTTTAATAGGTTTGATTCATGGATGGACATATGATTTTGAGATATGGTTGTTTTTCGAAGTGTATTTATATTGGTTTTATGAATGTATATGCGTATGAAATGTGTGTATGCAATTTTTGGAACGAAATGTTCTTAACAGGTATTGGAGACACAAAGATTTGATTAAAATAGGACTGACAGCACTTGGGATAGGTGCAGGCAGGGGGCGGCTAGTGTGAACTAGCCGCACGGGCGGCTAGTTGTGTTTAGCCGCCCCCTGCCTGGGGCATCCTTACCTGGAACAAAGGGCAGGGGCGGCTCAGTGAGGGGCGGCTAGTCGAGCTTAGCTGCCCCTTGCCTGGGGCAGTTTGGTCCTGCTGCTCTTGTCTGCTGCTGCCGCTGAAAGTTTTTGCGACTGTTCTAACCTTCAGTACCTATAAAAACATTCTTTCCATGGACCAAGTATTAAATCTGTCCAGATTGTGCCCCTGCACTGACTTTCGAGCCCTTCTTGCTTGAATTGTCAAGGGCTACAATCCATCTTAAGGCGGAATGGAAATATAAATGCGAGAAAGTAAAGTGTGGGAGACCAGGCTTTAGTGCGCAAGGAAGGGATTCCAAGTGCGTGAGTGAAGAAGAACTTATGTGTAGGGGGTGGGGACAATTTCTTCTCACGCATGTGCGGAAGGGCATGAGGTGAGTGGGGACAATTCTCACATGAGTGGGGATAATTTTAAATTTCGTGGGGACAATTCTCATATGAGTGGGGATAATTCTAATATTCGGGGGGGGGGGGTTAACTTTAATGTTTCAAGAAAATCAGATGCCAAGGTGTTTTTGGAAAAGGAAAATGCAAGCTTATGCGTAAGTATAAGTGGCATAAGGGGGCATTTTAGTTCTTCAATGACTTTTTTAGGTGAGAGGGCAATGTTCTTGATTTTCATAAGTAAAAGACACCATCAAGTCCCCGTGGAGGAGCCCTTGTGGTCACTCATGTCCAAACCAGGATTGTATTTGAGAGGTATAAGCCTTAGGCGTCGATTTTCCTGGGTTCATGGTTTTCAAATGCTTAATCGTATTATTCTAAACATGCTGAAAAATCCATGAATGTACCAAGAGTCAAGTCAAATAAGCTTCCTTTGGATAGGCAAGTTTCTAAGTGAACTCGTGTGAGCGTGTGTGTAGGTGTAAACCTGGACGTGATCTACCCTTGGTCAAAATTTCGCTTTTCCCGGTGGACATAGCTCAATTTTGAACCCCCATTGCAAAAAAAATAAAAAGGGGAGAGGGTGAATGAGGTAAGAGTAATATCTTCCTTTTGGACAATATTTTGGAATTGTCCCAGTCTAGCACATGTCTTACTTCCTAGGTCTCTCTGGCTTTCTTCTTTTTACCACTTCTTTATTTTTGGGTGGAAAGGTACAGTCCGTTGTTTGGATCTGTACTGGTATAGCCGTTGTTTAGCGTATACCGTGCGTAAAGGCGTGAAAGCCTGCTAAATAGAGAGTTTAACCCGTTCACTTGGGTGTTTGGCCTCTCCTTGCCTGATTTTCTCTTTTTGTTTTTGTTTTGTTTTGATTTGAGGGGGGGGGGCTCTTCTGTTTTTTACCCTGATTCTTTTCATGCTTCCCCTCTAGAAGTGTTTATATAGTGCCAGAGCCAGTTTTTGGGACATATGCTAGGTCCGGGTAATTCCTCATTTTGACCTAGGGTTAATACGAGCAGGGCGGAAATAAGGGACATTTTGCTTTGGGGAGTTTTTAAATTGTCCCAGTCCATGGGATAGGCAATTTTTCTTCTATCAGGCAAATCTAGTCCAGTTATACGTGTGTGAAGGGAATGACATGATTTGGCGGAAACGTGTTCAAATAGATACGAGTTTATCTTTGAGAGTCTTACAATTCTATCATCAAGTACTAAACGCTGGAAATCGCAGGAAGGAAGAATAATAGTTCTTAAGTATTGAAAGCTTTTCATGCATGGAATTTCTTCAGATAAAGTGCATTCCACGAACCTGGAACCTTGACTCCTTTGGCATCTACCAGGCGGTAGGCATTCCCAGAATAGGCATGGGTGATCACATAGGGTCCCTCCCATGTGGGTTGCAGCTTTCCTCTCGGGTGAGGCTGTCTTGATGGCATGATTTGCTTAAGTACTAATTCCCCGATTTCGAATTTTCTTTTTATCACCTTCTTTTCAAATGCCCTTGCCACCCTTCTTTGGTAGGCCTGGGCATGGTCTGTCGTTCTTAATCTCTTCTTATCTAGTAGTTCTCTCTTTTTGGTATTTTTTTTTTGATATTTTTTTTATAAAGCGTGTAAAGGTTTAGAAATAGTAAAGCATGTAAAAGATGGTATACGTAGCATTGAAGGATGACCTCCAGGAATGATAGTGCAAGGTGAGTCCTCTATGGAGGCTCAAATTGCAGGATCTTTAGGGGAATGATACTTGAATTTTCTGATGTATCATTCATCGTGTTTCGATTTTCCTCTATCTTGAAGCGCGTTTGACGCCTTCTCAGCCACCGTTGTTGAGCGTCTATTCTGACAGCATCTATCAGAATGTCAAAACCTAAAAGATGTCGAAAGCGTGGGTGGCGCTTGCTTTGCCATGGACCCTTAGTAGGAGGAGAATCTTTCCTCAAAGGTGGGTCAGTCAATAAAGATGTGGATATGGAAAAGCAAGTCGCAGGGGCGACTATTGACTGAACAAGCGCAAGGGAGCAAGGTTTATCATAATATTGAGGCCCTAATGATTGTGAGGGTGAAGACTCTTCAACTGGAGTAATCAGGGGCTTATGGGTCGGATATAGAATAATTGATTTAGATATTGCGGGGGAATCCGGAGGAAAGAGCTCCTTAGGTAGATGAGATGGCAAGTCTGACAATTTGGATGGCTTGACTGCTCCCTCAAATTATGCATTTTTAAACATGAGTGGTTCTGGTTCAGAGACATGCATAATTGGTTGAACCGGACCTGGATCAGTCTCAGAATCTGATGAGTCAAAAGGTGAGTCATCTGAGACCACCAAGGTAGGTTCGATGGGTATTGATATGATTTGGTCTTGAGCAGGTAGAGACAAGGGGTATTCAGATTTAATCGGTGGTAAGGCTTGGATGATGGATTGAGGTTGTGTTTGGGAAGGGTAAAATAGTTCTGATAGTTCTCCAGCCAAAAACTCTTCATCATCGTCAGAGTCCTGCTTGGGACATTCTACGGATTCAATAATTTCAGGTACTGGAGACTCATAGGTCAATGGGGGTGGAATAGCAGTGTATTTCCTTTGGGGTGGTTGCTGGGGAACAGAGGCTTGTGTCCCCGGTGGAGTAGAGGGACAGGCAAGAAGAACTCTGGCTTTGTTGCCAAAGATCTGACTAGGTTGTGTATGGGAAAAATGGTTCAATGGTCGGATGGGACCTCCCTTTATCGGGTGAACCAGAATGGGCTCGGATACTTGTTCTGTGTATAGGGGGAGGGGTTCGATAGGGTTTGGGGAAGGTGTTGGAAGGATTAGGCCACCCGGAATGATCCTTGGCAGGTCTTCTGGTTCTTCCACCAGGGGTTGTGTAGCAGATTCTAGCTTTCGCTCTCCAACATGCGTTATACGATCTGTACGTACCGAGATCTGATTTATAAAGTTTTGGAATATAGGACTTAGTCGTGTCGGCACGGGGGCGGGTTCCGATTGAGGGGTAAAATTTTGATTAGCTTGCCGAGGCGGCGCATATCCGGATGAACCGGGCGTGTACTGTCTTGGAGCTGTTCCTCGATCGGGAACACGCGCTCCGTTCGGGTAGAGTGCCGATACTTGGCTAATGATCCCCTCTACCGTGGGGGTTTGCGCCTTACAAGGCGGTTGTCCAACCCTATGGCTGATAGGTAGGGACTGGGTTTGGACTACTGGGGCTGCACAACGAGAAATCCTGTTGTGGCGATCAATCAGAAGTTGATACGTAGTACAGTCTCCGTACGAAAGGCTCGTACGAAGTTCTGGACTCAGGCTCTATAACATCATGTCAATTTCTTGACATTCTGTGAGTTGCAGACCGGTTCGGTGGACAAGGGTGCGCCACCGAGACACGTATTGTTAGAATTCCTCCCTAGGCCTCATTCTCTCTACGGTTAAATCTGAAATAGAGGGAGTCCTAATCCTCTGGTAACCGTAGCGGCCCAAGAATTTCTCGCTTACAGTCAAGAAATTCGACAAGTGATCTACAGGGAGGGTGGAGAACCATTGTAGTGCTTCTCCTTCCAATGATTTCTGGAAGAGGAAGACTAGTAGAGGTTGATTATCTAGAAACGGGCGCGCGTCTAGATAAAAGGCAGTTAAATGAATGTCTGGGTCTCCACGACCGTTGTACCGGCGGAATTTGGGGATTTTGAATCCCTCCGGTAGGTGGACTGACGGGATTTGTCTCAGGTTATGTAGAGACATGTGTTTGGGGGCCGAGGGACCAGTCTCGGAGAGGATTCTCCGGATGGTTTCGTCCAGTGTTTCTCCCCTGGGAGGGCTGCCTAGCGGTCCCGGGTTCGGGGTGGCATGGTAGGGGCTTGGGGTGGAAACAACTGGGAATTTCGGATTCGCGGGGGAAAGGGGGGCGAATGAAAAAATGCTCGGATTGACCGAGCAGCTGGGTGTGGATGGGGCTTTGGGAGTGGATTTAGGGGTTTCGACAGGGATTTCCTGTCTCGAGGTTTTGGCATGACGGTAGTCAGCGAGGTCATGAAACATGTCCTCTACTGTTTGATACGCTAGACTAGCCATCCTTTCCTCTAGATGGGTCAGGAACTGTGTGGCCAGACCCTCTTGGTGATTCCTTTCCTCTAATATCTCCTCTTCTATGTGGGATTCCATGACGTAGAGTGGGGATGAATGCAGATTGAAAGCAGTAAATAAAGAAGTAAAGGATTGCGCAGCTGTGTGCGACTTACGAAAGCAGTAAAGGATTGCACAGCTGTGTACGGCTTACAAAGCAGTAAAGGATTGCGCAGCTGTGTGCGGCTTACAAAGCAATAAAGGATGTTATAATGCACAGTAGAAGAGGATTTAATTCAAGAAGTGAGAAACTCTAACCTTCCTAGAGGGTTGATAGCATTTTAGTCAAGCTTGTAAAGGGGGGCAGAAGAGGATTACCTTTGCCGTGGCGGGCTCGGTCGGATCGTCTTCTCGGAAGGGGTGAGGGTGTCGTTCCTGGTTGAGGCGCCCGACAGCGGCTCAAGAGGATTCAAGGGGTTTTGTGATCGCCACCTGCTTTTTCTAAAAACAGGAAAGGGTTTGGGTCGGATTTGATCACCTACATGGGGAGTTTGTGGGGTCTCCGCTCTGAGACACGGATATACCGTACACAGAGGTGAAAAATAGGTAATCCTATTATGCTTCCGGGGCTTGACTAAAGGAGTCTTGGGACAAAAGGAGTGCGGGTGGGGTGTAAGTGTGGGGTGTAGGTGTGGGGCGGCTAGTGGGTTTGAGCCGTCTGGATTGGGGCGGCTAGGTAGGGTTAGCCGTCCAGGGTCTGGGGGAATTTGGGCAGGGCTTTGGTAGGAAAAGGGTGGGGTCTTGGGCAGAGGCTAAGCTAGGTTTAGCCTGGGTTTATGGAGGGTGGGATGAGAGGGTATTTTATGTAGAGAATGGGTGTTTCTCTCACAAAAGGGGCTCTCTCTCTCTCTCTCTTGGGATTTCTAGTGGGGGAAGGGTTTGAAAAAGTGGGGATGGTGGATTGGTGGTGTTTTGTGGGTTTTGTTTGATGTTGTGGATGATGGATTTAGGCTTGGGACCTCCTCTATTTATAGTAAAAGAGAGGCAGGGGAAAATCCAGGGGGGTAATGGAGTGGGTGGCTTCGATTGGACCACTCATTAATTCTCTAGTTCTTCTGTCAGAGACCAGGTGAAGGGCGGCTAGTTAGCTCGGGAGGGGGCGGCTACTTCCTGGTAGCCGCCCCTATCAAGACCTGCCAAACGTCCCATCTCTGACAAGCGGTGGCTTGGGTCGGCTACTTGGTTTGATCCGGCCAAGAGAGGGCGGCTAAAGGTCATGACCCGCCGCAATGATCAGCATTTAATATTGCTTTATGTCCCATCCAGGGGACTGGTCCAAAGTCGGCCAGGGGGCGGTTTAGGTGGGCGGCTAGTGTAAACTAGCCGCCCAGTAAGGGGCGGCTAGTTAAGGCTTGCCGCCCCTTTCGAGGGACTTAGGTTTTTAGGGTTTTGGGTTTTAGGGTAGGTTTAGGTTTAAGTCCGGGCTAGGGTTTGGGCTAGGGTTTGGGGTTTGGGCTAGGGTTTGGTTTAGGGCTAGGGTTTGGTTTAGGGTTAGGGTTTGGGCTAGGGTTTGGTTTAGGGTTAAGGTTTGGTCAGGGTTTAGGGTTAGGGTTTGGTCAAGGTTTAGGGTTAGGGTTTGGGCTAGGGTTTGGTTTAGGGTTAGGGTTTGGTTTAGGGTTAGGGTTTGGGCTAGGGTTTGGTTTAGGGTTAGGGTTTGGTCAAGGTTTAGGGTTTCCGGTTTAGTTTTAGGTCAAGGCTAGGGTTAGGGTTTCTGGTCTTACCGAACCCTTGGTTCTCTATTGGTGTCCACTTGTGGGATATTTCTGTGTGTTACTTGAAGTATTTCTGTCTCTCTGGACGGTCATAATTGGGTTATCTACAACCACACCACTTCTTCCCTCTCTCTCTCTCTCTCTCTCTCTCTCTCTCTGAATAGATCTATTTCTTCTTGTTCTCTCTTTCTCTCTTCCTCTCTCTTGTTGAATGTGTGTTTTGTATTTGTTTTTTTTATGTATGTTGTGATTTTCTTTATGTATGTCGGTTCTTTTGGTTTCTTTGTATTTTTTTATATATTATATGTAGTGTTTTTTGATAATACAAGAATACACCTGCTGTTAATTTATGATGCATGTTCGTGCTAGAAGAATGGTGGTAAGTAGGTGTGGTGGTATGAATTTTTTCCCCCTGTTAGATACAACATATGCAGTATGTATGTTCATGAAAGAAGAATGTTTTGGGATACAACCTCTACAAATTTTTCAATTTGATGTATATTTTAGAGTTTCTTTTGTTTTTGTAGTTTGTCATACTTTCTGTTTTATTCTATTTAACATTCAATTGCAACATTATTTGAAAATATAAACAATTTAAAAATATATTAGTATACACTTTAATAGGATAGTGTATGCATTTCTTTGATAGTATATGCTTTGTGCATTTACATTTAGTGTAATTATGGTTTAATCTAACAAATACTAACACATCATAGCACATGCTGTGCTAATGTAGTGTATACTTTGTTGTATAAATGTAAGCAGTTAATATTATTTTTGTCATAATCTTCTATTCTCTAAAAAGGTATGAGATTTGATTTGACGGCTAATAAATGAGGTGCGCCGTGTGGGCTTCCACGTCTACGACATGGAACGTTAACCGATGGGGTAATTAATGCAGATGTCAGATCAAACGTCCATGGCAGTGAAGTACATGCTGTAGATACCCCAATTTTGACCGTCCAAAAAGATGAAAATACTCCAAGTAATACTAAGAAATAACCCACATTTGGACATCAAATGGAAAACAATTCTCAGAAAACCCCGAACCAGAAAACCTCAACACTTAGAAAAACTTAGGGCCCTGGAAAGGGGCGGCTAACCCTAACTAGCCGCCCCATCCCAGGCGGCTAGTTTCCACTAGCCGCCCCCTGGCCGACTCCAAACCGTTTCCTTGGATGTAACATAAAGCAGCATTAAATGCTGATAATTGTGGCGGGTTGTGACCTTTAGCCGCCCCATCTTGACCGGTTCAACCCAAGTAACCGATCCAAGCCACCGCTTGTTAGAGATGGGACGTTTGGTAGGTCATGATGGGGGCGGCTAGTTTTGACTAGCCTCCCTTCACCGAGTCTCTGAAAGAAGAAACAGAGAATTAATGAGGGGTCTAATCAAACACACTATTACCCAAGCCATTTTATTACCCACTGGACAATCCCCTGCCTCTTTTTTACTATAAATAGAGGGGGTCCAAAGCCTTTCAAACACATTCACAAATCATCTTCAACATCAAGAATTCGATTTCACATCACCCACAAAAAATCACTATAATGTCCCAAGATTCCTCTAGCCAAGCCAAGGCCCCGGACGGCTAACCCTAACTAGCCGTCCCATTCCCGACGGCTCAAACCCACTAGCCGCTCCCCACCTACACCCCATTTGTCCCAAGATTCCTCTAGCCAAGCCAAAACTCCCCCACGTAGGTGATCAAATCCGAGCCAAACTCCCGCACGTAGGCGATCAAATCCGATCAAATCCCACCTACACCAGAATAGGAATACTTGTTTTTCACCTCTGTGTACGGTATATTCGTGTCTTAGAGCGGAGACCTCACAAACTCTCCTACGTAGGCAATCAAATCCGACCTAACTTTTCCTGCCTTTTGAAAAAGCAGGTGGCGATCACACACATACCGGAATCCCTTTGAGCCCTTATCGGGCGCCTCAACCGGGAACGAGACTCCACCACCCTTCCAAGAGATGATCCAGTCGAGCCCGCCAAGGCGTGCACCGGATCCGAATCCCTGAAGAACCCCCACACACGCGGATTTTTCAACACCAACAACGAGCCTATCGTAGTATATACTTCATTGGTTTTCAAAAATATTATTTTATATTTAAATTCGGATTTCAAAAAATTAAGAGTAATCATGGTCTTTGATTTGAAAACTGAGACTTGAAAAGGCACCACTTTTGTAACACCTGTACCCCACTAAGATGTCAAATTACACTTCTTTGATTCCTAACGTAGCATATACTATGTTAAGGTAGTATGTGCTAAGTGCATTTTTGTCATTTAGTTTATAATAAGTATAAAACGCCATTCTTGGCGCATACTGCTTCTTACCTCGCTCGATTGCTCTTCTGAATCGTCTCTCTCTTAATACATCTGAATTTACACTGGAACTTTCGATTCCACATCACCCACAAAAAATCACTATAATGGCTGGAAAGGAGAAGATGGCAATGGAGGGGGAGGTAAGAACATGCTGCTAATGTAGTATACTATGTTTTTGAATATGAGTGTATGGTTTTTTCCTATAAATTTGTTGCTCATTTTGTTTGACAGGGCAAATTAAAATTGATTAAAGCTTCAGGCAAGCCCATCCAATCGCGGTGTACCACCTCCCATCTGGTTGAGCTCATGCAACCCTAGAGCTACAGAATTCTCCTTTAGACAGTTTTAAGTTTCTATGACTTGACCATGACGTTTTCATGGTCCGAGGCAAGGAACTTCACTTTTTACCTGAGCATGTCTCTGCAATCCTCGGCTTGTCTAGCCGAGGGGCGCCGACGACCTCCAGTAAAATATCCCCCACCTCTCCCTTTTATCGGGAGTATTTCACTTCTCACAGAAAAAAGTACCTAGTACGACCATTGATTGAACAATACATGTAGGAACTCATCCGTAGCACAGATGAGAAGTCCGTGAGGGACTTCACCAAACTGTTTATTCTCCATGTTTTCTCTAGTATCTTGTTAGTCAAGGTGAACTACTTATGTCTCCTAGAGTACGCTGACGTAGTTGACGATCTTGATCAACTTGGCAAGTACGTGTGGGCCAAAGCAGTCCACGTGTACATGGTTTCTGCCATCAAGAAATGGGCAAAGGTGGTCCAGTGTCGTAAAGGCTGGGATGGGAAGGGCTATTTCTGTTCATATGTTGTAGTCCTCAACATAAGTGTATCTATTTTAAATTTTTTGTGTATGCAAAGTTTATACTTATCTAACCTCATATATACGGTTCTAACATAACATATACTGTCTAACATAGCATATGATGTCCTAACATAGCGTATTCTTTTTAACATGTTCAGGGCTGGTTCTACGAGCATGTGCGCATTGCCCAATCTCAGTCAGGGTGGTCCAGGATCCACCGGTGGGCCGCGAAGGGGTACACCAGGATCCACGCGTACTCTGCACTCTTCAATAGTCTGAAGGACTCAGACATAATGGTGTTTGAAGCCAACGAGCTCCCATATCTGGAGGATGAAGTTATCTCGGTGGCCACTGTGGGATTACTACAATCGGTGCCCCATCCCCTGGCAACAGATGAGATGGAGGGGATGAGAAGAAAGTTGAAGGAGCTCACTGCCACTATCAACTTATTGATGGATGAACGGGGTGCAAACTCTCCGCAGAAGGTCCAAGACTAATAGCTTGTGACCCGCAAAAACAACGTGCCTCAATCCAAGAAGCCTAGACGTTCCCCTAAGAAGGGCTACAAAAGGAAAGAGTCAGAGCACCCTGTTGAGGTAGCTTAGAATCTCAAAAAGAAAACAACGCATAATGTATGTGTTACCAATTCGATCAGTAGATGTAGTATAAACTTATTTTACGAGTGCTGCATGCTTAACTAAAATAGCGTTTACTTATTACAGTCAGAACAGAATATCGATGAATATTTCATGCAGGACATTTGAGGGGATGTGCAAGTAGATCAACCCTCGAATCATGTGACGTCAACCGGAGCTTCAGTATCTGTGATGTCTCCATCAGCAGCACCACCACCAGTACTGTTAGGCCTGTGTCATTTAAAGTCTTATTTTCGATCAGAGTCGCTAAAATTTTAGTTTTTAGCTATCTACTAGAGTTGGAGGACTCTGATTGAAAACATAACTGCATATTATGGGTTCTGGTACTATTCAGTACTGCCCATAAAATTTTCATTTAATTTCGATAACGTTTTTTGATTTATGCAGTTTTAATTTGGTATTCGAATTTGATTTTGTTAAAAACCAAGATGATTTAAATCCGATATTATTATGAGATGTTTAATTTTGAGCTAGCTTTCATACAAAAGTGGAATTGGATCAACTGGATTGGTGCATCAAAAGTTATGGGTATATTTCCGATTATACCCCGAGGATGTGAAATCATGGCAGCAGCCTTGTATGATGTTTAGCTTAGATTTCGGAATAGCTTAAGTGGTTATTTGATCTGGATAAAAAATGAAAGTTGTAGATAATCTTCTTATCTTTCTAATGGCATTGAAATCATGTAATTCGGAGCTGTATTGTGGAAGTTATGACCGTTTTAGTGAAGGTTGTCCAGAGTTTTTAGTCTGAGGACAGCTTGGTCATTTTATTCCTCTTTTGGCTATAAATCCTCCATGTGCATGACCTTGGGCTCTCTTTCTCCCCTCTTTTGCTCTCTGGTCCAGCCCATTTGTGTGTGTTTTGGGTGGAGGAAGTGAGGGTGATGGAGAAGGAGCACAAAATGGAGAAAAAGAAAGGGTGTAAGTGTTGTAGTGCTTTGTCACCCCTTCCCCCTTCTTTATCCATTGATTCTCAAGCCCCTCTAATGGTTTCCCCTCCCTTTTTGGTTCAGCCCCCTAGGTGTTTGTTGTATTGACAAAGTGTGGAAGAAGGTAGAAGGAGTGCTTGGAAGATGTTGTGCTTGAAGAAGAAGATGATCAAGGTTGGTGTGTGTTGATGTTTCTCCTCCCTCTCCTCCTCCCCTAGCCCTCCAATGGTCTCCCTCAATGGTTTTCCCCTCCCCTTTGGATCAGCCAAGAAGAAGAGAAGCAATGGAAGAGGTGGTGGTAGTGGTGGTGGCGGCGAGGTGGTCTAGGGTGCGCTTGCGAGCCCCTACATCTCCCCCTACACTCCCTCTCTCATTAGGGTGAGTTTTCCCTCTTCTTTTGGTGGTTTTTTTTTATGCATATTGGAGTGCTTGGGAGTCATGCATGTGAGGTGTTTGAGTTTGGGTGCATGTGGGGGGCATGGGAGAGGGTTTGGGAGCCTAGACACGCGGGGGCGCGCGGAGCGCGCATGGGGGCCGCCCGAGTGTGTGTGAGGGTGTGCCCGGGTGTCACCCCTATTGATACATTTACCTTGTAGACCTCGTCGGATGGGATGCGCGTCGATCCGGTATCGGTGAGTGGTTCGATCCAACCCTTCGGGATGCCCTCGATGCATGTAGTCGTGCATCGCGCATCCATGGGGCATCTTTGCACCCCAAATATGTTAGATGTTGCATGCTAGGACTGTAAGGCTTGTATACTGGGTAGAACCCTCTATTCTACCATGTACGTGCCTACGTATCGTATTAATCTTGAATGATCGTATTTGCATATGTATTGTATTCGTGCTAAATGATCGTGTTTTCATGCGCCCTCATGTTTTGGCCTGTATTTCTGAATTGTGTGTGGATGTATTAGAATATGGCATGCCTTAGGTAGTATTGTAATACTACCCCCACTATATTAATTATATCCAGCATATTTAATCCTGGGTTAATAACCGGATGCATAACTAATGTTCCCTGGTTAAAAGACTGGAGGATGTGGTATAGTTGTTGCACCCATCTGTTGGGGTAAAGCTATGACCAGCTTCCAGAGAAGATGAGGCTTTCCCTCTATCTCGCCCTCCCTCTTTACGTAAACTGAGTAAATAGATGCGGTTCTTACTTAACTCAGGTTCGCCTAGGATTATCGGCATGCACCGGTTAGTGCACGAGACCGCGCTTGACCCTTCCCTTTTAAGTTGGTGATATCCAACACATGTTAGGTCATTATCTTGTGTGTTTCCATGATTAATGCTCTTGTATGCATGTGTAGTTAGGCCATGCTTTGTATGTTATGTTGGTTATTATGAATAATCATGTTAGGGAGAACACCTATAGTTAATTATATATATATATATATTATCATGCATGTGGCACATATAACTACGTTATGATTCTCCTTATATATATATATGCGCATGTTAACTAATTTGACCTATTTGTATTAGGCGAGGGTATGACCCGCTATCGGGTCGTACTCTATTACTTAAAGCGCTAGTGATATAATCGCCCCCTTGCATTTGAGTGATGCATTCGTATTGAATTCAGAAGAATTCATCATTGCATCGGTTTTGTTAAACCGATAGCTACGGCATTTAAGTTGGGCCTACCCGTGCTAAGCGTGTGTATGAAACACCTATTGGGTAATGCCCTTGGCTTTTCTACATGAGTATAGAGATAGTCCTCGTATCCGAGTGACGCCTCCGTGTGGGAATACAAGAGTATTCGATATCATCGATATATATGTAAGCACCAAAGGTAGTTGGCTTTCCCATAGGATTCGCATTGTGAACGAAGGGTGCTTCCTCCTGACATCATCGTGAGTCAAAACTACCCGACATAGAAGCTATCCTGTATGGTGCCACCACTTGTAGGTGCTACCAATGCGTATCGCAGTACACATATAGTGAATGTACTGATCGTGGAAGGCCGACAGGTAGAGGCTGCACGGGAGAGGGCTACTGAATTTTATGGCGGGCTTGAAGTCGTTCTCCCCTTCGTCGAATCCGTGTCAAAGCTGCCCGGATTGTAGCTGTCATGCAGGGTGCTCCCAGATGCTATTCATGACACCTGTTAGTGCGCCCAGATGGTAGAGATAGCAGTCATGGAGAGGCTACCAAGTAGAGGCTCCCCGGGAGAGAGCTACTGGATGACGAAGGGTGTAGAGCAACTGAGTTTGTTCCAAAAGTTCTAGGGTCACCCCTCCGGGGGATAGGGTGAGGATGAGTTGTTGTCACGTCACCACGTGACCCTAATACCCATCGAGTATACTCTGGGTATGCTACTCGTAACGCTTGAGGTATCGAAGTATATCTCTACCTCGTAGCAGATGGACGCGTTGTGTCTCGTTAACCAGTAACACAAGGTGTTAAGGTTAACCCTTGTTTTCTCCCCGGGTCTCCCTGGAGTTTCCCTTCGGGGGCGGGGGTGGGGGATGTGTTGAAGTCACGTCGCTACGTGACCCATTCATTTGTTCATCCGTTCCCATAATTGTTGGATCTGGTTTGGTATCGATGTTGATAGACATCGATAATCAATTATCTCTATGTAGATGATCCAATAGTGTTGTATAGACCAGTAATTCCGCGTCTCCTTGACAAACGGTTTGGTCTCTCCCCAAGAGTCCCAAGAGTCTCCCTTCGAGAGTGAGGGTGAGGGTGAGGGTGAGGTGGATTTCTCCGCCACGTGACCCTATTATCCATTGGGTTTCCACCCATATTTTCCTTAAAAGAAAATTGCCTTAGCATTAGATTGTTGAAATGGTGTTTGGTTTCCAACCACTAACTGAGCTTGTAGCTCACCCCTCGCGTAATGTTTCTTTTCCAGGAGCGTTGTTGGGCATGGAGCTAGAGCTTCCTTGTGGCGTGGTCTTGCGTGTGTGGAGCGTTCCGTCCAGCAGTTGGCGAGTGCAAGGCTGTCAGCAGTCCTAGAGTCATATATTTGTAAATCGTGCGTGTTGCACATGTTGTATTTTATTTGACTAAACTTGGCTCTCACAGGACAGTGATTGTGTATTCGAGTTTGTAATAATGTTTTTGATTTACAGACATATTGATATTTTTATGCTTCCACATTTCAATTAAGTTATCAGTTGTCATTGCTTCATTAGCCTTTTGTATTATTTATTGGAGTCGTTGTTGACCTCTTGTATGATAGTTGATATTATATTATTGCCACCGGCCGCCCTGGGGCGTGACAAGTACCAATAGCACCAGTAGCAGAAGTGGAAGCAACAGCAGAAGCAGCACCGCCAACAACAACAGAAACAACAAAAGCACCAAAACTAGTGTCAGTACCCACAAAGGCAGTAAAAGCAACACCAGCGGTCGCAGATTCACCAGCAGCACCACCACCATCAACAACAGCACCAACCAAGAAAGGTGAGCTATCATAGCGTATACTCTTCTTTCATAGCATATACTCTTCTTTCATAGCTTATACTGTTCTAAAATAGCGTATACGTTCTATCATAGCGTATGCGTATCTAATACAATGTATACTCTTCTAGCTTAGTATATACTGTTCTAAACGTATATGCTTCTTATAAATTAGATGTTTTATAGTTCATTAGATATTGGGGCAGAGCAAGAAAACAATCCCGAGAAAGACAAGTACTGTCAGGGGCAGTACGATCAAGGGGGAGGCCACAAAGTTCATAGAGGAGGTCATTGTACATGGATGAATAACTAGAGGTAACCCTTCTGTAATCCCGAAAGTTCAATTAAAAATCCAAAGAAGCTAAAGATACAAAAGCCAGACGAGGACGACACCGAGCTGAAGAAGGCTATAGAGTTGAGTAAGAAGGAAGCGGAAGAACAAAAGCCCGTATACAAGGAAGTAAAACCGGCACTAATCGATGTACGTAACATATCGATACTTCGGTGCTGTGATACCACTTTTCATTTAACTTGGAA
This sequence comes from Acorus calamus, assembly GCA_030737845.1. NCBI lineage: Eukaryota > Viridiplantae > Streptophyta > Magnoliopsida > Acorales > Acoraceae > Acorus > Acorus calamus. The sequence goes on from CM060860.1 coordinate 25,498,450, forward strand.
TAAATCTCCTCATTTTACTTTTGCAGAATTTTCCAGGGAAATCGACGGTTTCAGATGTAGAACGCCGTATCATTTTAGAATTCTTGCAGCTTGAAATAAACAAGTCAGTCTGATATGTTCTATTGTTTAATGCTATGCTCCAATTGTAGTATTACCATTCTTTGACAGTATCCTGAAATAGAATATACAATGATAACATAGCGTATAATCTTCTAACGTAGCATATACTCTTCTAACGTAGCGTATACTCGTCTAACGTAGCGTATACTTTCTTATTTTTGTTTTGCAAACTTCATTCCTTGTAGTGCTGTGGTCTGGAAATCGGAAGATGTCGATGTCAGACAGCAGGACCAACTTCCGGTAATTGAGAATGATTGACTCGATGAAGAGGTCGTCGATGGCCTAGGGTTGATGTTCGCCCATAAAGAGCGGGCACATAACCCTGTGGATAAGACGAAGTTTGTGAAGTCCACTTTCAACGTGCGTATATCCTTTTCTTACAGTTGATTTGTCATGCTGATGGTATATACTAGATGATTTTCTAATGTAGATATGTTTTAAGCACAACATATGATTAAATTTGGGGCGGATGAGGCCCTAAAATTTCTAGAGGAGCAGTGCTTCAAGCTAGATGAACTTGGTGGGGTGGGGAAGATTGTGTTTCCTCTATGGCTCGACTATCATTGGCTACTGCAAGTCCTAGATAGGGTGAAACATATATATGATGTATTCAACTCCACCCGCAATCCCAAGCACTCCATGTATGCCAAACAAGTGGTATGTGTTGCACTTAACTTTCACATTCCTGAGTATTAATACATACTGTTGTCTGAATTCCATGTTATTCGGATTTTGCAGGTGGGCTTGGTGAAGAGTTTCCTAAAGGATATATTAGCATTCAAGGTAATCGAGAATCGTTGGTGTCCAACCCAAAAAGGTGGACAAGATTGTGGCGTCTTTGTCTCACATTGGATGGATTGTGTGTTCCAACGACGCGAATTCTTCCTTTCCAGTGAGCAAGACGTGGACTTCCTATTGGCTAAAATCACCGCTTCTTTTTTATTTGACGAACTTGTTTGATATGGTTATGTTTATTGTATAAGCATGTGTGCTGGGTTGGTGATGTGTATAAACAATTTTGATATAACTTTCATTGAATATGTAGTATCTAAACAGTATTTGTTTTTGACGGTTTTCTAATATGAATGTGATTTTTGAGTTTTTTGTTATTCTTATATGGTGATGTTAATATATATAGTTACGTTCGATTAGGATAGGCTATGTTAGGTTTATCATTCTTTAAGCCAGTGTGATAGGCAACTATGTTCTTCAAAGACCGTGTTAGATTACTATCTGAACATCTTGTATAGCCTATATAGTCGCGCCATTTGACAAAAGTACACGCTATGTTAGATTAGTGTATGCTATGTTAAATTTTTATATGCGATTTTAATGAAGTATACATTGTGTTAAATGAATATACGCTACGTTAGGATCGTATATGTAGTTTTTATAGAGTACACACTATGATTACTAGCGTACGCACTAACGTTTTCATATATTGGTGTATTATTTGACGATACAGTCTGTATCCATGAGATAACTCATTTATTTTGACCAAACAACAATCATTTTATATCCCGAAGTGACTTGTTTATGAATTTAAGAAAGTACACATATTTTACATTTTACAACAATGGTTTACTGAGAAGCTTAGGATTCGAGCAAACGATCAAACTCGCCATCAGCATAAGAATCAACGGTGGACCACGTTGATGGTGCACATTGATTGATGCTCTACTAAGTTGACTGTACGTGAACGCAGGCGTAGAATCTTACGTTGATGATACATATTCGACTTTGTTTGCTGCACAACGGTGGGGTAAATAATCAACAACACAGTATATGCTAACCTAAGAAAATATATGCTACATGAAGTGTCTGAATAGATAATATACTTACAGTTGTTTTCTTCTTCTTGCTGCATGCAACTTCAATCCTGTATTTCAACCTCGTCTTGCGAGGACGACCCTTGGATTATTCAACTTCAGGGGGTTGGATTTTATCAATATCCGTGGGTGTGCTACCAATTGACGAAGGTTGAAGATGCTTTCCAGACACGTGGGTAGCCATCTTTGCCTTCAGTTCGCTAAACATTGATGCAGTATACTCCGAATTATCTTTAGATGAATTTACCATTTTCACGACCTCTTGCACGGTACGTATCCCCAAATTATACAATGAATCGAATAAGTCCATTTGTCTGCTTGGATGATCGAGTGTGCAACAAGCGGATGAAGAATGAATACGCTTGAAATCCTTCCTCCACTCAAGGATAATATACCTCTCAGATATAGTTGTCACGAATTCATTTCGAAGAACGCATAGACAATGTCGACAAAGTATCTCTCTAAATTCATATGAACGACAAATGCATTGTTTCTCTTCGATGCCTCGATAGAAAACAACCTCAAACTTCAAATGCCTATTCAGCCTCTTCACCATCTCAATCACCTCGTATTTGACGATGTTGTCATCCCCCGTTGATATACATTGGGCATTCAATTGGATCAATTGTTTCAGTTCTTCTTGGAACTTCCGGAATATATTAATTGTGTATATTTTCGTCACCTGTTCTTCCATTTTCATCGATGACACAAGTTGGGGGGAACTATGGAGGCACGCAAATTCCTCTATGGCCTCCTTCTCTTGCTTATTTTTTAAGGCATTCTCATATTGTTGAACAAATTAACTTAAACTTATTTTTGAAGTGACATAGTCATTGAAGAATGCATTCTTGCTCTCGCTACGTTGAGTGGTGGACATCCCCGCCCAAAAGGTATCTCTAACATAAACTGGTACCCATCGTTTTTGATCCTCATACAAAGAAGACAACCATGTATTTTTCAGAAGACCATATACATTCAACAATTTATTCCATCTCTTTTCGAATTCATTCACGGTGAGGCAATCATAAACTACATTCATAAGTTGATCTTTGAAAGATTTGTAATCCTTTACCTAGATTCACAAATGGAATTTTTATAGTCTATACTATGAGGACAAGGTATATACTATGCAAAATGAGTATACTAAGTTAAATATGTATGTACGGCTTTAGAAACGTATGTGCGCTTTTATAGTGGTATACACTGTATTAAAGCAGTGTACACCTTATGATGGTTATATACAATGTGAAACATGTGTATACTGTATGATAAATGATTTACAAATATTGTAGGAGTATTATAAGTCAACCAATTGATGAGTATACGTACCATGCCCAATTTTTCATGAACTTTCTTCAGTATATGCCAGAGACAAAGACAATGTCTTGCATGAGGAAACACTTTTTCAACGGCTTCCCCGATGGATCTGCATTGGTCAGTGATTATCGCTTGAGGGGGGCAGTTCCCCATGCACGCCATTCAAGCCTTGAAAAGGCATACGTATGTCTCTATCGTCGCATTGGCTAGCAAGCCGCAACCTAATAGAATGGAATGTCCATGGTGGTTTACACCAACAAATAGGGTAAATGGCATTGCATGTTTATTTGTCAAATACGTTGTGTCAATGAGATTACATCTCTAAAATATTGGTATGCAGCCCTGCAACGTGCATTTGCCCAAAAAACACTCTTCAAATGACCATCGCTATCCAAATCAATCATATAAAAAAGCTAGAATTTATTTCCTGTTGCCTGCTAAAATATTGAAGGAGTGCTTCCGCATCGCCTTCCCCAAGCTCGATACGTCTTATTTTACAAAGAAAATTCCGACAATCTCTTTCTATGAATGGAAGTTGATCATATCCTCCTCCTTCGACAGCTAAGGCATCAAATGTCTTGCATGGTGGAACCCCAACAGCATCATTTATTGTCAGTTGTTTTATGGCTTATGCGGTCAATGTTCGATGACATTTGTGAAATTGTGAAAGCTTTGGGTCGACCTCGTAATTATGTGCAAGGACGAGTAGGTCCAACACCCACATACCATCTCCATACGTCTTAATTTGCATTCTCGCCTTGCAGCTTGTCTTACAAACTGGTTTATGACGATGCACAAATTTCATCGGACCACTCTCGGTTGCCTTCTTCCTCTGCTTACCTTCCTTGGAACACGTAAATATCACTTTACTTAAATCTCCTTCGACAGTGTATTTCCATCCCGTTTTAATGATGCTAAACCCACAACAGAAAGCATATTCTTTATAGGATTCTAAGGCTTCATCGATTGACTTGAATTCCTTTCCAACCTTCAGATCGGTGTCTACATTTCCCTTGTCTTCCACAATGAGATGTATATCTGTTGTATGTATTTCATCGCCCCCTGCACAAATCCATGTACTGAAAAAATACACAACCTATTTAGCATGTACTTATTTAAATTAGTATATGCTCTATTAAAATAGTATATAAAATATTAACTTAGTATATGATGTATTAAATATGTATACGCTGTGTTAATGTGTACACACTGATATAAAGTAGTATATATCGACATATTTTAGTGGATGCCTTCGCTCGATTATTTTGTCACTCTTTCGTCCTATTCAATGTAAGTGTCATTGTACACATTGAATAAATCTCATCCATAAAATCAATTTAAAAATAAAATGACTGTTTGAAATCAGTATAGCACGAACCCTTGTACAAATATGAAAAGAAAAAAATGTCACATTACTTCACAGAAAGGAAAATTACAATATTTGTAGATATTAAAAGCTATGTTCACTCGGATCACGTGAAAAATGTTACACAAAAAAAAAATCTTACTTTCAGTTTTCAACTTGACATATTAATGTCGATGCTTCAAATGTTGAGCATAAATGCAGCAAAAAAATGAAAACTCACTTTTGAGAAGATTCAGAACGAAAATAGATGTGATATCCCACTGAAGCAAGAGCCAAAAGTGAAATAAATGAAAAAATAAATTTTGTTTTATTTCTTTTCGTCAAAAATGGTTTTGGAGGGAAACTAAAATTTCGTTTTGGGGGAAAATGAAAAGTCTGTGCTGATGTGGCTCACGCTAACGTTGAGGTGAGAGGACGACATTTTCTTCAAGCTGACGTGGAGACTGCAGAACGGGCTGCATGAGGGACTATCTGTATCAATACCCATGATTTTAAATAAATATGCACTTCCATCCAAAACATTTCGTTCTATTAACTTTGCATCTACAAGTCACAGAAAAAAAAAAAAAAAAAAAAAAAAAAACTCAAAAGAATTTACTATATGAAAATGTTCTTTTTAGGTAGTATAAAAAATGAGCTTCCTATTAAGATAAAACTTTTAATTACAAGAAACGATTAAAAAATATAAGATAAGAAGAGGTTCACCAATTCAGGTCAGAATTAAGTAACATACGTACTAAAGAATAATATTCTATTAATGGAGATATAATAGCTTGTTTGTAAATTACAAACTAGGATAAACATCCTCATTATTGGAAATATTAAAATAGTGATTTCCCTTAATATTAACTATTATTACTGAAATTAGGGAAGGCTAAGGAAGATTTGCTCTTATATCCAGCAACATACAAAACCTCCCAAGATTGGTGCTTCATTAATTAGTAAGTTTTTTATTGACAAAACTCATTAATTAGTAAGTTGTTTGTATTATATTTGGACTTGCAATCATACAAAAAAGAAATAAAAATGAAGAAAGAGTTGTCTATAGACAAAAAGATTTGTTCTTAGCCAAACATTGTATTTATGAAATCATGGAAAAATTAATTTTGGAGTCTTTTAAATAGTATATTAATTTTGGACTTGTGTAAGTAAGATTAAACATACAATATAAGAATGTTATTTTTTGGTAATAGAAAGATATGATTTTTTATTTTTCTATTCAGAAAATTTCTTTCATTATATAAGCCGAGCCTTGTTCACTATAATGACTCCTCCTATGTTCCCAACTAAGAAGATAAAAAAAGAGATTTAGAAACAGAGCGAGAGATCTAGAGAGAGAGAGAGAGAGAGCTGAGAGAGAGAGAGTGGGAGAGAATTGTTCTTCAAAGTTTTTTTTGATCAATGTAATCATGCCATGTTCGATGCCATGTCATATGTTAGCATAACCTTGACTTATGCATGTCCCCACCTAGTTTAATTTATATTAAACTTCTATGAGCATGTATAGGATAGGCAGGACTTAGATAATATTATGATCTTGTTGTATTAATCATTTAAAATGCTTCCGCGATTAATCCTTAGACTTGTTATTATATTATTTGAATGCATCCATGATTTATGCCCTACTTAATTAACTATATATATGATATAATTATTTATACATATGTGCTATGAATCTTGCCTAAAGAATTTAAATAAGTGTATGACCACTGATGGGATCATACCATAGTAGTTGTCACTGTATAATATGTTTTCCCCGCATCTGAGTTATGCACCCTGAAGGAAATTCATGAGAATTCGTTACCTTATCGGTGTTTAGTAACCGGTGATGACGGATCTAAGAGGATTGTATCCGCGAGTGTAGATTGTTTCTCCCCTTCGTTGGATCCGTGTAGGAACTTTTCGGCGTCGAAAACACTTTCCTGGTACCGGGCTCCCATTCGTAGGTATTAGTGATGCATCCAGGGACGTACTGATCATGGGAGTATGTCAAGTAGAGGTTACCCGGGAAAAGGGCTACCGGTGGACCAAGGGTGTAGAGCAATCAAATCTCTCCCAAAATGCCTATGTCACCCCTAGAGGGTGAGGGTGAGGGTGGGACTACGACCCACCAGTTGTACAATTATCCCCATTTGAGGGACTTCAATGAATTTATAAAGGTTGATATGAGTTGTGTTGCATGGTTTGTACCATTCACTGAGCGTGTAGCTCACCCCTCGCATATGTTTTTCTCCAGTTGTCGCTGAGCCGGATCTAAAGGAGGAGCTCCCCGGGGCGTAGTACTAGTAGCGGAGCAGCGTCCGCGTTTTGGGTCTGCGAGTGTGTGAGGCCATCAACATCCCCCTTTTTCTTTGTATGTATCGTTACTCGTACTTGTGCACAGTACTTGTTGTTGATGTCTTTTGTTGTATATTGGCTCTCACAGGACAATTGATTATATATTCTAGTATGTAATGTGTCTTTGAATTACAGACTTTGTCATTTAAGCTTCCGTTATATATATATATATATATATATATATATATATATATATATATATATATATATATAGAGAGAGAGAGAGAGAGAGAGAGAGAGTCGCGATTACGTGCGGTGTGCGGTCGGTGCGGTGCGCGATCACGGGCCGTCGATCACGGGTCCATCGCATCAGACGGTCGGGTGCGATTCACGTCGACCGTTGGATGCGATGGACCCGCGATCGGACGGCCCACGTCACACACCGCACCGACCGCACACCGCACCTAATCGAAACTGTATATATATATATTATGTCAGCTACCTCGTTAACTGTTTTATTGCCTTGTTGTATGGAGTCTTTATTGATCTCGTGTATGGATTGCTGATATTATATATATTTGCCACGTCTCGGGGACGGCCTCCCTGGGGCGTGACATCCCCTATCCCCTCTTATATTTGTTCTATCTATGGAGGCACTTTCCAACATGATAGAATCAGCATTAGCTCAAGGGAGAATGGGCCATTTCCTAAAAGCAATTTTAAATGCCTCTCACCTATGTTTTGCTGATGACTTAATTATCTTCACTGATGGAGAGTCCTCTTCTGCTCATGGTCTAAAATCTCTAATGAGCTATTTCTCTGGTATTTCTAGACTATAATTGAATCCCCAAAAAAGCCATCTTTTTTCCTTGAAGAACGGTGAAGAGTTCTCCAGGATTATGAATATTCCGTTATGTTAAATTCCTATTAGACATCTTGGATTGCCACTAAATTCTAACTCCTTGTCTCATACTTTATGTCTGCCATTAATTGATAAACTCCACCGGAAAATTCAAACTTGGACAAGTCTTATGTTATCAAAAGCATGGCGGCTTGAATTAATCAAAAAACTGTCCTGCAAAGCTTTAGTCACTACTGGATGGCTGGGTTTTCCCTCCCGAAGAAGATCATAAAAGTCATTGAACAACTTCTCAGAAAGTTTCTTTGGGCAGGGGATGGCATTGTTCATAAGCAACATGCGGTCAAGTGGGCTAGCGTTTTGTACTCCAAAGGTGGAAGGAGGTCTTGGCCTCAAGAGGCTTCTAGACTGGAACGCAGCTGCAATGGGGGTCAGGTTCTGGGAGCTGGCCTCAAATCACTTTTCATTATGGACTGAATGGGTGAAGAAAAAGTACCTTCAAAAGAAAAACATTTGGACGGTCAACCTCCTCAAGCTCTTGGAAGTCCATTATGAAGGCTAGAGATTAGATTCATCAATCCACCAAGTTCTTCATTTTCACTAGACAATCAATTAATCTATGGTTTGACCCATGGTTGAATGGTTATGGTCTCCATCATCACTTCAATGGTGAACATCTCCTCAATTGCCCCCCCCCCCAAAGAAGTAAAGCTCAATTGTCTCATATCTGAGGGCAAGTGGTGTTAGCCCTCTAGATGGCCCTTTGAATATGATCCATCAAATCGGACGGTCAAGTACATGGTGGACTTTTTTTTGACCGCGCGATCGGACGGCCACAAATCGATCTGCACTTAACCAACGTCCGCACATCTGCAGCCTATTAAAACTCTCTTCCTCTCTCTCTCTCTCTCTCTCTCTCTCTATATATATATATATATATATATATATATATATATATATATATATATATATAATTTTGTATGCTCGTTTTCATGTCACCGGTGCTATCCTTTTTTTGTCAGACCTCTGTAACTGCTCTAGTGTTTGATGTCGTCAACTATGGGGCTATCGGCAACGGTAGAACCGATGACACACAAGTATAAAAATAGTTAGAATATATTTATTTTCAAGATTTAATCACGTAAATTAATAGATAAATAAATTTGATACCATAATGCTATGTTATTGTATTGATACGTTTAAGAATTTTTAAAGCATGAACAGATGCATGCACAGTGAAGCCCAGCAACCCCACTTTAATGATTCCAGCACAAAAGGCATTCCATCTAAGAACCATCACATTCAATGAAGCATATAACGTTAACTCTCCATCAATTAATATTAAGGTATTCTGGTTCATCTATACTTTTATTACAAATTTTTAGCTACACAACAGTCATTACTTCTCATCATTTATATATACACAAAAAAATGCATCCTTACACATGAGTCATGACAATGGAGCGATATACGTGCACCTAGTGATATAACATGAATTTTAATAGGAACATGGATTTCATTTAATCAAATTAGTGGGCTCAACATCGACAACTCTGGAACTATCAATGGCATGGGCAAAGTCTAATGGGATACATCTTGCAAGGCCATCCAGAACTGGTATTTGACATTTATTTTTATACTCATTCTACTGAAATAACACTTGAAAAAAATTATGTTTGGCTTCTTCTATTTCTGTGTTCATTCCTGAATAATCCAAACAAAATTTATCCTTTCCTGAACCAAAATTGAATTCCTCAAAAAGGAGAAATACTCCAAGACAAGATTAGATGTTCTCAATAATGTGAAAGTGTCAAGAAATCTTTAGTTTTTTTTATTCTTATATTGTTAAATTTGTATAGTTTGAGCTCTCTAATTATTAATAGTAATACTAACTCATTTTTTGTGTTTTTTCAGCGGCCTAACGGTAGAGAGGCACCAACAACAACTGTAAGTATATAATATGTATTTTTATATCTTTGTTGTATTTCCTTACGAAATTCTCCTGAAGTGATTAATGCACGCTGACAATAGAAAGAAAACTCTATCAATCAGTTCAAGTATCGGGTAATATAAAGTCTAAATCAAAGCAAAATCAATGGTATATATTATATTAATTATATCTGTCCCTTGAAAGTTAGAAGTAGTCAATGCTCAATTACCTGTTGGAGTGAATGAGTACTAAATTAAACTATGATTATGAATATCCATTTAAACTTATTTTAAAAAAAATGTTTCTCTGTTTTTGGTGAAAATATGTAGCAAATTGCGCTTGTGGGGGTGCAACAACTAAGTTTGAAGGATTTCAAGCTAATGAATGGCCCGAAGAACCATTTGGCAATAATAGGTAGCAAGGGTTTAAACATCTCACTTGACAATCACTGCAACAGGGACATTCCCAACACCAATAGCATCGACATTAGCCAATCTGATCATTTTATTATAGAGGATTGCGTAATTAGCACATGTACCATCCAAACTCCATTAATTGCTTACTCTTAGAGCCCAATATTGCAAAATTAAGTGTGCAAGGTCCATATTGAACATATATATGATGAAGAAACAATATATCATGTCTTGGTTTCAATTTTGACTAATGTTCATTTTACGACAAGTCATGACTGCATTGTTTTTGAAAATGTTATGTCAAATGTTAATATCGTCGGAGTTGCTTGTGGACCCGTTCATGGTATAAGATTAGTAGTATATATTTAAGTAAAAAAGATATCAAAATAAGGTTGCAAGGACATAATTCATATGCACTCACACTCTCATCGTTGTATTTGGAGTTTAGGAAAAGATGGTCACAGTCGAGCAAATACATGTGCAACATTGTATTGTAGGTTCAGCGGCACCTCGAATGGAGTGAGGATTAAAACGTAGTAGGCAATAATTTAAATTAATCATTTAATTTTAGTTATATTTTTATTCTTCTTAAGATATCACATTGTATCATTCGCACAGGGAGAGTTTGGGTATGCAAGGGGATCATATTCAATAACATAACCTTAACATCCACTATCAATCCCATCATCATCAACTAATTCTATTGCGATAGTACTAAACCTTGTGATATTTAATTTCGGTATGCATTCAAACATATTTCATCATCTATAGTTCTGTTTTTGTGATATTTATATTATGCAAGTTTCTTTTGTTTTTCTAGAGCTCAACAGTGGAGGTGAGTGATATATGATGCGCATTTCACAAATGTAAATGGGATAATACAACTTCACGGCTCTACTATAGTGGTGGGGACGCGGATATGGTGGAGGGTGCTCAAGTTACATATTGGAGGTTGTGGTGATGGTTGAACTTGTTCATGGTGGGGGTGCAGTCGCGGTGGTAGTGGAGTGGGTGGTGTTTGTCACGGGTGGTGATGGTGGACAGTGAATGAAAGTGATTTTATATAAGGGTAAAAATGTCAATTCAATATTATAATCACTTATTCACATTTTATCCAACAATATATTCAAATTTAACCAAAAAATAAAACTTTATTATTTTGTTTTCCAACGAGAATAACTAAAAACATAATCAAACAGAAAATCAATTATTTCATTGATAAAATTATATATTCTTGAAATAGATATAACCTCACAATAGCTTATGTCTCTATTCAAACGAACACACCCATGGGTTAATTTGACTAACGACATAATATTTACATTGGTTGCGAGGGTGTTATAATGATTTTAAAAAACAAAAGGGATTATATGGAAAAAAAAAAAAAAAAAAAACATAAAGGTCCCAACTACTTTAGAGCAGTGGTTGGACACCCCACACTCTGTTGAAACGGTGTGGGATTGAATCGTGGGAAGAACAAACCTGGTGAAAGGCTTGGGTCTAATGGGCTGTGAGCCCGTGTTGTGTGTGTGAGCTCTGAGTCTAGGAGTGCTCTCGCTCACATTGTGATTGCTTGTTTGTAATCGCACCCAGTCAATCCACAGCCAAAAAAACAGAACACACAAGTGAGAACGCGATGTCACAATCAATTTGGAAGTGCGATCCCGTAAAATAATATCCTCAATGTTTATTAATTATGCAGTTTCCATATGAACTACAACACCCTAAAGTTTATTAGGATTTTATATTTTTATTTTATATACAATCATACGGCATTTTATTTTATATCAAATTTATACAATGATTATCATATTCTATTTATTTTCAGTACTTCTATTATATAATTGTTTTGACCATGTAAGATAGGGCGTTTATCCCCACCAAGGGATTCCGTTAACCCACCATCCACAAAAAAAAACATTGTTTGACTATTCCCAGAGATCCAGATCTATCGAAATTGGTCGTCATTTTAGGTTTTGAGCGATCGAATCTTGAAAACTTAATCCCATGACATGTATCCTCCTTAGATCCTTCATGCAATTTCAAGTCTAAGTTGTAATGTAAGGGGAATTAATCATTATTTATAAATATAGAACATAGGAACATTTTTTTTACATCAGTGAGGGATAAACTTTCAAAAGTCAGATATAAAATGTGTTTGGATCAACTGGTAGGTTTTTTTTTTCAAATAAAGAATCCGCTTAACTATGAATTCAAACAAAGTTTCAAAATGATATGTATTTGTCTAATAAGATTTTTTTTATAAACATTGAATTAATTGAAAGCATACTTATATTTTTTCATAGTCTCTTAGCTGCTGGATGGATAAAAGAATAAACGTAGAATATGATGGATAAACCCCAAAATTTATTTGTTTACAAAGAATGTGGGTAGATATAGCTATGTCAAAAGCATGTAATATTGAGTTGATATTGATATCCAGACCCCCATCCCACCCCCCCCCCCCACCCCCCTTCATCGTCTCCCCCAAAACAACATGAACGACAAAAAGTTATGGACCCTGTTCAAACATGCATGTTTGGTTGCCCAAAACCTCCAATGACGACTACATTTGATAGACCCGAGAGGTGTAAATTACATTTTTCGGGTCAAACGGGGGTTAAGAAGGGTAAAGTGTTTAGGACCCTATTCGACTAAGTTTGGTTGACCAAAATTTAAAGGTTCAAATCTCATTTTCCAAGTCGAACGAGGCCAAGAAGAGTCAAATAGTTCTAGGCCCTGTCGACCAAGTTCGGTCACCAAAAACCTAAAATGACAACCAAGTTCGATCGACCTGAATCGGTGGGAACAACCAAACACCAGTTTAAAAAATTACTACATGCGAATGTTCTTTTTAGGTAATAAAAAGTGAGTTTCCTATTAAGATTAAACCTTTAATTACAAGTTAAAAAATAAGAAGACGTACACCATTTCATGTTAGAACTAGCTAGGTAACATACTAAAGAATAGTATTGAATATAATGGCTTGTCTGTAAATTACAAACTAGGATAAACACCCTCGTGGCCTCGTTATTGGAAATGTTAAACAATGATTTCCTTAATATTAACAACTACTTAGGCAATTAGGGAAGGTTTTTGCTTACGAAGGGGAAGATTTGCTCATATATTTAGCAACATCATACAAAACCTCTGAAAATTGGGCCTCGTTAATTAGTAAGTTGCTTGTATTAAATTTGGACTTGCAAATCATTCACGAAAAAGAAATAAAAATGAAGATAGAGTTGTCTATAGACAGAAAGATCTGTTCTTAAGCAAACATTGTATTTATGAAATCAAGGAAAAATTAATTTTGGAATCTTTTTTATGCTAATTTGAACTTGTAAATTTTTTTATTGGTTAAATATTTAAGAATGTTATTTTTTGTTAATAGAAAGATAGAGTTTTTATTTTCCGATTATGAAAGATTAAACATAAAATATTTAAGAATGTTATTTTTTTGGTAATAGAAAGATAGAGTTTCTATTTTCCCATTATGAAAGATTAAACATACAATATTTAAGAATGTTATTTTTTTTTTGTAATAGAACGATAGAGTTTTTATTTTCCTATTATCAAAGATTAAAAATACAATATTTAAGAATATATGTTATTTTTTTGGTAATAGAAAGATAGAGTTTTTATTTTTCCTATTATGAAAATTTCTTTCACTATATAAGCGAGCCCTGTTTACTCTAATGACTCATTCTAACTAAGAGAGAAAAAAAAAAAAAGAGAGATTCAGAAATATAGAGAGAGAGAGAGAGAAAGAGAGAGAATTGTTCATCTACGTTTTATTTCGATCAATCACAGGGCAAAGCTATTCCCACTACCTAAGTTATCATTTCCCACTACCCTAAATTACGAAAATGCCATTATTTTTTTATTTTTTTTGTCACCCTTTCCCACTACCCAGTTCGACAGCGTCCAGTCGAAGTGTTCTTCACCGGGACGACAGAGGTCTGTCGAACTGTCTGAATAAGTGTCGACAGAGGCCCAGTCGAAGTGTGTTTCATTAGGACGACAGATATCCGTCGATCTGTCTGAGCAAGTGTCGACATGGATGTGTCGAACCCTTCAAAACAATACTTTTCTTCTAAGAATCAATCACTTATACAATCATTTAAGTCCTTATGAAAAACAAAAATGTTATTTAAGTTATTTAAGTCTTTTTGAAAATCATATATATATATATATATATATATATATATATATATATATATATATATATATATAGTATAAGAAACAAAAATATCAAATAAATAGTTATTTAGATCAAATAAACAGTAAACATTTCTTATAGACAAAAAACATTATTTTCTTTTCTAAACAAGTGGAGTCTTTTCTAAATAGACTCCATTTGTTTAGAAAAGAAAATAATGTTTTTTTCTATATGAAATGTCTACTGTTTATTTGGTTCAAATAACTCTTTGTTTGATATTTTTATTTTTTAGACTTAAATAAATATATATGTGAATGATTTTCAAAAAGACTTAAATAACTTAAATGACATTTTGTTTTTCATAAGAACTTAAATGATTGTATAAGTGATTGATTCTTAGAAGAAAGTTGTTGTTTTAAAGGGTTCGACACATCCATGTCGACATTTGCTCAGACAGATCGACGGATCTCTGTCGTCCTAGTGAAACACACTTCGACTGGGCCTCGGTCGACACTTATTCAGACAGTTCGACAGACCTCTGTCGTCCCGGTGAAGAACACTTCGACTGGACGCTGTCTAACTGGGTAGTGGGAAAGGGTGACCAAAAAAAATAATAATAATGGCATTTTCGTAATTTAGGGTAGTGGGGAAATTAAGTTGGGTAGTGGGTCTATCGGTGCCCTCAATCACAATGGTGAGCCATTTCTCTTTTCTTTTGCACAAATATGCATGCATTCACAACACACACACACGTACACATTTACTTGTCTTTTCTTTCTACAATATTCATTTGCATGAATAGATTGATCTAGTATGCATGGACACCTAATTAAAATTACGGTGGTGGGATATGTAAAATTGTTTTGTTTTTTGGTTGTCATTGTAATCCTCACAATCCTATTTTTCTACTTTTTTTCATTAAATATGTTCTAATATCAATATTAATTTTGTAGGGCAATTTTATGTTCATTTACATGTCATTGGTGCTGTTTGTTTTCTATCAAACTTCTGTAACCGCACAAGTGTTTGATGTCATCAACTATGGGGTTGTGAGCGACGGTAGAACCGATGATACACATGTATAAAAATAGTTAAACTACACAAACTTTCAAGATTTAATCAAGTAAATTAATAAATAAAAAAGTTTGATACCATAATGCTATATGTTATTTTATGGATATGTTTAGGCATTTTTAAAAGCATGGACAGACGCATGCACAGTGAAGGCCGGCAACCCCACTTTGATTATTCCAGCACAAAAAACATTCTTTCTAAAGACTATCACATTCAATGGAGTATGTAACTCTCCATCAATTAATATTAAGGTAATTCTTTATATTATAAATTTTAAGTACATATATAGTCATTACTTCTCATCATCTATTTATGTACATAGAATTATAATCTTGTATACTCAATCGTGACAATGGAAATCACAGGTTTTAGGTGATATACATGCACCTAGTGATACAACATGGATTGGAATAGGAACATGGATTTCATTTAATCGAGTGGGCTCATCATCGACGGCTCTGGGACTATCAATGGCATGGGCAAAGCCTGGTGGGATACATCTTGCAAGCGTCATCCAGAGCTGGTACATTGTTCGACATTCATTCTCATTCTACTATTATCCTTCTATGAATCTATCAATTATCCTTCTATGAATCTACCAAAATTGGAATCCTCAGGAGGAATTTCTCCTTTTAGACTAGATTAGATATTGTAATTTACAAAAGTGCCAAGAAATCTTTAGTTTTTCCTTCTTATGTTATTTAATTTGTATAGTTTTGGCTCCGTAAATATTAATAGTAATACTAACACAATTTTTGTGTTTTTTCAGCGGCCTAATTGTAGAGAGGCACCAGCACCAACTGTAAGTATATATGATGTATTTTTATATCTTTGTCACATTGTATTTCGTTATGAAATTCTCCTTAAGTAATTAAATAGCATGTGTAAAGCATATCTATCATTTAAGAGTTAGGAGTATTTAATGCTCATATATATTACACTTAAGAGTTAGGAGTAGTTCATGCTCATATATATTATTACCCTATTGGATTGAAAGTGTCCTTAATTTATATATACAATGATTATGCATATTCATTCATTAAACTTATTTAAAAATTATTTCTTTGTTTATGTTGAGAATATGTAGCAAATTTCGTTCGTGGGGTGCAACAACCTAAGCTTGAAGGATTTCAAGCTAGTGAATGGCCGAGGAACCATTTGAAAATAACAGGGAGCAAGGGTTTAATCATCTCTCACTTGACCATCACTGCAGCAGGGGACAGTCCCAACACTGATGGCATTGACATTAGCCAATTGATAATGTAATTATAGAAGACTGCACAATTGGCACAGGTATTATAAAAAAACTCCATTGCTTGTTATGTATTAGAACTAAGGCTCTATTTGATAAGCAAATTGCAGTCTCAGGACATCCTGCAACTAGGAGCAGAAAACTAAATATATCGAAACCAAAGGACTCCACAAAATTTTGTTTCAAAATAATTAATTGAACACATCTTCCACTACTACACATCCTATCTTAATATTTCTTCTCAGCAGGATTCAAGGTAAAACAGTTTTCAGTGAATGTGAATGCCTAAACTTGATTTCAAACGGAGCCTCCTATATTGGGAAAATAGTTGGTGTGCAAGGTCCAAATTAGACATATATTTATATACGATAACGAAACAATTAATATTTGTTTACATCATGTCTTAATTTCAAAAGTTGTCATGATTAAAACTCTATCAACTCATCAAAGACAACTACGATATGATAATTGAACTTATGAGCCACAAATCTTAACTAATGTTTATTTTTCGACAGGTGATGACTGCATGCTCTTGGAAATGTGATGTCAAATGTTAACATCACAAGAGTTGTTTGTGGACCTGGTCATGGTATAAGGTTAGTAACATATATATAGCTTAACAATCTCATTATTGATTAAAATAAATAAGATTGTGAGGAAATAATTTATGTGCACTCAACATTCACATTGTAGCATTGGAAGTTTGGGAAAAGATAACGCTCGTGCCATGGTTGAGCAAATACACGTGCAACACTATAGTTTCAGCGGTACTACTAATGGAGCAAGAATCAAAACATGGCAGGCAATTATTTAATTAATTAAACATTTTAATTATGTTTTTCTCATTCTTAATGACCTTATGTCAAATGCATAATACATCATATATGATCATACGTGCAGGGAGGGTCTGGATATGCAAGAGGAATCACATTCAATAACATAACCTTAACATCTACAACAAACCCCATCATCATCGACCAATTCTATTGCGACAGCAATAAGCCTTGCGGCATTTCGGTATTCATTAAATCACATCTTCTTCATCTTCTATAATTATATTTTGTGATACTTATATTATGTAAGCTTCTTTTGTTTTTCTAGAGCTCAGCAGTGGAGGTGAGCGACGTGCAATTCACAAATGTGAAAGGGACAGTACAACTGCATGGGTCAACTAGCGAAGTTGGTGTTAGATTAAACTGCAGCGCGACTGTACCTTGCAAGAACATAATAGTGGATGATGTCCAGATTACTTCTACAGATCCAAAAGTGCAAGTTATATCTTTATGCAGTAATGCCCGAGTTATCAACACTTGCGCAAATTGCACCCCTAATCTCAATTGTACCATGGGATCCACATCTGAGAGCTTCATCCAAATGCCGATTATGTCTGATGATGATGATGGTAGTGATAGTGATTATGTTCACATGGAGTTGTAGGGCTTTAATAAATTTTCTAACTAGGGTCCTATTGATATTTAGCATTGAACACAATAACCTCCTTCATGTGAATAAATAATTTTAGTTTTTGTGTATCTAGTACCTGTTGAATTTGAAGTTTCTTATTTAGTTGGATTATGCATTTACTATTTGTCCTTGAAATTTTTATGTGATGATTGGGTCATGCAAAGATGTATCCATGATTCACAAATATTTTTGTTATATATCTTCTCGAAATCGAAGTGATACATGGACATTGTGGAAATGGCATGCAATAATTGCTGATCGAGAGGAATTACAGTTACACTGCAAGGTATTAAAAGACTAGTATAATTGATCTACCAATTGATATGTATAGTTGACTTCAGAAAGTTCCTTTTTTTTTGTCACGGTGACCTTTGAGATTGACGAAAATTGGCACCAATTAAACAAATAAATCTTCAAAATTCCGAAGACGTTCAGTAACACAAACAAAAGTCATTCTAAAGAGTGCGTTAATTGATATACTCAATTTGTTTTACGGTCCATCTGCGGTTCAAAACTTAAGGGTAAATGAATACCCTCAAAAAATAAATAAATAAATATAATCTAAGTTTCTAATGTTAGTGATCTAAGTATTTAGTAGCCTATTACCCAGTCAGTCAATCCACACCCAAACAAAAACAAAACAACTTTTCTCCTTTCATCACACAAGTAAGGAATGTTGGGTATTTTCAAAAAGAAGTTAAAATAGTTGGGTTTTAGTGGTCTCCCCTTTAGAAGATGAAAGTGGTCCTATCTTTAGTCCCACATCGATTGTTTCTTAAAAGTTTTGAGTGTTTATAAGAAGAGCTCTATCTACTCTAGTGAAGTCCTTTTGGTGGACACCTTATGGTGGACCTTTGATGCAGGGTGGTGCCACGCGCGTTGCGCGCACGCGCGCGTGTGCGTATTGGACGTTTTAGGGCGCACTTGGTAACTGCCCATTCATGAAAGGGTGTCTCATTTGAATGAAAAGGCACTATGTGGCCTATAAATTCTGACCATTAGACTCAAACAAAGTACAATTCATCTTTTTTTCTTTCAATTACTAGTTAGCTTCATCAGTCCCTTAAATCAGAGAGTTTCAAGAGGTTGATCAGAGAGTACACACTCTATAATCAACACCCCAGTGAAGGCTTCTTTGTATCCTGAAGGCTGTACTTCATTATCCCTGGTGTACTCGCGGTTTATACCGGAACGGGAGAAGTCTGTCTAAAAGCATTCAACTTAGTTGATCCTTGAAGCATTTGTACTGGTTCTGTCCTTCTCCATTGCCCCGATTTCCAACAAGGAAGTGATGCACAATCAATTTGGAATTGTGATTGAATATTTTAAGTTATTATTAATTATCGCAAGTGCACGGATCGTTACAATAGTATAGATCTAGCAAATACGGGTCGAACCCACAGAGAATTGTTCAAATCAAATTATTAATTGATTTAACTAATCGAATTAGAAAGAAAGATTGATGAAGTTTTTTTTTGTTATTATGTTTTTTTATTAAAAGCTAATATGAATATAAAAAGATAACTAGGGTTTTAGAATCCACCATGCAATACCAATGTAGGGATTATATTCAAATATGCAACTCCATCATATAACTCAATCAATATTGACGTTAATCAAATATTAATCAGAAAATAAATATTTAAAATCATATTATTTCATAAAATCAGATTTAAAATCAAAACAATTATCTCAACATTCACACATTAGGAAGATAATAAGATATCAAAATAGTTAATCAAGCATACCCTATCAAACCCTAAACAAGAAATCCTTGAAGATGATTATACGATTAAAAAACTTTGATTTATGAAAACCCAATATAATGCTCCCTTCCCTTTATAAAATCTACCAACTCAATATTCAACTTGTTAAGAAGAGCATAAAATATCAGAGAACTCATTCAAAACATATTTTATCAAATCAAATACAAGAGATTTTTGAAGAAAGTAATAAGAAATTCACATAAAAGGTTTCAAAAGAGAATTGAAGGAGAGATTGATACTCAATAAAGAAAATAATATGAAGAATTCAGATCTAAATATAAAATCCTAAACTAGCATTGCATGGTTTCATCTTCAACCCTAGTTGAAGATGAAACCATGCAATGCTAGTTTAGAGTTGAAGATTTAGCTAGACATGATCAAACGAAATAAAAGAAAAATAAAAGAAACCATATTATAAAAAATTCTGAAAATAAACACAAAAACAAATATAAAAATTCAGATCTCAATTAATACAAACATATGAAAAGAAAAACAAAAAGAAAGCAAAACTGTTGAATCTTTTTCTTTTGGTTTTGTCCCTTTGCCTCCTTGTTTGATGTCTTCTTGGCTTCATATGTGTTCCTTTTATAGCCTTCAGTCTTGAATTTCAACCGTTGATTTGCAATAAATTGGATGGTCAAGATTAACCATTAACCTTCCTGATATGCATCTTTGACAGATTTAACAGGTAAAAGCTTTCATTCCCGTCATTGATTTTCTGCAGAATTTTCGGATGAATTTTTAACCCCTAATATAGTGGAATTACAAAATATTCATGAAACATTGATTTGTAGATCTTGAAAATATCTTTCCAACGCCATATAGGGCCAAAATACAATACTTGAGGCAAAAGTTATGGTTAAAACAGTGGGACGGTTTCAACATTGATTTGAACAATATTTGATTAGAATTTGATTTTTGATTCTCTCTTCACCAAATCCTTTTCTAGCATAATTTCAGCTCTTCTAAAGTCCTCTTGATTCTCATTCATATCTTTAAATGCTTTATAGAGTATCTTGCATTGACAATCATCATTTATCTCAATTACCTGTAATAACATATAAATTTTGAATATTAGTCATTATTACATATAAAATTAGGAATAGAAAACTAAATTAAGGGGTTTAAATGTGAAAATAATATGCTTATCAAATTGTAATCCATAATGAAACTTTTGATATAAACAATCACACCCCTTGTACATTACGGTTCAAAACTAGGATCAAAAGTCTTTAATCACGGTTTTAAAGCGTGATCAAAATAAAAAATCATAGTAGTGATCCTCTGCGGGGAGGAGGAAGAGACGGCGGATCACCTTTTTATTTCATGCCCGACGGTGCGGTGGGTTTGGGAGCGGGGAGCGGCTGAAATTAGTTATTGGTTTGGAGGTTAACTTTTTAGATTTTGAAGGCATGTGAGCAACTGGGCAATGTATGCAAAGAATGGGGGATAGATCCAAGAAGGCAAAGGTCATCCAGCTACTTATCCCAATCGACGCTCGTGTGGTCAACGTGGCTGACTAAAACCAAGTAGTTTTTAAGGGTCAACTTCCATATAATGAAAATATTTGGGAGAAGACCTAGAGGCTCATCGATGCTTGGGGAAATTAACGTATTGGGGGGGGGAGGATTCATGGCTGATAGACTTGTTATAAATTAGTAATGTTTTGTCCATTTAGTCTTGATTCCTAGTAAATGTCTCATCTACTTAAGATCATGGGGCCTTTATTTTGATTCTTTGTGATTTAGTTTAGGCTTTTGTTTTAATATATTAAGACGACTACCTACCATTTGCATAAAAAAAAGTACTGTAAAAAACCACCAATGGTGATTTTGCATGTAATATGTTATGTTGGAGGGAAAAATTTAAAAAAATATTCAATGTATGAAAAATTATTTTAAAAAAATTTGTTTCTCTATATTTTATTTTTTATAACAATATATATTTTAATAAATTAATATAAATATTTAAAAAAATCGGTGAAGACTGATTGCACGCAATATTACTGGACACCCCATTTGATAAGATGGGTCTAACGCACATAAAAACAGGGAGTCCCATTATTGATCACATAAAATCCAAGTCTAATTCGGACGTGTGTTTGTTCTATCATGGACAAAGTACAATAACGATGGGTATGATTAACAATCCATGGGCCTCAAAGTTTAAGTCTTACTGAGAAGTTTCAATACATGTCATTATCTCATAGTTTATTTGATTTTTAAAAAAAGTAAAAATTGTAAATATGGCCTTATTTTTCATTCCCAATAAAGCATTCCCTTATGGCCTTATTAATCGGTAATTTATAAAAATCTTCAAATATAACACTCCATCTTTTGATAAATTCTTTTTTATCCTCATATGTCATTCACCACTTTAAAAATCCATTCCAACTGGTCTCCTCATCTCTGGCGACCGGTGTCACCACCCTTGGATTCCTCTCATCACATTCTATTATATGAGAGGTCAAATACATTTACAGATGAACATATTAGTTTTTTCATATACAAATACAGATGAGTATATTAGTTTCTTCAGATACAAATACAAATAAAGATTTAGTTATAGTCATATACTAGTTTTTTCATATACAAAAATAAATACATATACATGCGGATACATATTTAGATACAGTCCTTATTCACACAAATATGCATGTATTATTCAGATATACCTTACATGTATCTAGATTCAAAATAAAAAAAATTTGTTTGCACAAATGTAAATGAGTTGAAAAATGAATGTAAAATATTAAACATGCTCATAGTTTTAATATACATAATTATGCACATTAAAAGTATCATAAATGGTTACACATATAAAAATAAAAACACAATATGCATATATTATTCAGATACATCTTACATGTATCTAGATTTAAATAAAAAAATTCTATTTACACAAATAAAAATAAGTTGAAAATTGAGATTCATCACAAAAAATATAATTGATTACACGAATATACATGATTTAAAATGAATGTAACTAACTTTAAAAAAATTATTTAAAATCGCATTAAAACAAAAGGTATAAAACATATAAAATTCAGATACATTTGAAATGTAACTGAATTTTAAGAAAAAAAACAAAAACTATTTAAAATCACCAAAAAAATATAATGTATATAGTGTTCAGATATATTTGTAATATGAATCTGAATTTCAAACAAAAAAACATAAACTACTTATGGGGGGGTTTACACGATTACATAAACAGGAAAAAACGTCATTGTAGAGAAAAAAAAATCTCGGAGGGATCACATACAAAAACAGATTGTGAAAAAAATGTGGGGATCATTGTGAAAAAAAATCAATTCATTGTGGGAAAAAAAACTTCAACAAAAAATGCTCGGTTACATAAATAGAAGAAAATAAGGAATAATCAAATCCTTGATACATGAGGATCACTTATCAAAAATGGCACACAGAGGTATATAACAGTATTGACCATATGACACCTCATAGGGTTTGTAATGGGGCCTCAAATCTGAGACTTAAAAATCATTATTGTTAAATTAAATATGCACCTTACATCCAATACATTTAGTTTGTATTGACTTTGGATCTACAAGACACAAAAAAATGGATTTTTAATTTTAAATCCCCGTGAACTATAGGATTTAACTATCGATATTTCACTTCTTCATATTTAGGTTTTAGTCCCTACATTTAAATGATATGTTCATTTTTAGTCCCTGGGAGGGACCTATTCCTAAATTATCATTTACATGTAGGGACTAAAACCTAAATATGAAAAAGTGAAGGATCGATCGCTAAATCCTATAGTTTACAGGGACTTAAAACTAAAAATCCAAAAAAAAATTTGTTTTTAAAAATTAATGTGAGAATGTTCTTTTTAGTTAATAAAAATTAAAAATTGAGCATCCTATTAAGGTAAAACCTTTAATTACAAGAAACAATTAAACAAATATAAGATAAGAAGAGGTTCACCACTTCGTGTCAAAACTAGGTAATTAACATACTTTTTTTTTTTTGAGGGAATTGTAGACTTTATAACATCAAAATTTAAGTTACAAAATCCGAAAACTTGTCTGACAAGCAATGAAGGAGAAGACCCAAAGAAGATATGGAAACAGAGGAGGTCAAGAGAAGTAGGAACTCACACAAGATATGTGTGTTCGTGCTTCCTGGCCGGGGAAAAAAAAAAAAGAGAGAGCGGAATATTGATAGCCCACCCAAGAGAACGACAGTAAAACCCAACGTCAGCGCCTCCTCCCAAACATACTCAAGAATAGTATTCTATTAATGTAATATAATGGCTTGTTTGTAAATTACAAACTAGGATAAACACCCTCATTATTGGAAATATTAAAATAGTGATTTCCTTAATATAAACAACTACTTATGAACCAAGCAAAAAAAAAAAAAATAACTACTTATGCAATTAGGGAAGGTTATTGTTTATGAAGGGGAAGATTTACTCATATAACTACCGACATCATACATAACTTGGGCCACATTAATTAGTAAGTTGCTTGTATTAAATTTGGACTTGCAAATCATACACAAAAAAGGGAATAAAAATGAAGATTGAGTTGTCTATAGATAGAAAGATTTGTTCTTAACCAAACATTGGATTTACAAAATCAATCTTTTAGTTTACTATTTTGGACTTGTAAATTTCCTTTTTGGTAAAATATTTAAGAATGTTTTTATTTTGGTAGTATAAAGATAGAGTTTTTATTTTCCTATTATGAAAGATTAAACATACACTATTTAAGAACGTTATTTTTTTTTGTAATAGAAAGATATATAGAGTTTTTATTTCCCTATTGTGAAAGATTAAACATACAATATTTAAGAATGTTATTTTTTTTACTTTTTTATGTAATATAAAGATAGAGTTTCTATATTCCTATTATCAAAGATTAAACATACAATATTTAAGAATATATGTTATTTTTTTGGTAATAGAAAGATAGAGTTTTTATTTTCCTATTATGAAAATTTCTTTCGCTATATAAGCGAGCCCTGCTTACTCTAATGACTCATTCTAACTAAGAGAGAAAAAAAAACAGAGAGATTCAGAAATATAGAGAGAGAGAAAGAGACTTGTTCTACGTTTTATTTCGATCGATCACAATGGTGAGCCATTGCTGTTCTGTTTTGCACATGTATGCATGCATGCACAAATCAAAACACGCACACGTAGACATTTACATGTCTTTTCTTTCTACAATATTCATTTGCATGAATAGATTGATTTAGTATGCATGACCACCTAATCAAAATTACGGTGGGATATGTAAAATTGTTTTGTTTTTTGGTTGTCATTGTAATCCTCACAATCCTATTTTTCTACTTTTTCATTAAACATGTTCTAATATCAATATTATTTTTGTAGGGCAATGTTATGCTCATTTACATGTCATTGGTGCTACTCATTTTCTATCAAACTTCTGTAACCGCACAAGTGTTTGATGTCGTCAACTATGGGGCTATCGGCGATGGTAGAACTGATGATACACAGGTATAAAAATAGTTAAACTACATGTATTTCAAGATTTAATCACTTAAATTAATTTAAAAAATTGATACCATAATGCTATGTTATTGTCTGGATATGTTTAGGCATTTTTAAAAGCATGGACAGATGCCTGCGCAGTAAAGGCTGGAAACCCCACTTTGATTATTCCAACACAAAAGGCATTCCTTTTAAAACCATCACATTCAATGGATCTTGTAACTCTCCATCAATTAATATTAAGGTAATTTTGGTTCATCTATATTTTTATTACAAATTTGTAGTTACACAGTCATTACTTCTCATCATCTATGTAAGTACATAGAAGTTCATCCTCCTTACTCATGAGTCATAACAATGAAAAACACAGGTTTTAGGTGATATACATGCACCTAGTGATACAACATGGATTGGCATAGGAACATGGATTTCATTTAATCAAATTAGTGGGCTTACCATCGACGGCTCTGGAACTATCAATGGCATGGGCAAAGTCTGGTGGGATACATCTTGCAAGCGCCATCCAGAATTGGTACATTGTTTGACATTCATTTTTATTCTCATTCTGTTGAATTATTAGTTTAGAAAATTACGTTCACAATCTTTTATTTTTTTATTCGTTTTTGAATAATCCTGACAAAATTTATCCTTTATAAACCAAAATTAAATATATCAGGAGGAATACTCCCTTTAAAAAGAAGATTAGATGTTCTCAATAATATGAAAGTGCCGAGATATATATAGTTTTTTTCCTTCTTTCATTTTTTAATAATTTGTGTAGTTTCACAATACTAACACATTTTTTGTGTTTTTTCAGCGTCCTAACTGCAGAGAGGCACCAGCACCAACTGTAAGTATATATTATGTATTTTTGTATCTTTGTTGTATTTCCTTACAAAATTACCCTTATGTAATTAATGCACACTGGCAATAGAAATAAAACTCTGTCAACCGGTTCGCTAGGTAATATAAAGTTTAAATCAAAGCAAAATCTATAGTACATTTTTAATTAATTAAATATCATTTACATGTTGTGTAAAGCAAATCTATCACTTAAGAGTTAGTAAGTAGTTAATGCTCAAATTACATATTGTGTTGAATGTGTCCTAAATTTAAACTATGATTATGAATATCCATTAATTAAACTTATTTAAAAAATTGTTTCTTTGTTTCTGTTGAAAAAAATGTAGCAAATTGCGTTCGTGGGGTGCAACAACCTAAGTTTGAAGGATTTCAAGCTAGTGAATGGCCCGAGGAACCATTTAGCAGTAACAGGGAGCAACGGTTTAACCATCTCTCACTTGACCATCACTGCAGCAGGGGACAGTCCTAACACTGATGGCATCGATATTAGCCAATCTAATAATGTAATTATAGAGGAGTGCACAATTGGCACAGGTACCATCCAAACTCCATTAATTGCTTACTCTTAGAACTTTATTTCATAAAATAAAGTGTGCAACGTCCATATCAAACATATATATGATGAAGAAACAATATATATATCATGTCTTGGTTTCAATCTTGACTGATGTTCATTTTTCGATAGGTGATGACTGCATTGCTCTTGTAAATGACATGTCAAATGTTACATCACCGGAGTTGCTTGTGGACCTGGTCATGGTATAAGGTTAGTAGTATATATTTAAGTAAAAAAGATCTCAATATTGATTAAATAAGGTTGCAATGACATAATTCATATGCACTCACACTCTCATCATAGCATTGGAAGCTTAGGAAAAGATGGTGCTCGCGCCATGGTCGAGCAAATACACGTGGAACATTGTAGTTTCAGCGGCACCACGAATGGAGCGAGAATCAAAACATGGCAGGCAATAATTTAAATTAAGCATTTTAGTTATGTTTTTATCTTCTTACATTATTACCTTGTATTAAATGCATAATGAATCACATAATATGATCATGCGCACAGGGAGGGTCTGGGTATGCAAGGGGGATCACATTCAATAACATAACCTTAACATCCACGGCGAACCCCATCATCATTGACCAATTCTATTGCGATAGTGCTAAACCTTGTGGTATTTCGGTATGCATTCAATCACATTCACATCTTCTTTGTCTTCTATAATCTTATTTTTGTGATACTTATATTATGCAAGCTTTTTTTGTTATTCTAGAGCTCAGCAGTGGAGGTGAGCGATGTGCGGTTCACAAATGTGAAAGGGACAGTACAACTGCACGGGTTTACTACCGAAGTCGGTATTAGCTTAAACTGCAGTGCCACCGTACCTTGCAAGAACATAATAGTGGATGATGTTCAGATTACTTCTACAGACCCAAAGGTGCAGGTTACATCTTTATGCAGTAATGCCCGGGTCATTAACACTTGCACAAATTGCACCCCAAATCTCAATTGTGCCATGGGATCTACATCAGAGAGCTTCATCCAAATGCCGATTATGTCTGATGATGATGATGACAGTGATACTGATTATGTTCACGTGGAGTTGTAGGCTTTAATAAATCCTCTAGCTAAAGTACTATTGTTATTTTAGAATTGCTTTCAACTAAGCAGACAATAATTTCCTTCATGTAAATAAATAATTTTAGTTTCTGTGCATCTCCCTTCTCTTATTTAATTGTATTATGCAATTAATATTTGTCTTTCAAAATTTTAATGTGGTGATTGGATCGTGCAAAAATGTATTCATGATTCACAAATACCATCAGATAGAGGTGTAACATCAGATAGATGTTGTTATGGCAATTTCATTTATGATTGTGCAGTACAACTCCAAAGTGGGGGACATACAAATGATTGGTGACAAGGGATGTTCAATGTTTCTACACCAAAATTCAAAATTCAAATTATAATAGGGGTGCTATGCTGCTACCCTCCAAAAATAGAACTAAAACTAGGACGTGTGCGATAAAAACATGAGAAAGAATTATAGATGTATTAAATACTTGAACGGCGTATTTCTTGTCATATTATACAAATATATGTTGTTGTTCTACTCTTCCAAGACGCGCTTCTGGAAATCTGACACCATCAGAGGTAGTCCTTCCCTCAATGAAATCTTTGGCTCCCAATGCAGCAGCTCTTTTGCTTTTGTGATGTCAGGTTTTCTCATATGTGGATCATCTGCAGTATTTTCTTTAAACTCAATGGTTGCACTCGGATCAATCGTATCTTTTACAACCTGCCACAGATAGAAGTTGTTTATTGATTAGATGAAATGGAGTGAATTTCATGAAGACAAAAAAACTATGAACTTCACATGAAGACATGAAAACTTAGAATGCAGCACTGGTTTGTATCTACAGACCTCTGCAAGCTCTAACATAGTGAATTCCCCTGGGTTTCCCAGGTTGAAGGGTCCCACATGCTCGCTCTCCATTAGTGCCATCAATCCGTCAACCTAGCATGTCATAGAAGGCAACAAAAGTATTCAATGG
The DNA here is from genome assembly GCA_030737845.1 of Acorus calamus. Lineage (NCBI taxonomy): Eukaryota > Viridiplantae > Streptophyta > Magnoliopsida > Acorales > Acoraceae > Acorus > Acorus calamus. Next base: position 25,527,183 of record CM060860.1, read on the forward strand.
ATTATTATTAGAAACAATAATTATTTGTTCAGGTTCACTTTACCCAAAATGTAAAACAGTTATGGACACTTCGAGTACTCTAAAAGAAACTCTATGTAACCTAACTCTATGTATAAACCAAATCATTACCAGAAAATTGTCTTGCAACAAAATATATTTCTTGTTTAAAATATAGTTACTTTACTGATTGGAGCTATGAGACAGCAAAAAAGACAATGGGAAGGGAAAGGTAGCAAATATATAATAACAGGTGCAATTGCAGCAACATGAAAAGTGCAGGGGCATTAGATTTCTGAAATCATTAAGGACTCCAGACTAAGCTGAAATTCACATAAAAGTGAGATATACTCAAAAAGAAAGAGACAAGTTGGGCTACGCACCAAATCAGCAACATATTGGAAACTTCTAGTCTGCTTTCCATCACCATACACTGTCAATGGTTGTTTACGGATGGCCTGTAAAACATGACAGTGAAATCAATTAGAACTTCCATGCCTTTGACCTTTTTCCCATATCAATATTTTTCTATCCAATCCCAGGATTTACAGTCTCGGGTAATCACTAACCTGGGCAACAAAATTGCTAACAACACGCCCATCATCTATGCACATGCGTGGCCCATACGTATTAAAAATGCGAGCAATGCGCACCTGTAAACGGTACATAAAAGATTGGCATTAAGAAGATTTTTAAAGATGGTATATTCTAATAATGTTAATCATTCATGTGTTTAAAATTTTCCAAACTTATACTTGCAAACCATTAACAATATATGCAAGAACCTAATGAAGATTTTTTATGTGAAATATTATGTTTAAGTAAATGAACATAAGATCTAGAACAACATTCATACTTGCATTTATAAACCTTATCTAATGAATATGAATGGCACACTCATAAAGCAAAATTACACAAGAGGTGAGGTTTGACCAGTATGAAAGACTTTCCATGGATAGTGTTCAAAAACTTATGCATCGATTTCATATTGGATTTTTTTTAGTTGAAACATTCATGAACATATGCTGCAAGGTGAAATAATGATAACAATATCATATAAATAAAGCGAATATTTGGTGAGAGTTTTCAACAGAACAGAATCCCAAAATAAAGATGGTTTAACTTATCAACTAGCTTATAGGTTTTAGGGAATCAACTTCCTTGATGTATGCTAAATGTTTTAGCTGATTTTCCAGAGATGAAATAAAATTCTTATTAAAAAGGGGGGGAAAAAGCCACCTCCACAAAATAGAAGTGTGTATCCCATTTCCTCCATATATTTTGGATACATTTTGAAAGGCAGTGAGGTCTTGCATCTGCTGTGCTTTCAATGCAGTTGAGGTCATTTAACATTTAGATTCGTTACTGAGATTGTAAATTCACTAGAAAATTCAAAAACACAGGCATCTGAAGTGAGCTACAAAATGACCGACAGCGAATCAACACAATTCATATATCATGAATTTCTCCCGCCAGCATCATCAACATTTAAGGAGACATAAGAAGAAAAAAGCATTTCAGAGGACTTCAATACCTCAACATCAGCACCACGATGGTAATCCATCGTCAGAGTCTCGGCTGTCCGTTTTCCTTCATCATAACAGCTCCTTACACCTAAAAAATCTCAAAAATTAATTGCACTGCAATTTATAAAATACATGAGGTCTGTTTTTTCAGTCCTCAAATAGAAAATGGTTGGGCCATCAAACGGATAAATCATAAAACAATGAGATAATGCAAAATTATGATGCAGAAAAAAATGTACAGAACAAGTAATTGGGAATAAGAACAATGTTTTCAAAATCAAAATAAGATCAAAAAGCAGAAGGGGGTGGCAATATGATTGGATCATAAACTGGAACAAGGATTGTTGCTTTTTTTTCAGAGGGGCTATTTCAAAATGGAAGCACAATACCATAAAAATTTTAAATGATGACCAATATAATTCAGTACTGATACCATAATGCGTGGTCACAAAATATACTACCACCACAATATAGCACTTTATAAGCAGAATCTGAAAGGTGTCCTGTTTAATTACCTTGTTTAAGCTTAACCTTTTCTTCACAATTCAGATACTAAGTAGTGACAAGTTAACAAATCAATAGATATTTCTGGAAAAGTAGTCCAGCAGTTGTTAAGTAATTGATAGTATTTCTCAAACGGGAACGAGGTGCTGAATCGGGTGCTGACTCCCAAAAGGATCATGAATATATGATACAGATCATGAATAATGTCTTTTAGACAGTGATAAGAAATAAAACGCAACAAAAATGCTGTATTCTAACCAATGAATGGCAGGTTACCATATGCTTAATGAAGAAATAGATTACAAGAGAACCATTGGTGCTCACCTATAGGGTTGACATTGCCCCAGTATGTCTCCTTCTGTGGGTGCTCAAGAGGGTCACCATATACTTCGCTGGTACTCGTCAAAAGAAATCTTGCGCCGATTCTTTTTGCTAGGCCCAACATATTAAGAGTTCCCATCACATTTGTCTTGTATCCATGGTTAAGTTTAGATCTCAAACTCATAAAATAGTGTATATCATTTCTTTCCTTGGACTAGAAAAATAATCCATAAGGATGTCAAGTGGAAAATTGAAAAAGTTACTAGAGTTCAGCTTAAGAAAAACTGATTGGTAAATACACTGCAAACTAGGAAAAGATTGACAAGGCTAATACAGACAGTACGATGATGGAGTAAGGATAACACTATCATCTTTGTGATGAATAGAACTTGTTTTAGTAATAATTATCAAGAATTCTGGAAAATCAAAATAAGAGAAACAAGTTCAAAGGCTAATATTCATCAAAGGAAGGCACATATATTAGCTACAAGAGGAACATATGCTAAATATCTACATGGAGAATATTGTGATAATAAATCATGTTTTCATTGCTGTTCAGCAGAGAAGTTTTCCACTTCTAATTGTCAAGCTTTCACACCCACAAACTAAAATTGGCCAAAAATTATGAACAAACTCATTTAAAAAGACAAGGAATGACCTCAATGAAAAAGCAGCATTACAAATCAACCCACGTTGTCTCCTTTACAGGTATAAAACCCTTTCAATTAACATATACAAGTCCACAATTCACTAGAGATAGCCACAGTGAACACCATTGTACGCCTTTCCATGCATGTAATAGAAAACTAAGATAAAATGCATCTCAATTACCCAAACCCAGAAATGACACATCTCAATTTCTCAAACCAAGTAGCAATAATCCAAGTAAAAAAACAAGAAATAGATCTTAAGGGGAAAAAATCACTAGCCAGTAGAACTTGCTAAGATGCAAACAAATCAAAAAGTGAAGATCTGAATCTATTCCTCAATTGCTAATTAAAACACAAAAAACAGACCAATATCAAAAGCATGTCAATTTTCTTCAAAAGCATCAAAACTGAAAGACAGACAGAATACCTATATGAAAACTCAACAATTCCCCCAACCTACAGATCCCAACATGAATTTAACAAAGATCAAACCAACCAACAAAACCCAGATTGAAAAAAAAATCAAAATTCACAGAGGAGGATATGATGGTCTTGATGGGGTTATACTTGTAATGCACGGGCGATGCTGGGCACGCGAGATGGTAAATCCGATCTACCTCGAGCAGTATCGGCTCCACCACATCGTGCCGGATCAACTCGAACCTCGGATTCCCGAAGTGATGGACCAGATTCTCCTTCCGCCCTGTGAAGAAGTTATCGATCACGATCACATCGTCCCCCCTCGACAGAAGCTTGTCCACCAAGTGACTCCCGACGAATCCCGCCCCGCCCGTCACAACCACCCTCCGCGGCGGCACGCGGACCCCGGCCGGCACGGGGAGGAGGTGGCGGTGGTTGTGGCTGTTGTGGTTGAGGAGGAGGAGGGGGTTCGGGCCGACCGGGCCGAGTCGGAGGAGGGCGGGCTGGACGAGGAAGAAGGTGGTGGCGAGGAGGAAGCCGACGAAGACGAAGAGGAGGCGCTGCTCGCGGAGGAGGTAATTGAGTGGCCGGGGGAGGGTTTTGGGGGTGCGAGGGGTGCGTGTGTGAGTCGGGATCTGGTCGTCGGCGTCGCCTTCTCGGCGTTTGAGGTGGTTCAGCCCGGTCTGCTTGTAAAGATGCTTCATTTCTAGGGTTTTCGGTCAATTTTTAGGGTTTTGAAGTGAGAGAGATCTTGCTGTTATGACTTTGGGACTGGTTTTTTTGAAGGGGTCTTTTTTTTTGGGTTTCGAATTGTTAGAGAAGATGCGATTGGTGAAGGAGATGGAGGGGTTTTATGAGAATTGTACAAATGCTGATGGACTTATTTGTCTTGTTTCATTGACTCTGTCTGCTGCGTTAATTCGGAACTTTCTCATTCACATGGCGTGTCCCTTTCACGTTTTACCTGTGGAATTTTACGCACACGTCCACGTTTAACACACCAAAAAAGTTACAATGTTCAAAATATTATTTACCGGTCCCTTAATTTTACCGCGGTCCCCTTTGCGTGTCCTTTTCACAGGGTGGGTGCAAATGTGCAATCGACCCACTTAATGTATCTTTTTATTATTATTTTTATAAAGAAAATGATTTGTCAACTTCATAAAGAATCGATGCATCACTTTTTAATATATATATAATTTGTAATTTTTATATACTACACTGATGAAATACAAATTATACTAGAATGGTATACACTCCATAAATGGAGTGAGTGTATAAAACTAGTTGGCTTCTATTACAAGAACGACTGGTTACAAGGGTGTATCGCGTAAAATGAAGACCAACGTCCATGACATCTTGCGCCTTCTGTCAGGCGGCGGAAGAGACTATCTTCCACCTATTCTGTTAATGCCCCACAATAAATCGATTATGGTTGCTTGCGGGGAGACTCGTGAAAAGGAACTTGTCTTTCCATTCGACGGAGGAACTGTAGGAGACAACGCAACACGGGAAGAAAAAGGGGGATAGGTCTAAGGCGGGAAAGGTCAGACTATCCATTATTCCAGCATGTACGTGGGCTATCTGGCTTGAACGTAATGCGGTCATTTTCAGGGGGTCGACCTTCTATTTCGAGAACTTATGGGAGAGAGCTTGGGGTTTCATACGAGAATAGGGTGAGATCATAGCGGAAGCTCCGGCTATTAGAGTGGAGAACGATCATTTGCGAGTGATCAAGTGACGTGTTGTGGGCTACACCCGGGTCGAAGTCTCCTCTACTTGGCTTTCTTCTATTATTGTTTTGATTTTTTACTTCTTCATCTTCTCTCATCCCCATTCGGACATTTTCTATTTTATACATCTTTTTATGAAATGAAAATGCCTACATTGTCTCAAAAAAAAAAAAAATATTTACATGATTTATTTTTTAAAAACTATAATATTTACACTTAGTGGACTATAAATTATACTAGACAAATCTTTAAAAAATTTAAGAAAAATATAAAACTTTTAATTTTTTATACATTGTCATATATTACAGTTGAGTAGTATATGCTAAATTAATAAAATGTATAGCTATTAGAAGATCAACAGTAAACGAGACTACAAAAACAGCATTCATCTTGTTACAAGGGTGTTGTTATCACATTCCACTTTAGAAGAAAAAAAAATAAAGGACCTCACGAGTAGACAGTGCATCTGCCCCCAAAAGGAGGACATTCATGGACTCATTTAAATGTGCTGATAGATGCTTCAAAACGAAGGCTGACTGTAATACTTTTCTTCGTTTACAATGCAACAGAAAAAAGTCCATATCAGTTACCAAATAAAAAGTTCCCATCCAAGTATTATGAGAACCTTCAAGTTTGTCATGCAACTAATTAAACTCGTTGATGGATCTGAAACTAATTGGATATTTTAATAATTGTATATAAAGTATTTAAAACATTGCAATGTATTGATATTTGAATTGTATGGGTTGATTCAACCTTGAGGTTATCAAAGCCTAGCTCATACGTTTACAATCGTGCAATAAAACATTTTTCGTGCAATCAAACATTTTTGCAATTGCAGTTTTAAATCCAGCGATTGCAGACAAATAGAGTCTAAAAGTTGCGATTTCAAAAAGCTGAAAAAGTGAGCTTCTTGCAGAATCAGTTTTGCAATCGCAGATTCCTGCAGAATCAGTTTTGTAATCGCACAATCAAACGCACCCTATAGTATCAAATGAAATTAATTCTCAGTCCATTAGTCCAATAAACAAAAAGAAATTTTGATGTCAACAAGTGGGACTCACTGAAGAAAAATACCCTAATAACACTACCACACGTCTGAAAAAAAAATTGTGTGCCATCAAAACATCTCTCACGACATCTCAGACCCCATTGAAAGCATCTTCAGCCCCCTGTGATCCTTCTTGTTGTATGTTTAGTATTTTTTTGAACAAAGCATATTTTGAATTTTGGGTTTTGATTTATTTTTATTTTTTATATTTGATATGTGTTTATTTTTTTGTTGGTGAATTTGATTTATTTCTGTTGATTGGATTATGAGATTTAAAAATATTATTTTCATTTTCAATTCTTCAAATTTTTGTATGAGTAATATTTATTTATTTTTTTCAGCCCCAATTTTAATCCTATAGACGTCGATAGAAAATCACTGAAGCATATACTTATGCTTTGATAAAATATGTTTGTTGAGATTTATTTATTTATTTTATTTGGATAGAATTTTTTTTTAATTGAACTTTTGGGTCAATTATGAGCAAGTTTAAAACGATTGACTCATTCTTTAAAAGAAATTGCTCTAACCCGAGAGCCGATTCACTTCCTACTTCTGATATTAATTCACCTCCAATTATTGAAAATCATTTAGCTAAACGTCCAAGAATTGAAGATGTCACTAGTACTAGTCCTCCAATTATAGAATGTGATCCAGGATTGCGTTGTCAAATTTGAGAATATCCAGTAAATCAACAAGATGAAATTCATCGAGCGTATCTTATGACCGGCCCATATAAACATAAGGTTTTGGTCTATCCAACATCAGGTGAACATAAGTGCAAGTTTCAGTATTCTTGGTTTGAAAATTTATCTTCATGATTAGAGTACTCCCCTACAAAGCTCTTGACATGAATGTTCCATATAATGATAGATGTTTTCGGACTCCACGTGATAATATTACTCTCGAGCATCATTATCGTGTGCACATTTTTAGCAGCACAGTGGATTGTGGATTGCAAGAGATAAGTGACGGATTTAATGAGGAATCCACTGAATTTCTTCGTCTCAGCTTGGCTTTGGATCCAAGAGATGACTATCAGTCATTCAATGTTGATGATATAAGAGATGGCTTTGGATCCAAGAGATGATCTATTTTTATCTTGAAGATTTTACAGAACAAGAGATTACGATATTAAAATATCAGTTACAACATTATGAGCTTATGTTTTTTCTCATGAAACTTTTCAAAATTTGTCAAAAATATCTGAATTATGTCAAACACTCATGGAAACAGAAAAGTGGAAGATATTTTATCTCATTGATAAATTGATTCGTCTTGTTTTGACTCTTCGAGTTTCAAAAGCAACTACTAAACGATCATTTTCAGCTATGAAGCTTCTTAAAACACGACTTCGCAATAAGATAGAGGATGAGTTTCTTGCAAACTGTTTGATTTTATATATTGAAAGGGAAATAGCTTAAAATTTTAACAATGACATGATTGTAGAGATATTTTATGCAGTGAAAATGATCGGGTGCAATTGAAGTAGAAGATATGTAATTTTTTAATTATTTTTGCGATGATTATCAAAATTATCTATGAGATCTTCATTAGTGCATTGACTTATAATGAATAACTTGAATTTTAATATTTTTGTCTTAAATTATCATCTTTATATTTATATTTTATTATAATTTTTTTTATTTCAAGTATATTGTTCGGTCTCCAGCCCCCCCCCCCTCCCCCCTGTTATAAATCCTGGGTCCACCCCTGCTCGTAAGGTCGAAAACCAAGCTAGGCCTAGGTCTCACTCTGAAGCGCAGGTCATCCCGATCTAGGCTTGATCAAACTGGCCCGTATACCCACCCACGAACCCAAGATAGGGGAGAGGGGCCCACCAGAGGAGGGGGATTTTTAAATTTTTTTCTAAACTCGTTGACCTGCCCAGAAGCCCGAACCCCAAGTTTGAACTTGTGGGCACGCTAGGCTGCAAGCCTAGGTTTTACCCGGAGGATTGACTCGGCTCAGGCCCGCTAGCCAGAAAAGCTTACGAGCCTAATCCTGGGATTCATAGATTGGGCTGGACATTGGACCTATAATATTATGATGGGTCAACCCTCGATTTTGGGGATATCAAACTACTTCTCAACCTTATAATCTAGGATAATGTGACGTACAACTAATTTTTCAACCCTAATTCCAGTCCATACATGTTTTAAATTTTTTTTAAAGGGTTAAAGACATCTAAATCCCTACAAACATAGAAAAATCCATATAAATCCTTACTAAAATTGGGAGAGACGTACAAGTCCCTGAAAACTCACAAAAACCCAATTATCATCCCTGAATTAAATTTTCATCCAAACTTAACGGAATATTCTGAAATATTCCATCACATATAATTATGTAGACATTGAAGTCCCTATAAACAGTCATAAAGATAAATTAGTCCTTACAAAAGATAAAATTACCCCTGAAAAACTTTTATATTAAATTGTGTACACATTCATCAAGACAAATTAGTCCCTGCAAAAGACAAAATTGCCCCTGAAAGACTTTTATATTTAATTAGATAGACATTACAGTCTTTATAAATAATCATAAAGACAAATTAGTCCACGTAAAAGACAAAAATGACCCTGAAGGACTTTAACATTTAATTGTGTTTCATGGATTATATTATTTGTCTTTATGATTATTTATAAAGATTGAAGGACTTTTACATTTAATTGTGTTTCAAGGATTATATTATTTATCTTTATGATTGTTTATAAAGACTGCAATGTCTACACAATTAAATGTAAAAATCCTTCAGGGGCATTTTTGTCTTTTACAGGGACCAATTTGTCTTTATGATTGTTTACAAGAACTGTAATGTCTATCCAAATAAATGTAAAAGTCTTTCAGGAGCAATTTAATATTTTATATGGACTAATTTATCTTTATGATTATTTACAGGGACTGCAATGTGTACACAATTTAATGTAAAGTTTTTCAGGGGCAATTTTGTCTTATTTAAGGACTAATTGGTCTTTATGATTGTTTATATGGACTTTAATGTCTATACAATCATATGTGATGGAATATTCTCAGAATATTCAGTTAAGGTTGGATGAAAATTTAACTCAATGATGATAATTGAGTTTTTTGTGAGTTTTCAGGGACTTGTACGTCTGTCTCAGTTTTAGTAGGGACTTATATAGGTTTTCTCATGTTTGTAGGGACTTAAATGTGTTTAACCCTTTTTAAAATATTATACTTAATTTAATAATGTAAATGTTTTTATAAATAAATGAATTACATTAATACATTTATAGAAAATGTAAAAAATTTATATATTTATGCATATATTTCGTTAATGTAAATATATGTTTCAATAATTTTTCTATTGACATATATGAGATTGGAATCAGAGGAAAAAAAAATGTGTGAGTATCGCTGGACATTCCCTGGTCTTGGAACTTTGAAACCAACCCAAACAAAATAACAACTCCACTGCATCAGCTCCATTGCCCTCCAAAACAAAACCACCACGACAAACTCAAAACCTCAACCAATCCTCCCACCTCTCACACACATATATATTCACCCCCACTCAGCCCCCCCATCTCATCATAAAAACCTCCAATTATAGAATGTGATCTAGGATTGCGTTGTCAAATTTGAGAATATCCAGTAAATCAACAAGATGAAATTCATCGAGCGTATCTTAGGACCGGACCATATAAACATATGTTTTTGGTCTATCCAACATCAGGTGAACATAAGTGCAAGTTTCAGTATTCTTGGTTTGAAAATTTATCTTCATGATTAGAGTACTCCCCTACAAAGCTCTTGACATGAATGTTCCATATAATGATAGACGTTTTTGGACTCCACGTGATAATATTACTCTCGAGCATCATTATCGAGTGCACATTTTAAGCAGCACAGTGGATTGTGTATTGCAAGAGATAAGTGACGGATTTAATGAGGAATCCACTGAATTTCTTCGTCTCAGCTTGGCTTTGGATCCAAGACTATCAGTCATTCAATGTTGATGATATAAGAGATGGCTTTGGATCCAAGAGATGATCTATTTTTATCTTGAAGATTTTACAGAACAAGAGATTACGATATTAAAATATCAGTTACAACATTATGAGCTTAATGTTTTTCCTCATGAAACTTTTCAAAGTTTGTCAAAAATATCTGAATTATGTCAAACACTCATGGAAACAGAAAAGTGGAAGATATTTTATCTCATTGATAAATTGATTCGTCTTGTTTTGACTCTTCGAGTTTCAAAAGCAACTACTAAACGATCATTTTCAGCTATGAAGCTTCTTAAAACACGACTTCGTAATAAGATAGAGGATGAGTTTCTTGCAAACTGTTTGATTTTATATATTGAAAGGGAAATAGCTTAAAATTTTAACAATGACATTATTGTAGAGATATTTTATGCAGTGAAAATGATCGGGTGCAATTGAAGTAGAAGATATGTAATTTTTTAATTATTTTTGTGATGATTATCAAAATTATCAATGAGATCTTCATTAGTGCTTTGACTTATAATGAATAACTTGAATTTTAATATTTTTTGTCTTAAATTATCATCTTTATATTTATATTTTATTATATTTTTTTTATTTCAAGTATATTGTTCGGTCTCAACCCCCCCCCCCTCCCCCCTGTTCTAAATCCTGGGTCCACCCCTGCTCGTAAGGTCGAAAACCAAGCTAGGCCTAGGTCTCACTCTGAAGCGCAGGTCATCCCGATCTAGGCTTGATCAAATTGGCCCGTATACCCCACCCACGAACCCAAGAGAGGGGAGAGGGGCCCACCAGGGGGAGGGGGATTTTTAAATTTTTTTCTAAACTCGTTGACCTGCCCTGAAGCCCGAACCCCAAGTTTGAACTTGTGGGCACGCTAGGCTGCAAGCCTAGGTTTTACCCGGAGGATTGACTCAGCTTAGGCCCTCTAGCCAGAAAAGCTTACGAGCCTAATCCTGGGATTCATAGATTGGGTCGGACATTGGACCTATAATATTATGATGGGTCAACCCTCGATTTTGGGGATATCAAACTACATCTCAACCTTATAATCTAGGATAATGTGACGTACAACTAATTTTTCAACCCTAATTCCGGTACATACATGTTTTAAATTTTTTTTAAAGGGTTAGGGACATCTAAGTCCTTACAAACATAGAAAAACCCATATAAATCCTTACTAAAATTGGGAGAGACGTACAAGTCCCTGAAAACTCACAAAAACCCAATTATCATCCCTGAATTAAATTTTCATCCAAACTTAACGGAATATTCTGAAATATTCCATCACATATAATTATGTAGACATTGAAGTCCCTATAAACAGTCATAAAGACAAATTAGTCCTTACAAAAGACAAAATTACCCCTGAAAAACTTTTATATTAAATTGTGTACACATTCATCAAGACAAATTAGTCCCTGCAAAAGACAAAATTGCCCCTGAAAGACTTTTATATTTAATTGGATAGACATTACAGTCTTTATAAATAATCATAAAGACAAATTGGTCCACGTAAAAGACAAAAATGACCCTGAAGGACTTTTACATTTAATTGTGTTTCAATGATTATATTATTTATCTTTATGATTGTTTATAAAGACTGCAATGTCTACACAATTAAATGTAAAAATCCTTCAGGGGCATTTTTGTCTTTTACGGGGACCAATTTGTCTTTATAATTGTTTACAAGAACTGTAATGTCTATCCAAATAAATGTAAAAGTCTTTCAGGAGCAATTTTATATTTTATATGGACTAATTTATCTTTATGATTATTTACAGGGACTGCAATGTGTACACAATTTAATGTAAAGTTTTTCAGGGGCAATTTTATCTTTTTTAAGGACTAATTTGTCTTTATGATTGTTTATAGGGACTTTAATGTCTACACAATCATATGTGATGGAATATTCTCAGAATATTTAGTTAAGTTTGGATGGAAATTTAACTCAGTGATGATAATTGAGTTTTTGTGAGTTTTCAGGGACTTGTACGTCTGTCCCAGTTTTAGTAGGGATTTATATAGGTTTTCTCATGTTTGTAGGGATTTCAATGTGTTTAACCCTTTTTTAAAATATTATACTTAATTTAATAATGTAAATGTTTTTATAAATAAATGAATTGCATTAATACATTTATAGAAAATGTAAAAATTTTTATTTATGTATATATTTTATTAATGTAAATATATGCTTTAATAATTTTTCTATTGATATATATGAGATTGAAATCAGAAGAAAAAAAAAATGTGTGAGTAACGCTGGACATTCCCTGGTCTTGGAACTTTGAAACCAACCCAAACAAATAACAACTCCACTGCATCAGCTCCATTGCCCTCCAAAACAAAACCACCACGACAAACTCAAAACCTCAACCAATCCTCCCACCTCTCACACACTTATATATTCACCCCCACTCAGCCCCCCCATCTCATCATCAAAACCTCCAAACATGACCAACCCAACCACCATACTCACTCTTCTCCTCCTAACCATCACCACCCACCGCGCCACCTCCGCGCGCCATCTCCTCCTTGACGAGGCAGCAATCCCCCCATCCGATGCACCTCTCACCACCACCACCGAACCCACCATGACACCCCCCACCGCACCGATGGCACCCATAACCACTACTCTTTCACCCCCACCACCACCAGCCACTGATGCCCCCGCACCCCTCCTCACATTCTTCATGCACGACATCCTCATCGGCCCGAACCCGTCCACAATCGCATCCACCACCATCAATGGCGGCCTCTTCGGCGGCGGCATGACCGTAATTGATGACGAGCTCACCGGGTCAGCCGAGCTTGGGTCAGGAACGGTGGGGAAGGCGCAGGGGTTCTGCGTTGCGAGTGCGGAGGAGGGGACGAGCAAGACCGTGGCGTTCACCGCCATGTTCGAGGAGGGGGGCTACGCGGACAGTTTGAGCTTCTTTGGAGTTCAAGGGACGGTCGGGGCGGCGGCGGAGGAGTCAAGGGTGGCGGTGATGGGGGGAACGGGGAAGTACGTCGGCGCGAAAGGGTACGCGACGGTGCGGGCGGTCGTGACGGGTGGAGGGGGGGAGAATGTGACGGATGGAGTGGGAACTCTGTTGCAGTTCTCTGTGTACCTTGCTTACTAGTATTGAAAAATTTGTGCGCGCACGCGCGCGTGGTGTTTTGGGCTGTGTTGTCCGAACTATATCTATATCCATATATGTATTGTTGATGTTTGATGAAATGATTAAAGCTATTTTAAAGAATTTGTGTGTGAATGTAGAAATTTTATAAATAATGACATAAGTATGATAAAAAGGATAAAGATAATGAGATTATTTTATAGATTATTTTGTATCACTTTCTTGAAATACAAACAACGCATTTTTATTTGATGTCATTTTCCATTACAAACACAAATGATAGTTTTTATTTTTCGTCATTTTTAATTACAGACACAAATAACATATAAACTGGTCAAAGGAAAAATGATTTCTTTTCCATCACTTTCTTTTTAACTAAATTTTTTTCACTTTCTCTCATTTTTCCTTTAAGATTGTGCACAAACACACCCTTAGATAACAATTAAGAAATGATGTGATGACAATCGGAAAAGTTCTAGAGGTGAACCTAAAATGCATGTAACTTTGTTTCTATATATAATGAGAATATACATAGAATTGTGTTTCCATGTGTACAACAGTCAGTTTTGTAATTGATTTTACAGTCTCATACACTATGACAGCATAATATATATTGTATATTGCGCTATCATAGTATATGAAATAAAAATAAATTATTTTTTCAACAAAATATACTATGGTATCTTAGTATCATTTCATATAACAGTATGCATTTCAATAAGATCTCAGTATAATATTTTTGAAATTGAAAAACGGCGTGAACCGAAAAAGAGATTGGACATATAATTTTTTTTTAAATATAATCAGAGTCGGCCCTAAGGCAAGGCTACCAAGGCAATTGACTAGGGCCCCCACCCAACAAAGACCCCTAAGAACCATCTATTCAGTGAGCTTCAGAAATTTCTCTTTTCACTTAAGAAATCTCTCTCATCAAAATTTCTCAATCTCTTTGATATTCCGTAAATCTAAGTGTAAAATTTTTCTTTTCACTAAATTTGTCTAACCAAAATCTAATAAACATTTAAATTTTAAATTTTAATATTTTTTTGTTTTATTAAGTGAATATAATATTGTATAATGTTTTAATTTAAATGATTATATAATATTGTGCATGTATTTAGTAATATTGGTAGTGTGCAAGATTAAAATAATCTAGATTTTTTTTTATATAACAATGTATGAGGCTCTGCTTTAAAATTTCATATATGGGACATTCAAAAAATTCAATTATCAGGGCCGCACTCCATATAATAGTCAAGGAAAATGATACACTCTGACCAGTTCTCAGTTCGAAATTTAGTCCCCTCGTCATATCCTATATGGAAAGCTGAGCTGACGTGGTTTGGTGGCTTTTTTAATTAGGCGGGCTCGATGTGTTTCAAATTTTGAAATTCAAGATTTGATGATGTCACTGCATTAAATGGTCTTCTGACACCGCATTAAATGGTCAAGCTGACGTTTCTGACAACGTCACATGGCCCATCGATCTCGAAACACGATTCAAATGTGGCCAGTAAATGCATCTTTGTAAGCAGCATATACTTTTCTAGTGAGGTATGTACCTTGTTTCATCAATTTTAATTTGATATCACCCACTTCTTATACCAAGATGAAGTCATCGATGCAGTCTATCGATCATGTAGCTGACTAGTAACACAAGGCAGGGAGAGTTTTTTTTTACTACAGAAGACAAAAAGAGTATCGCATCTATATCGCACTTCGTGGGTTGTTTGTTTTTGCACTTGTGTTGTTCATTTGTTCATTTGTTTAACACCGGGAGGGACATAGCTAAAAAGAGCTAAGTTTCAGACTGTGTTTTTAACTGAGTGTAGCATCACTCAATAGTCAATGACCACGTGGTTTGGAGCTCAGACTTGGGGACCATGAAGATGTGAAATAAATCTTGGGCTTTCTTTGAATCTTTAGGGACCCATGCGGTTTCTAATGGTGTGATCTGATGGGCTCCCAGTCCAAACTTACGTGTGGGCCAGAGTTGTAAAGCCTACATATCCTTTTCAGGAGTTAACATTTTTTTATTAAAAAAAAAAAACCTCCATTTATAACCCTCACTCTATATTCTTATTTTATGAATTTTTAATTTTTACGGAAATATAAAATAACCAAAATGTTAAAAAAATAAGAGTGTTTGCATGGAAAAAAATGATAGAAAGTGAGAGGAAGTAATTGACTTTTTTCTTTTGAACATATAAAAAAAAGTGTTGTTACACTCAGATCCATTTCTAGCTCCACTTTGAGTCTATATGCGTCAATAGAAAATTACTAGAACATATTGTCATGTTAACAAAGTATATGTCTTCAAAGTATTTTTTACATTTTTTTATAAATACATCTATACAATTAATTAGAATATATATTTTATTTTTTATAAAAACATACACTTCGTTAGATGTAGTATACTATATTCTTTTAAAAAATTTAAAATACAAGTAGACTAAAATTGAAGCTGAAAATAACATTATTCAAAATAACAATCAGTATAATCAGGCCCGACCTAACTTATCTGGTTCAACCTTCACTCTAACCGAATTCTGGTTTCGAAATTTGATGAAATAAAAAACAAGGAAAACCAATCAACCCACATAATAGTTGAACCGAATGTTTTTTTGAACTGACTGCACGTTAATTGATGATATATTGGTTCTTTATTCATAAACCTACAAATACAATTAATAATTTCTTAAAATATTATATATTAATAAAAAAAAAGTTTTATATTAAAAAAGTCATGTTATGATGTTAAATAAATTAAACCTTTAAAAGTATTAAGATTTAATATTTGATAAATATGCAAAAATTTTCTCAAGTATTTCAATATATTTATTTTGCAATAATAATTAATATATTTATTATGTTATAATAATGTTACAGTTTTTAACTAGTTAACCCAACAGTTGAATGATTTAGTTATAAAACATTGTAAATAATTGGTATTTGTGCCAATCAAAAGAAAAAGAAAGAAAAATTTCTTCATTTCTATTTCGTTCTCTTAAGAATTCTCCCCTCAAGAGAAAGTGACAAAACTTTTATATTATGTTATTTTTTATCACATGAGAAACCCCAAATTAATTTCCCCTATTTGAATTCATCATTTTTTCCTTTCCTTCAAATTCCATTGGTTTCTTTCATTTAATATGCAAGTTTACATGAAAAACCCTGGTTTTAAGGGATGGTGGTTGAAAAACCATAATTTTTTATTTGTTAATGATTTTTTTTATTTATTTTGCATTTTCATGATCGCTAATTTGAATATCTCGGGCTTTTTGAAAAGTTAATTTTTAAAATCCATGCTTTAAGTTGTGATCAACTATTATTTCATATTTATTTTTTAAATATTTTTCAATCTTATTATTTAAACTTTTTGAAAGGTAAATAGTTGTTAAATGTGTATATATTAGGGTTAAGGGTATATTAGTCTATTCCTCATTTCCTCTCTTGTACTATAAATATTGGATACAAACCCTAATAATATTCTTGATTCATTCTCTTATTTCTAATTTGTATCATAGCTTGGATCCATCTTTTCGTTTCTTTGATAATTTGTTTGACGCTTCTTTCCGTTCACGCGATTGTCGACATTTCGACGTCCATCGCTCAGTCCGTGTTCCTGCCGCGTCGTTACCGTGCGTCGCCGCACCTCCCGCGTCGTTGTCGCCATCGTTGCACATACGCGCCAGCCTCGCGCTCAGATCCGATGCCCCGTCGCAGCCCCGCCATTGCCCTCGCGCAAGCGCCGCCGTGCCGTTGTGCCGCCGCTACTCTGCCTTGCCGTGCCGCATAGATCTGCCCAGATCCGCCCTGCAACACCGACCAGATACATCCTGCCGCACTGCCCAGATCCGCTCTGCTGTGCCGACCAGATCCGCTTTGTCGCGCCACCCCTGGCGCCCTGCCCCGCAGCCCAGCACCGCCCTATCGCTCCCTATCCAGCGCTACCCTTCCGCACCCAGTCACGCGCACCCCATCCAGTGCCGCCCTGCAGCACCCAGTCACGCACGCATCGTTGGCGCGCAATAATGCGCGCACCATCCGCGCGTACCCGTGATCATGCCCGGATATTCTTGGATTCGCTGCGCCCCGTCCGCGCACCATCCCCGCGTGCCCGGATATTCCAGGATTCGCTACGTCCCGTCCAGCACTCACTCTCTCCCGGCCCAGCGCTCGATCACGCCCGGCCCAATACTCGCTCACGCCCGGCCCAGCGCTCAATCACGCCCAGCTCAACACTCGTTGCCTGAACCGGATCCATCTGCCCGACCCGGTTCCGCGACCTGATCCGGCACCAATTTTTTTGGTGTTTTCTTTATCCGGCCGCTACTGGCTCATTTGGACTTCGAATATAGTCATATTGATATTCA
This sequence comes from Acorus calamus, assembly GCA_030737845.1. Lineage (NCBI taxonomy): Eukaryota > Viridiplantae > Streptophyta > Magnoliopsida > Acorales > Acoraceae > Acorus > Acorus calamus. The sequence goes on from CM060860.1 coordinate 25,544,860, forward strand.
TTTTGATCAGCATTTCATGATCAACGCATTTGTGACTATTTTGGATCTATCAAATACTATTTTTTTATCTATTGCTGTGCAAGTACTATAGATTGCTGATATTGTCACTTCTTTGGTCATGTGACCCTCGATTGCCGCAAGTTGGATAGAAAACGTGCTCGAGATGCCGCTTTCTCCTTGTCAATCCAGTCTTCTGGTCAATCTTTTCTTTGTTAGGACCAGATTTGTACATCAATTGCACCTCGCGCTGCTTCTGCTCAGTCACAGTTTACCACAGCTCAATTTATTGCACATTTAAAGGGGCTCCAAGATCAATATCAGCAGTTTTATGTTACGTTCGATCATTGATTGGTATTGATCTTTCTGGTTCTGTTCAGTCTACTTCTACTCCCGTACCAGGTATACCGATTATCTCATGGGTTATTGATTCTGGGGCTTCCCATCATATGACATCGGATGCATCAATTCTTGTTAGTTGTACACCACCACATTGTCCTTCACTTATTCGCACTGCTTATGGTTTTCATATGTCTGTCTCAAGCTCTGACATTCTTTCTGATCATTCTCATCGATTTAGTGTACCAAATATTTTGCATTTTCCTAAACTTTCCATGAGTTTTTTTTCTGTCAGTCAACTTGCTGACCTTGGTTATACAATCACATTTGATTCATCATTTAGTTCTGTTCAGACCGACTTACTGGGAGACAGATTGGGACTGGACGATGACAAGGTAGACTCTATTACATGGATCAGCTTCATGTTCCTCAGCCTTCTGCTGCTTCCGTTCGGTTGAATACAACTCCCCCTTCCCTTTCCCCTTTTGATCTCTGGCATCGTTGTCTTGGTCATTTGTCTCAGCCTAGACTCCGATATCTTGTTAGTACCGGTGCATTAGGATCATTTTCTCGTATGGATCTTCATCAATGTGTGGGTTGTAAATTGGGTAAGCCCGTGGCTCTCCCTTCCCTTCAAGTTCGTATATTTCTGAGTCTCCCTTTGATTTAGTACATTCTGATATTTGGGATCCATCTCCTATTTTTTCAAAAGAGAAAAATCGATATTATGTTATTTTTGTCGACGACTATTCTCATTTCACTTGGCTTTATCTTATGTCTAGTCGTTCGAATTTATTGCGTATTTATACTTTTTTTGCTACCATAGTTGAGACTCAATTTTCTCGTCGTATTAAGGTGTAGGCTACGCACTTACTGTGGTGGTGAATATTGTTTTAAGATTTTTAGTACATTTTTAGCATCTCAAGGCACTCTTCCTCAGTTCTCCACTCCTTATGCTCATCAACAAAATGGAGTTGTTGAACAAAAAACCGTCACATTCTTGAGATGACTCGATCATTACTTCTTTCTGCATCGGTCCCTGTTGAATTCTGGGATGAGGCTGTTCTCACAAATGTGTATCTCGTTAATTGCACTCCATCATCCGTTATTGGTGGTATCTCGTCATCTGAGTGACTTCACAATCAGCCTCCTGATTATATCTGTCTTCGTGTTTTTGGTTGCACATGTTTTGTTCTTCTTCCTCCCACTGAACGCACCAAGCTTTCTCCTCATTCTGCTATGTACGTTTTTCTTAGATACAGTATTCAACATAAGGGTTACAAGTGTTATGATTTGTTGCACGACGTCTTCGCATTTCTTGTCATATCACCTTTTGGAGCATCATCCTTATTATGCTCTTCCATCATTTCTGGCTCCACTTCCTCCGTCTACTGTTGATGACCTTATTTTTTTGGATTTCTCGACTCCTGAGTCCTCTCTATCATCTGTCCCACCTGCATCTAGTCCCTCATCTATCCCATCTATGACCTTGCCATCGTCTGTCCCACCTGCATACAATCCTCACCTATCCCATCTACGACCCTGCCATCGTCTGTCCCACCCGCATCTAATCCCGCATTTGTCTCATCTACGACCTTGTCATCTCCTCCTGCAGACGATTCATGTGAGCCGAGTTCTCATGTTGTTGCTCCTACACCTGATGTTGTTCAACTAGCAGTCAACAATGCACCCGCAGTCGACCCCACACCAGCTCCTCGCCGCAATCGACCTCGTGATCATCGTCCTCCTTAGAGGCTAAATCTAGTTTCATCTGATTCATTTTTTTCCCATTTTCAGAGTTTTATTGCAGTCGTTTCATCTCATTGGGAGCCCCAATCATATCGTGAGGTAGTTGGTATTCCTGAATGGGAGCATATTATAGCAGAGGAACTTAGTGCGTTACAACTCACTCATTGGTTGTAAGTGGGTTTACAAGATCAAAACTCACTCCGATGGTTCGATTGAGTGTCATAAAGCTCGTTTGATTTCTCGTAGTTTCACTCAGCAACATGGGATTGATTATGATGAGACTTTCACTCCTGTGGCCAAGATGACTACTCTTCGCACCTTAATTTCTGTCACTTCTATCCGTCAGTGGCCTATTTACCAGCTCTATATCAAGAATGCATTTCTTCATGGTGATTTATCGGATGAGGTTTATATGTCACCCCCTCCAATTCTTTCTCATCTATCTGGGCAAGTATGTCATCTTCGACGGGCTCTCTATGGTCTCAAATAAACTCCTCGAGCTTGGTTTTCTCGATTCACTAAGGCCATTCACTTGGTTGGGTTTGTTCCAAGTGCTTCAAATTCGGCTATGTTTGTTCATACTTCTGTGGTCGTCATCGTACCATTCTGTTACTTTATGTTGATGACATGATTATCACTGGTGATAATTTCTCTCATATTCAGTCAGTCAAGCAACATCTTCAGCGTCAGTTTGAGATGAAGGACCTTGGACTTCTTCGATATTTTTGGATTTAGAGGTCGCTTATTCTCCCCATGGTTATCTTCTCTCTCATCACAAATACAATTCAGACTTGATCGATCGCGGTTGTCTGACTGATGATTGCACTTCTGCTACTCCCATTGAGCTTAATGCCAAACTTTGGCCCGATGATGGTGATCCTCTTACAGATGTCACTCGTTATAGACAACTCGTGGACAGTCTTGTGCATCTCACCATTACTCGTCCTGATATTGCTTATGTTGTGCATGTTGTCAGTCAGTTTGTCGCTGCGCCTCGCACCACACATTACTCGGCGGTTCTTCAGATCATTCGTTATCTTCGTGGCACTATATCTCGTGCTTTGTTCCTCCCTTCTTCTTTCGCTCTTGAGCTACGAGCTTATGATGATGTTGATTGGGCTAGTGATGTTACGATCGTCGTTCCACGATAGGTTTTTGTGTTTCTTGGTGACTCTCTTATTTTCTGAAAGACCAAGAAACAAGTCATTGTTTTTCGTTCGAGTGCTAAGGCAGAATATCGTGCTATGGCATCTGCTACTGCTGAGGTTGTTTGGCTTCGGCGCCTCCTCTCTGACATGGGCGTCATTCTATTTGCATCTATTCCTCTATATTGTGACAATAAGAGCGTCATACAGATTTCTAGCAATCCAGTTTTTCATGAACATACGAAGCACATCGAGATCGATTGTCACTTCGTCCATCATCATTTTATTGCAGGCACTATATCACTCTCATATGTTTTCTCTTCTCTTTAATTATTTGACTTTTTCACAAAGTCACATACACTTCAGCAGCATGGTTTCTTGCTGACCAAACTCTCGGTGTATAATCCACCATGAGTTTAAGGAGGGATGTTAAATGTGTATATATGTTAGGGTTAAGGATGGATTAGTCTTTTCCCATTTTTCTTTTTGTACTATAAATATTGGATACAAACCCTAATAATATTCTTGATTCATTCTCTTATTTCTGATTCTAACAATAGTAAGATTCAAGTTTTTTTTTAAAATTTCAAATAAATTTTTCAGATTTTCTAATTAGAAATAAGTAGTAGAAAAATAAATTTTTATCTAAATTATTCATTGCTTCAAAGACTCCATCATTATTCGTCAACTTTAGTTATCTTGAATTACCATATAATTATACCATTAATTTATAAATACATTTTTTCTTACTTTAAATCTACTGGTCTTCCTCCCCCCTCCATTCTAAGCCATGACTCTGCCCATGCGGACAACATGTGACGGCCACGGGAGGTGCGCGGATGGAGAAGAAGAAGAAGAAACGCAAAGTAGAAGGCAATGTAGGCGGCACAAGACGAGAGGCGCAATTGAGAAACAAGGATGTGAGGCCAAAAAAAGAGAGCATCAAAGACTAGGAAGCTCTTCAATCTTTCCAAGGAGGATGATGTTCGCAAGTACGTCAACACACACTGCTATACCTTTCTATGATGATGATTGTGTGGTTTTGATGATGACGATGATCACTTGGACGGTTTTGATGATGATGACGACGATTTAATCGGCTCTGTCTTCAATTTTTTCTTTTTTTGTTGAAATAAATTTTAACCTAGAAGATGAAGGGAAGGACAAAAGAAGAAATATATGTACCAAAAATCTTCCCCGAAAATGTTTGTGGATAGGATTTCTGAAATGACTGTAATATCATGTTAGAATAAGAGAGAGAAATTATAATAATGAAACCTTAAACATTTTTTTTTATTGGAGAGGGACTAAAGCCCTTAAACATAATAGTATAAGATTGTGTTACACGTAAACTAATATAATAACACCTTCAACATCATGCAACAAATTAAACTTGATGGATCTGATACTAATTGGATATTTTAATAATTGTATACCAAATATGTAAACAATTGACATGTATTGATATTTGAATTTGAACCTTAAAGCATGGATTGATTCAAACTGGAGGTCTCCAAAGCCTAACTCGTATGTTTTGAGGTTGGCTTGAGCTCCAACTCTTTCCTCTATGACTAAACCTCCATCTTCATCTAGGGATTAGTATTTACTTGAAGCCCGCAATCCCATCTTGCCTGACCTAGGCCCGTAAGGTCAAAATCCAAGCTAGGTTTTGGTCTTACTTTGAAGCATGGTCATCCTGATCTAGGTTCAATCAAATTGGCCCATAGTCCACAGACACTGCCCGTTGGACCCTCATAGGCCCCAACCCGGGAGGGGAGAGAGCGCCAGCCGCCACGTGGCACCCATTAAGGGGTTGGGGGGGATTTAAATCTTTTCCAGGCTCGCTGACCTGCACACAAGCCCGAAGACCAAGTCTAAACCCGGGAGGGGAGAGAGCGCCAGCCGCCACGTGGCGCCCATTAAGGGGTTGGGGGGGATTTTAAATTTTTTCCAGGCTCGCTGACCTGCACACAAGCCCGAAGACCAAGTCTAAACTTGTGAGCGGGCTAGGCTACAAGCCTGGGTTTTACCCGGTGGATTTACTTGTGGCCCTGGCCCGCTAACCAGAAAAGCTTGCAGGTAGAGCCTGGGATTCACATATTGGGCCGGGCATTGGAGATAATATTCCCATGGGTCAACTCTCGGTTTTGGGCATATCAAACTACATCTCAACCTTATAATCTAGGATAATGTTACATACAAATTTTTCAACTCCAATTCCAGTCTACACGTGTTTTAAATTTTTTAAAAGTATCATATTTTATTTTATGATGTAAATATTTTTTTTTAAAATGAAGCATATGCTCTAATAGATTGCATAAATGCATTTATATAAAAATATGAAAAATTTATATCGATTCATACATTTCGTTAATGTGAGTATAAGCTTCGATAATTTTCTATCAATGCATATAAAGCTAAAATTTCAAATAAAAGGAAAATTTTTTAAATTAACCTTAATTATATAATTAATGTTAAAAATAACATTTCTAAAAATTATTTGTAAATGTGGCCCTCTACCCTTTTTTGACCATTTGGCTATGCCACATCATCGTCACCTCACTCCTTTGAATTTTGAAAGTATTTAATGTAGCAGTAATGACGTATTTCAAACATATATTTTTTTATTTTATGTTCTCAGTCATTAAACCCTTTTTCCAATCCCTCTTTTAATGGCCAATTTTCTTCTTCCACCAAGAGGCATGTTTGATATAAAACATATTTTTCTTCCCCTCTTTTAATGGCCATGTTGTATATAAAACATGATTTTTTTTTTTGAAAAGTAGGATTTGAAATTATAATCACAATAGTGCTGGTGAGTTTTTAATATTCCCACAACATGTTCTATATTGTTAAACGACTAGGAATTGCATGTTTGGAAGGCTCATTATATTCAGAAAATGAACAAATAGGTAGTAAATCTTTAAATCTAACCTTGATTGTAAAATATAGTGTGACTGTGTGAGGTCTCTTTGTAACCAAGTGGTGATTGGATTTTTTTTTTGTTCAATGGTCCCTCTTATTTTGAAGGGCCTTTTTTTAAAAAAAATCATCAGTGGTATACTTCCAACTTTCACCATAAAAAAAGTGTGTGAAGTTTTATTAACTGAAGGTTAAGATAATGTATTTTTATGACTATCACATAAATTGAAATATCTGAGTAGCTTTGTGTGAGTAAATGCATATAGACATTCCCTGGTCTTGAAACTTTAAAACCAACCCAAACAAAATAACAACTCCACTGCATCAGCTCCATTATCCTCCGAAACAAAACCACCACAAACAAACTCAAAACCTCAACCAATCCTCCCACCTCTCACACACTTATATATTCACCCCCACTCAGCCCCCCATCTCATCATCAAAACCTCCAAACATGACCAACCCAACCACCATACTCACTCTTCTCCTCCTAACCATCACCACCCACCGCGCCACCTCCGCGCGCCACCTCCTCCTCGATGAGGCGGCAATCTCCCAATCCAATTCACCTCTCGCAGCCACTGCTCTCACCACGACACCCCCCGCCCCACCAACGGCACCCATAACCACCACTCTTTCACCCCCACCAGCCACTGATATCCCCGCACCCCTCCTCACGTTCTTCATGCACGGCGTCCTCCTCATCGGCCCGAACCAGTCCACAACCGCATCGACGACCACCAAAGGCCGCCTCTTCGGCGGCGCGATGACTGTGATCGATGACGAGCTCACCGGATCGGCCGAGATTGGGCCCGGGACGGTTGTGGGGAAGGCGCGGGGGTTCTGCGTGGGGAGTGCGGAAGAGGGGACGAGCAAGACTGTGGCGTTCACCGCCATGTTCGAGGAGGGGGGACACTACAAGGACAGTTTGAGCTTCTTCGGGGTTCAACGGATAGTTGGGGCGGAGGAGTCGAGGGTGGCGGTGATGGGGGGCACGGGGAAGTATGTCGGCGCGAAGGGGTACGCGACGGTGCAGGCGGTCGTGACGGGTGGAGGGGAGCATGTGACGGATGGAGTGGGGACTCTGTTGCAGTTCTTTGTGTATCTTGCTTAGTTGGTGTTGAAGAGGTTATGTGAGCGCGCGCGCGCGCGCGTGGTGCAATTGTAATGTGTGATTTGGGCTGTGTTGTCAAAGTTATATCTATATGACTATATGTATAGTTGATGTTAATATTGAAATCATTTCGACAAGTTTTATTCAATATGATACATAGATATTTACAGATGATGAGATAAGTATGATAAAAAATACAAAAATAATTAAATTGTTTTATAGATTATTTAGATGACAATTAGAAAAGTATATGATACAATCAGAAAAGTTTGGAAATGAACCTAAAACGCCCATAACTTTGTTTACACATGTAAAATGTATATATATAATGAGAATATAATATACATAGAATTTTGTTTCCCTGTGTATAAAAATATATTTGTATTTTTTTTTTTTTTTTGCATGACGATAATGTTACATTCAGTCTTACATGCAACCCCTCTATGTTTTCGTAATTTTTCTAAAGCGTCAATGTATAATGAATTTTATGGATCGGCTGTCAAAAAATAAAATTACGTGTGTTTCATCCAATAGAATATGGACCCACACCTGGGATTGTAAATATAAGAGCATTGTTACACTCAATCAGTAAGTTTTACAATTCATTTTGCAATCTTATATGCTATAATAGCATAGTATATAATATATATTGTATACCGCGCTATCATAATGTATGGAATAAAAAAAATTATTTTTTAAAAAAATATATTATTGTTTCTTAATATATATTTCATTTCATACAATGATATGTAAAAGAGCGTATATAATTTTTTAGAAAAATGAAAAATGGTGTAAATTGCAAAATTGACTAAACATATCATTTTTCTATAAATAAAAAACAAAAAAAAAACATTTTCCTAAATATAATGGTCAATGCCCACATGGTTATAGATGGTTGGAGCTCATAGAATTGGGGGTCGCATCTAGATCCGACCTGATAAAAAGCGTAAATAACCCACTCGAAGGACCCAAGAATCAAAACGGATTGGTTCTGGGTCCACCCCGACCCGATCCTATTGACTCGATGGACCCGATTGACCCAACCTAAATACTATGTAATTTCTTTTATTTATGATCTAACCAACACCCATGATCCAACCCAACATTTATAACTGAATACTGAATAATCATTTAAAATTTTAAGCATTTAAAGTATTTTACAACATTTTGGCTTCACATAAAAACATAAAACATTAAAACACTAAAAAAACATTAAAAATCAAAATAGTTCTCTCATAAAACATTAAAAAATCAAAATAGTGACTAACTATTTGTAATACACTAAACTCTATTAAAAAAAAAAATGAAGTCATCGTAAGCCCTTAAAAATTCATTGACATCTCTTTGTCTGACGTAAGTCTGTTAATGGGTTGACCCGACCCGACCTTAGATCTGAAATGGACCCAACTCAAAGAATCCAACAATTAAATAGGTCAGTCTGGTCCTCCCAGACCCGGACTGAACCCGTTGGCAGGCCTACTTCAAGAAGTGAAATAAATCTTGGGCTTTCTTTGAATCTTTATGGGTCCAATGAGTCTAATGGGGTTATCTGATGGGCTCCCAGTCCAAAACAGGGTTGCCCATGTTACGTGTGGGCCAGAGTTGTAAAGCCAACAAATCATTTTCAGGCGTTGATACAGTTTTTTTAACAATTCCATTTATAACCCATTAACCCTTACTCTATATTCCTATTTTATGAATTTTTATTTTTTACGGAAAGATACGTATTTAAATATAATTATTTTAAATATACTCACAAAAAAAATTATTCTAAATATATATTTTATTTTATCTTTTGTAGAGTTATCACTTGTTTAAACAATTGTGTGTATTAATTTTAAAATAACATAGGAGTGTTTGTGCACCAAAAGTCAGAGAAAGATGAATTTTTTCCTTCGATCATATAAAAAAATTAGTTTTTTAAAATCTGGCATGACCTGACCTATCCAGTTTAATCTTCACTCTGTTAGAAATTTGGTTCAGTAAATCCTAGAAATTCAATAAAAATAAAATATAAAAAAAAGGAAAACCATCAACCTGGATACAAGTTGAACCGAGTGCTTTTGTGAACCAATTGCAGGTTAATTACGACTGGTCCTTTATCACAAACCTACAAATACAAATAATAAATTGTTAAAATATTAGATATTATAAAAAAATTAGTTTTATATAATAAAATCATGTTATGCATGATGTTAAGTAAAAACATAAAAAGTATTAAGATTTAAGATTTGATAAATATGCAAATAATTTATATAGTGTTTCATTTTTTATATTTATTTAGTAATAATAATTTATATATTTATTTATATATCATAATAATATCATAGTTTATATCGGTTAACCCAACAGTTGAATGGTTTGGTTTAAAATATTGTAAAAATTGGTATTTTTGTCAATTATGAGAAATTCATTATTTCCACTCTACATCTTTCTCTGTCTTATTTATGAGAGTGGAAAAAAATTCCTCCTCTCAAGAGAAATTATGATACTTTTATTTTCTGTCATTTTCATCACTTGTACAAATAACACATTTTTTATTTTTTTAAATTTTTTTATCATATATATATGCATATATAAACAACAAAAGATAAATGATTAAACAATATTTTTTTTCATCAGTTTCCTTTCCTTAAAATTCTATCTGTTTTCATTCATTTAACATGCAAGTTTACACGCAAAAACCACCCTAAATGAAGCTGCAAATGGCATCCTTTTGTCAAAAAAATAATCCCAGATAGCCTACCAAATCAATTATATTAAACACTTGCTCTTTCTCCAACAACTCACTCTGACAACACAAGATTCTCTTTTGCATGCTGTGTATCTCCTCTTCACGAAGTTTAATTTTCCTATAAAAAAAAATCACACACACACCCCATTCAAACATGCCCAACGATCATGGCATGCCTTCCAAAGCTGAATGCGCATGCAAGGCATCTCTCATGTTTAAAAAAAATAAAAAAATTAAAAAATAAAACTCCTCAGTCTTGGAAGAAATAGTTTAACATTGAAACAACAGAGCTTCAAAAAGAAATTCGGACGGGGAAAAAATAATGGGTATACTTGCAGGCGTGAAGTGAAAGTGAAACAAGAAGTACTGGTTGTAATCATTTCATTGAAATATATAAAAAGCAAAGTGAGGCTGTTGATTATAAGTGAGGTTGTTATCATTTCGACCTTAATTCAAAGCTACCAATTGGATTATTAGCACAATCTGCTATTGCATATATGCATGTGATTGATCTAGTACTAACTATTGGCAATTGAACCTGATGTTTTATCCATGATATCACTCAGCAAGTATGAGTCAATCCAAATTTAATGACAACTTATATTGTGTCAAATCTTGTGATGATGAGTCGTTGGAACCAGAAAACAAGAAGAAAATATATTGAAAGGAACCATGGAAATATCTAAATGACAAATAAACTGATTTTTTTATCTCGGTATTAAAATTAGAGTCTCGATCCTCCTGTGCTTAAATGTTAAAAAAATCTGTGTTGATCAATAGAAATACGTTACATTGGTATTAAAAATTATTTCAAATGAAATGCACATACTTTATCTAGTATTGACAAAAAAACCATGCATGCAAAGTTTAAATAGTTCTTCTGTCATCTACACAGCATCATGCAATGTGCATGACTTGTATATAGAGGGTCTCATTGTGACTCCAACACAGATCTTACCTCTTAAAATAACTCATTATATCAAATGGAGAGTCTCCCAATGAGAAATTCACGATAGAAAAGGGTTCATACTCTTATACATGTCTTGAACCACTCAGGAGTCAAATTTTCTTTTGATTGGATCCTCAAAATCAGTTTTTTAATTTATTATTATATTATTTTACAATTTTTTTATAGTTTCTTCGTTTGGAATTTGAACAGTGTGTCTATTTTTACTATTTTTTGAAAATTCTGTAATTCCATCATTCAGGTATTGATGGTAATATTTTCTGTCCTATAAAATGAGAGTCACTATTTTAGTAAGGTGAATTATTGAATTAAAAAAAAAAACAATTTTTGTTTTCTTGGTTGAGAATTTAAGGAGTTATTGAAAAAGTTAGCTTGCGCTATTGTTGCATCACATCCAATTGTTTCTTATTAATCCGAATTGGTAACTATAGTTAAGGATGTGATCATCTGTAGACTGTGAACAAATTAGGAGGAGCATCAACCATTTATGGCTCTCAGAAGCTAGCTATTTCTCAAGATAAGATTTACAAAGGGATTAATGACACCCTTAAAAAACCTTCCCATATTGCAACACCCAACAAAGATTACACACACACACACAAAAAGACTGTACAAACTCATGCTGCAAAATGTTCCCTCTGCACTTGCTTTCCTGCAATTTCGGCTGATCTTTTCTTCTTCTTAGCTTCCACTGCTATATATCTTTCACTTGCCAGAAACAGATGCTGACGAAGGCCACAATTGCGCATTCTTCACTCTGGAGATACTAGCAAGCACTCCTAATGGTGTCACATCTCCGATCACCGTCACCTTCTTCGCCGCAAAGTCTATGTTGAAAGATGTAACCCCTGTTGATGCATTGTGATTAATGAAAAGCCTAAATTGGGTGGCATGGAATAGTATGGCATATCTTCTTATTCTAAACATCCAATCTTTAATTCATTTGTTGGTTGGAAGGTAGAATTATAATTGAGATTTTGAACTATTATTAGTAGGTTATATCTTTTTATTTTTTCTGGTCAAATCTTCTCCCTAAGATCAAAACTCAAGTCCCACCGGTGAGTACTGCTACCAGTCCATCAAGAGGTGGTAACTTTACATCTTTACAACTTTAATTTCAACTTTAATTTCATAAACTTGGATCATCACCTTTCATTCTAGAGATGTGCTTCCTCACTTTCCCTTCACAACCTCTACAATGTAAAGAAACTCTCAAAACCACAACCTGCACATATATGCACCAAAAGTTGAGCCTTTCAATCAAAAGAAACACTAACAAACATATATAAAGCATTAAAGCAAAGCAAAAGAAAGAAAGACACACCTGTTTATCTGAGCCACTAGTACTAGCACTAACCACAGGTGTCTTCAACACAGGAGACTCTTCCGCCACCTCCACCGACTGGAACCTCGTCCGCTCAATCGTTAACGAAGCCTTGTATTGCGACACGCTCAATACTGGAGACTCACCAGGCTCCACCGACCGGAACCTCATCGGATCGATCACCAAAGGCGGTCGACATCGTGGACCACCACTTGTAGTACTACTAATACTATTAGTATCATGAGAAGAAGAAGCCAATGACATCATAGATTGGGACCTCATAAGGAACTCCGGGACGTCCGATGAACCGTCCAACATCGCTTCATCGTCTAACAAGTATCTAGTCGAGCCGGGCGGACTAATTGGATCGATGGGGCGGTCGGAGGCTGAGCTCTTACGGTTCTTCGCTTGGTTGCGCTTTGGCTTCAATGGCGATAAATGGGGAAGATTTGAGAATGGATTGCCTCGATTACGGTGGTGGTGGATCGACGGTGACCGTTGATCTGTGGCCATGGATATGGCGGTCGATCGCCACCGATGATGCACAAGAGAGATTGAATCCCTTCATTGAGAGAGTGAAAGATACAGAATGAGAGCTCTTTCAAATGAGATGGGTGGTTGTGCTTTTAAGATGCTCTGAGAGTGAGTGAGAGAGAGGGAAAAGATTGGCGGAAAGTGAAGGAAAAGCAATACCCACTATGGAAGTGTTTGGAAGAATAAAGGATGGATAGGTAGAGATTGAATGGATATTTGTGTGACAACATAGATGAATTGAAAGAGTCAAGTTAAGACACGCCACTCTCACTTTCACTCTCACTGTTAAGAGTTTGTTAGGTTTGTTTTATTAGGGGGACCACTGTGGATGTTTATTTTGATTGTTGTCACTACCATGGTTTGTAATGTATAAAGATCTCACCAATCAGTTGCGTATTGCGTGGTTGCACTCAAATGGCAGTTACGTTTACGTCTATAGATGACTATGACAGAATTTCTACGTTAAGGAGTCTGGAACCTCTGTGTCATTCATGTAAAGCAATGAAGAGCCACCACGTATTCAAAAAAAAAAAAAAAAAATCTTATGAAAATGTCTCCATTTCAAATAGTGTATAAGAAAAAACCAATATAACACTAGTTAAATCTTTTTATACCGTCTACGTGAGGCTGTGATTCATCCACACAGAGAAACTTTGTGTTGTTGACACATGAGATCTCTTTTCTGAACGGAGCGTCATGCATTGTTGCATGTGACGTAGAAAACATTTTACTTGTAATTGAAATTTACATAATATTCATCTAAAACAGTTTTATATCATTGGTACAATGCATCTTCGTATGACCGTAGAAGATTTCTCTCAATTTTCAATAGAGGATTTCATCGGGACAAATTAATATTCTTCATTGGATTCCTTTACTTGGATATGGTGCTTTAACAGGAACAAAAGACATGAAATAAGAGTATCACAAGGTGTCTTTCAAAATAATCATTTATAATAGTTATCATCTAATAATAAAATTGCACGCGTACTCTTTAAAAAAATGATTTGAATCCCATGTCTTTAGGTGATTGGCCGAATGATGTTTCGGGTTCAAAATAGTATTAGTAATTAAAGCTTAATTATTTTGTTAACCTTGCTTTGTTGGTACAGGAGTAATAATAAATTATCTTATTAGCATTGTCACATATTTTAACTAACTTTAATTTTCTTTGTCAAAAAAAAATTTACCACTATTTTAAACTTAAAATGTTTTCCAAAAAATGATAAAGAACCCCACTTCTGAACAAGTACTAAAAATGATAAAGAACCCCACTTCTGTGCTTTAATTTTTATCTATACAGTATCAATATATATTTACTTAGATATAGATGGTATATACATTTAGGATAAGAAATGAAACTAAAACTTAGGTTGGTTAGAACATTATCAATTGTATCAAGTAAAATAAGATATTCAACTCAACGGTGAGGAATGATCAGGAGGGGGAGAGAAGCCAGGGAGACCAGGAGGGCGAACAAAACCGAATGCACCGCAGTGATTGACCGACTGGATGAGGAGGAGGAAGGTAGGAGCCTCACGGACTTGCAAAGACAAGAGCGACAGACAACGAAGGAGGGGCTAGCGGCTATCTACCGACTGGAGGAGATGGAAGGGAGACAACGCTCCAAGGAGCTGTGGCTACAATTAGGAGACAACAACTCTACATATTTTCACAAAGCTGTCGCTATCAGGAGGAGACACAATCGCATACATGCACTGGAATTTGAAGGGGAACGGGTGGAGGACACAAGTGAGTTGAGCGGAAGGATCGTTTCCTACTTCAAAACTGCATTCGGCCGCGCAGGAAGTGGTCACCCAAGTGGGTGGACTCCTTGCTTCCCCAACTGACCCCAGAACTGCGGTCGGACCTAGAGGGCCCTGTCACGGAAGAGGAGATCCTGCGGGTGGTCCGAGGCACCGACGGCGATAAGGCACCCAGACCGGATGGGTTCGGCATGCGTTTCTACCAATCATTTTGGCCTATTGTACACACTGATATTATTGATATGGTGAATGATGTCTTCTTGAACAGGGGGAAAATTGGTTGTATAAATTCATCCATGTTCGTCCTCATCCCGAAGAAGGAAGGCGCCAACTCCATTGGGGACTATAGACCAATCTGCCTCGTCAATTCAAGTTATATGATCATCTCGAAGCTCTTGGCCAACAGGGTGCGGAACGTAAGTGATGAGCTCTTCGAGGCAGAGCAGGCTGCGTTCATCCCCGGACGTGCACTCCAAGACAGTTTCATGGTGACCCAGGAGCTGGTGGCTGCTTTACACAAGGACAAAAGGACCGGTGTTGCACTAAAATTGGATTTCGCAAATGCCTATGACAGCGTTGATTGGTCATTCTTACTTCATGTCCTGGGGTTTCATGGGTTCAACAGCTCTTGGATACATATGATTCGGCAGTGTATCTCAATGGCCCACGCCTCGGTCGTAATCAACGGCAGCCTACACGGCTACTTTCCCATCAATAGCAGGTTAAGACAGGGAGATCCCCTCTCCCCGTTCTTGTTCCTCGTCGTAGCAAACGTCTTATGCCGGATGTGTCACAATGCTGCAAGGGATGGGTGGATAAAAGGAGTGGCAGGAACGAGAGGGGGACACAGTATACCATCCTCCAGTATGCAGATGATACCATCCTCTTCGGGGAAGCAGAGGAGGAAACACTTCAGGGATTTTGGTTCATCCTCAAGTGCTTCGAAAGGCTATCTGGGCTTCATATAAACTTCGACAAGAGTGTCCTATTACCGATCAACGTGGGGGATCAGGGGGCGCACAGTCTGGCCAGCATCATCGGATGCACGGTTGGTGAGTTCCCCTGTAAACACTTAGGTCTCCCATTAGTTAAGAAGCGACTGAGGAAACCGGATTGGATGAGCCTTGTGGAACGCTTGGGCAAACGTTTATCGGGATGGAAGCGGAAGCATTTGAGCTATGGGGGCCGTGTTACACTTCTCCAGGCGGTTTTGACAAACTTACCGGTGGTCTTCCTCTCGATCTTCAAATTGCCAAAAGGTGTGGCACACATGATCGATGTTATACGGAGGAGGTTCTTGTGGAACGGCACCGACACTCAGATACAACGTCCCTATCTAGTCAACTGGGAAGCGGTTTGTCAGAGAAAATGCCACGGGGGACTGGGCATACTGGACTTAGCAACTATGAACAAAGCCCTACTATCTAAGTGGCTATGGAATTGGGACGAGTGCACCGGTGCTGCATGGAGACACCTCATCTTCGAACGGTACGGGCATCTCATCCGAGGGCTTGCATGTCTACCGCACACATCGGCACGTATGACTCATATCGCAAAGGGGGTGTTCGGGCTGGTCCCTGAGTTCGCAGAGACAGTTGCATGGCGAGTGGGGGATGGGCACGTACGCTTCTGGGAGGATGCTTGGTGCGGTACATCCACACTCCTTGAAAGCTTCCCCCTAGCATTCCAAGCAGCCGCATGCAAGGTGGGATCTGTGCAGAACTTCCGGATCGCATCGACGGGCCAGTGGAACGTGACCAGCGAGGAGGGCGCAGATCCAGAAGTACTTGCACAATTCCAGTCATTACATTCTAGGATTCAGTCAGTTCCTATTCTGGAGGGGACCAGGGACCGTCGGGTGTGGACGCCGGATCAGGACAGAGGATTCTCGGTGCGGCGAGCGTATGATTGGTGGTCCAGAGACTTCCCACTAGTTCCAGTCGTGCATGGGAAGGCAAAAGTGCTTTGGAAGTTAAAGATCCCCCACAAGGTCAAAGTGTTTATGTGGATAGCCCTCCAGGAATGATTACTTACCAAAGTGCGACGGGCACGTTGGCGTCCAGACGAGCCGGTCACTTGTGTATTATGCAATGAGGAACACGAAACAACAGTCCACCTCCTCTGCACATGCAGGTTTTCTCGGAGCTATATGGGAGCGTCACACACGTGAGGTGGGGCTGAACTCCTCGTTCACCACGATGGAGGGCATGTGGGACGCGGGCAACAACTGAGTAACACTGCTAGGGGAGGGCCGAATCATCCGGCGGCGGGGGCAGTTATCCCGGCAATGTCTTGGGTTGTTTGGCGGACTCGCAACAGAGTGATTTTCCAGGGACACAAAGCGTATGTGGAAAACGCTTGGGTGGAGATCGTTGGTCTACTCCGCGATTGGAGCCGAAGCCATGCAGGTGCGGGTGGGGCCGTAGGGGGCCAAACACGCGTGGGGACTTAGGACCTAAGGCGTCTCCCCCTCGCCCCCTCGTCCCCTTCCCTCCTCCTTGGATGGGCAGCCAGCTCTACTGCTCTCCCTTTCTCATCCCCCCCCCCCCAACCACTACACTCTGTTGCTCACTTTTGTATTTCCTCCTTGTACTTTATTTTAATCTTCGTTTCGGACTTGTACTGCGATACCTCAATGAATGAAACCGCGGTAGAACGTCTACCTTTCTCCAAAAAAACAGTGAGGAATGATCATCAAGAACTCAGTTGAAAAAAAATGATATCTTTAACTTTGTTTGTTTACCATCATTCATGATGGGGTACTCCAATAGTTCAAAAATACAATTGTTTTGTTAGTATAAAATCGAATAGTTATGCACTGACTTATAAAAGTGATGATCCAACTATCACAATTGATAGGATGATATGTGCTCTTATGCCTGGTGTAGGTCACCCAATTTGTTAATTAATCTTTTTTTATCACTGCATCAGCCATAACATGGATTAATCATCCCTCTTTGTCATAATAATTTGATTGTTAATGCGAAGTACTTGTACTTGTTTTGTGCATCTTGCACAAAATAATTTTGTCTTCTCTGGCTTTTGTTCAGTATATAATTGGTGGAAGTCTGTGCCCCAGTAGAGACTTCCAATGAAACATAGTAATCCTTTTCAGAAAAAAAAATAAAACATAGTTATCAAGGACACGAAACGTAGTCAGGTACTGACTTACTGTCCGTCCAGTATTAAAAATTCATATCTATATTTTGCATAATATATGTTTTCAGACTTTTATTGGATGCCCGTAAAGATGAAACAGATGTTGCTGGAAATAATTTATAATTTTATAATGCATGCATTAGACAACGCCAATTTTTCTTTTTATTATTTCTTGTTCTTCCATTTGTGATGAAGCGCATATCTAGCCAATAAAGTAAAATAGAGGATTTGTCATATTTGGTAAGGATGTTATTATTTCATGTTTATAATTAGTTCACATCAGCATAACTGCATAAGTCAAAATTTTTGTTAAGTATTTTGTTAGCATTTTCTTTGTATTTTGTTTTTTCCAAATAGAGGCTTCCATGTATTTTAAAGGGAGAAACTATATATAAAAAAGAATGATATTTCAATAATTAAGTTACATTTGATCATTTTTAAACAACTGAAAACCAAACTTATACAATTTTTAAACACATTATTGAACATAACTAATTAGTAACATATATCTTCTTGGTAGTTACACACGGTTCAAAAAAATTGGGTTAAAGACAAATACATCTATGTAAACATAGGTAATCCCATATAAATCATTATCAAAATTGAAGTAGACGTACAAGTCCTTGAAAACTTAAAAAATCCATATACATCCCTATCATTAACATAATTTAATAAAGATTCAACCTACTTTAGTTAACTCAAACCTATACCATAAATGAGTAAATTATCCCTGATTTTTTAACCCCTTAAAACAATGTCGAGGTAGAAGATGAAGAAATATAAAAAGTTCTATAAAGTTAATTTGATCTTTTGCGTGGATTAATTTGTGTTTATGGTTGTTTACAGGAATTGTAAGTCTACACAAATACATGGTAATAGACTATTATGAGAATATTCCATTAAATTTTGATAAAAATTTTACTCATGAATGATAATTGTGTTTTTGTGAGTTTCTAGAGACTCATACGTGTGCCTCAACTTTAATAAGGATATATATGGGATTACTCATGTTTGTAGAGATATAAATGTCTTTAACTCAAAAAAAAATTCATAACTAATAGTACAGAAATGAGTTTCGATGAAAGTATGATTGTTATAAAAACGGAATCTTCAAAACGTTGTTCAAACTCAGTTTTTAAACCATTATTAAATTTCTAAATTACTAATTCATAGCATCAAGTGATTCCAAATTTCCATCAAGGTGTTCAATGTGAAATGCATCTGAGTTCTCTCAATATCTTCCATCGTTTGAAACCAGCCACTTTTTCAAAACCATACTTCTCAAACATGCAAGATTAGATTCTTCCAACCGAAGAAGCTTTTACACGGATTTTTTTAAGATGCGGACACAAATAGGGCTGGCTTTATGATCCATCCATCATCATTGTCAAATTCTCCACCCACCCACAACATAGAATCTGATTCTTTTTATGATTGATTTTTTTTTCCTTTCATGTAACAGTGCTCCTCTAACAATGAATAAAATATAAAAAATGATAGGGTATGTCTCAATGTGCAGTATTCATATGTTTGATTTATTAAAGATGTATGTTCCTTGTAACAAAATATATATGAACTCACTTATACACGAAGAGTAAATAATTACATTGTTTAACAAGTTATATATCTTATTGGACATATATAGATTATACATGAGGTTGTGTTAGAATAAAGGAAAGGGAATTATTGTTATTGTATTAGAGAAGTCAAAGGCTCTATTTATAGATACACAAAGAAAACCCTAAAAATCAAAAAAAGAAACTAAGAAAATCAGGAAACTAATAATATCATAATAATGATAATAAAGACATAATATTCTCCTAATAATTATTCTTTAACACCCCCTCCCAACCATCAGAGTTTGCACAAAAATGAGATGGCAGCGAGCGGCAGCACGACAGGGTACGGCATGACATGACAGAGGCGCTACACAGTGCGTCAAGGGTGTGGCAGGGCGCGACTGGGCACCTAGCAGGGCAGATCCAAACGCGGCTAGGCAGGGTTGCGCGACGCGGCAGAGCAGATCCAGGGGCTGTTGGGTAGGGCAGCGCGACGTGGCAGGGCAGATCCAAGCACGGCTAGGCAGGGCTGCGCGACGCGGCAAAGGAGATCCAGGCATGATTGGGCAGGGCTACGCGATGCGGCAGGGGAGATCCAAGGACGGCTGGGCAGGGCTGCGCGACGCGACAGGGAGATCCAGGCGTCGCAGTTGAGACAGCGATGGGCGACGCGATAGGGCATGGCATGACGCGGCAGAGGTGCCACATGGCGCAGCAGGGGCGCGTGCAACAAAGACAGGGGCGCGTGGAGGCATGGCAGAGCGCTGCAGGGGCGGTAGGGACACAACAAAGGTGTGGCAGGGGCCCAACAGAGGCACAGCAAGGGCGCTACACAGCACGGGAGGGGAGAGGACAGGAGTGCAGACGGGCGTAGTGACGGGCCCAAACAATGCGTGCAGACGGCGCGGATAGTGTAAAGAACAAAGAGAGAGGAAAAATAAACGATGATGTCAGGGATGAAAAATCGATTGAAATGAACCCCTGGAACACTTTAATCGGACCTCCGGATAAGAAATAATGAATGATTTAGTATTTGATATTCCGAGGTGGCCATCAAAGCCAGAGGATCGCCGAAGGTGGTGAAGGCCGATCAGAGAGTGGCTGTGAGCTTCCAAAGGCAGCGAAGAGCGGCCGGGGGCCACCGCGGGTGGTGGAGAGAGGTCAAGGGAAAACGGATGGCATCCCGAGATGGCCGCCGAAGCCGGAGGTGGCAGAGGGCGGTCGGAGAGTGGATGTGATCTTCCGAAGGTGGCGCAGAGCGGCCGAGGGCGACCGCAGGAGGTGGAGATCAGTCGATGGAAATCGGAGGGTGGCTGGGGACCACCACGGGTGACAGAGAGTGGTCGGAAGATTGCCAGAGGTGGTGTAAGGCGGCGAAGAGCGGCCGAAGGATCGCCGGAGGTGGCTGAGGGCGGCCGGAGGCGACAAAGGGCGGCGGAGGGCGGCCGGTGAGTGGCCGAAGGAGTCACCAGAGGGCCGCCTAGGGCGGCTAGTGAGCTACCGAGGTCGACAGTGGGTTGCCAGAGGTTGGAGTCCAGTGGTGGCCGACAGCAGAGGGCGGCAATTGGTGCGCGCACAACGGCAAGGGCGCACAGAGGCTATCGCAGGGTAGCTCCAGGACGTGCAGAGGAATGCTGAAGCGCGAAGGGGAGGTGTCTCGGACAAGATCCCAGGAGATCCGGGAATGCTGGCACGCGTTGGTAGGGAAGATCCCAGGAGTTCCATGATTGCAGGCACGCGTTGGCAGGGCAAGATCCCAGGAGATCCGGGGCGCTGGCACAAGCTGCCAGGGCACAATGACAGGCTGATAGGGCGCCTGGCAGGGTTGACAGGGCATATTCTGGGAGATCCAGGAACTCTGGCACGCACTGGCAGGGCAGATCTTGAGAGATCTGAGAACGCTGGCACGCGCTGGCAGGGGTGATTCCGAGAGATCCAAGAGCACTGGCAGTAGAAATCCCTGGAGATCCGGGAGCGCTGGCAGTGCAGATCCCTGAAGATCCGGGAGTGTTGGGATGCCCTGGCAGGGCATGCAGGGCCGACGTGACAGGGCTGACAGATCACAACGGCAGGGCTGGCAGGCAGCGATGCGGGAGGGCTGGCAGGGCGCGACAGCAGGGCACGTCAATAGGGCGCGATGGCAGGGCGAGCAGGGCACAATGACTGGGCTAGCAGGGCATGTTTGTAGGGCGTAGTAGGGCACAACGGCAGGGCGAGCAGGGCACAATGGCTGGGCTGGCAGGGCACGTCAGCAGGGCGCAGTAGGGCGTGATGGCAGGGCAAGCAGGGCACAATGGCAGGGCTAGCAGGGCACAACGGCAGGGCGAGCAGGGTACAATGGCAGGGCTGGCACGGCATGTCAGCAGGGCTGGCAGGGCGCGACGGCTGGGCGAGCAGGACACAATGGCAGGGCTGGCAGGACACATCAGCAGGACAGGCAGGGCGCAGCAGGGCATGACAGTAGGGCATAATGGTAACATGCGGAAAGATGCGCGTTGGCCCAGGGAGACGCTCGACAATGGTGGCGGCGCCAAGAAGCACGTCGTGGTGCGTGGAGAAGCGCAGAGGCGCAAGAATGTGCATGATAGTGCATGAAGGAGCATGGAGGTGCTGAGAGGTGCACGTAGTCGCATATAGATGCGCATGGATGAGCGTCGAGGGCGCGAACAAAGCAACTGACGACGGAGCGTCTAGATTTTGCAAACAAAATTTTTCCCCGCTCCGATTGAAGACTCTTCAATTGAAGCAAGGAAGAGAAATAGAAGTTTTTGTGGATCTAGGATTTTTGAAGTGG
This sequence comes from Acorus calamus, assembly GCA_030737845.1. NCBI lineage: Eukaryota > Viridiplantae > Streptophyta > Magnoliopsida > Acorales > Acoraceae > Acorus > Acorus calamus. The sequence goes on from CM060860.1 coordinate 25,566,963, forward strand.
ATACTCTGATACCATGTTAAAATAAAGGAAAGATAATTCTTGTTATTGTATTAGAGGAGCCAAAAGCACTATTTATAGATACACAAAGGAAACCCTAAAATACCAGAAAATGAAACTAAGAAAACTAGGAAACTAATAATATCATAATAACGATAATAAAGATATAATATTCTCCTAATAATTATTTTTTAACAGTAAATAGAATGTGTTGCTAACACTTATAAAATGATTCTAATGTTAATTTCATGGAAAAATAATCAAAATATTGTCACTATTTCTGTTTTCAGTTTTCAAGCTACAACACAAATTCATCTATTTTCTTTGGGCGTTGTTACACTTAAGTCCGTTTCCAACCCCAATTTCAGCCCAACGTGCGTTGATAGAAAATTATTAACACATATGCTCATGTTAACAAGGCATGTGCTTCAAAAGAATTTCTTTCATTTTCTATAAATGCATTCATGCAATTCATTAAAGGATACACTTCAATTTTTTATAAAAGCATGTACCTCATTAAATGAGATATACTATTTTTAAAAAATTAAAAACACATGTAATCTGAAATTGAGACTAGAAATGGGGCAGGACGTAATATTATCCATTTTCTTTTGTCCCATATAACTATTTTTTACCCAACTAATCTATTACACTGATATAAAGGGGCAACCTGTCAAATCACATCATCTCTTATAGATTGTTTTATTGGTAAAGTTATTTATATATGAATAATTAGTCAAGCCTGAATAACTTATGACGCTACTTAAACATAAATGAATTTCATTAGGCAATACCGATGGCTTTAATGTGACATCCCAGGATATTTTTTAGGATAAAATGCATTTGGACCCCCTAAAGTTTTGAAAACCTGCAAAATCACCCCTTAAAGTTCAAAAAAATGCACTACACCCCTTATCGTTAGATTTTAGTTAAGATATGACAAAAGTACTTCAAAAATTATTATTTTACCCTTTAATTAATTTTGTAAATACTCAAAAAAGAGCCAATGTATTAACTTTGGATATACTTTATAAATATTAATTAATACAATAATCAACTCTTCAATACATTTGATCATTTAGATAAATTTATTATGAGAATTAACTCACATAACAGTTAATTAAAATGTAAAAACACGATAATGATTTAATTAAAAAAGGTAAAATCGTACTTTTGTTCTATTTTAACGAGAAATCTAACGACAAAGAGTGTAAATGCACGTTTTAAAACTTCAGGTGGTGGTTTTGCAAATTTCAAAGACTTTAAGGGGATCAAACGCAATTTACCCTTTTTTTAATTAATACTTTCCATGGTAGAAGAACTTGTCTTTCAAAGACATGACATAAGATCTGCAAAATCGCATCCAAAAATCCGCATGTACGATGTAAAGTGTCACAATATGAAGAATCCGATTCTACATAGCTTGTAGGGCTGATTTTCTGCATATTTTCCTATGTATGATATGATATAATATGTAGTTTGATGACTGTAATGGGGACCCCTGCAATAGCTCTACAGCTTGCACCAGAAGCTTTGGAGCTGCCAACATACTACATTAGTGGCCTCAACGACAAACAGAATGTGAACATGGAATGAGATACTCCACTTATTAATCAGGAATATATACTTCCTAGTTGTAATGCACGTGCCATAGCACATGGTATTACATTCCAAATTACATATAAATAATAAATTATTATTGTTATGTAAAAATTAAATAATCATTAAACAAAAAAATATAAATTTGTTTATATATAGACAATGATAAGAAGAATGTGCTATTATAATACAAAGACAACATGTACATATTTTAAATGAAATATCAATCACAAATTTTCTTATAAAGAAAAAAAATTGATACATATTGTTGATTGAATCACAGATAAATGAAAAATCATCAATATTTTTATGCTATAAAAACATTAAAAAAATAAAAATCGGTCAAAAATTTGTGTGCACCATTTTAACTCTCACAAATAAATTATTAAAAAATAAAATGTATGGCTTGAAAAAAATCAAATAAACAATCAAATCTCTAATAAATCCTGAACAACCTAAAAATCTCTCAACGTATGTATAATTGTATACCCAATGTACTGAAAAAGAAAAATAATAATTAATTTATTTTACCTCAGCTTAACATTACATAAAACACATTTCAATAAAAAAAAAATAATTAACTCCCTATAAATCAAGGAAATGTGTTTTTACATCATATCATACATACATAAAAGTTACGTTAAATATTTCTATAATGATTTCTAAAACAATTGAGGGAATTTGAGTTCTTAAATATTAATTTTTTCGTACCTACAAAGAACTAATAAATTTTAATATTTCAATATTACATACAAATAAATTATATATTATCCAAAGATTCTCTAAGAACATAATTTTGTGGTTAGAGGATATTTTCTAAATAATTATTTAAATAAAAAACCTTAGTAACATTAACTTTACTATTGACTAAAATAATTAATTAGATTATAAAAATAAAATTAAAATATTGAGAAGAACAATTTACTCTTTTGTCAAACTCTAAGTATGCAATGATCAATTCTCCTTAAATATAAAAATATTCAAACAAAAAAATGATTAGAACTTTTTTATTGTTAAGCAATTCCCAATAAAAATATCAAAGATATTCAAAATAAAATACATTTTTCATCCCTAAAAATATCATCTCAAAACAAATACAAAACTAATTTTTAATTCTTATTATTATTAAAACATAAGAAAACATATATAAATCATAAAACATAAAAAATAGATCATTTTCTAAATAGACAAAAAAAACGGAATGAACTTATAGAAGAGGCATGTTATTTATAAATATTTTTTAGGTGGATTTTATTCTAAAATCAAGGGAGTGTGGGTTAGTGTATTTATCCTGAAATAAAAAACTAACTATTATATTTATGATATATTTAAATTTAAAAACATTAAAACCTATTTTTTATATTATTCATTTTAATAAATTTTTATCAATCATGAATTAAAATTTATAAATAAAAACTGATTTTATATCCAATATTTATTTAATTTAAAATTATCTATCAAGTTTCTTAATGTTAAATAATTAACACATTTTTTCTTTGTTTTAATTCCCCATGAAATAGGGAAATGAAAAGGCGAATCAGAATCCCTTTAATAAAAAATAAATATTGGTTCTAGTCGCACTTTATAATCAAAATATAGCCTCGTGGATTTTCAGAAATTGATTGGTCATAGAAACTGAAACAAAATTTCATACCTTTCAGATATAGCTGAAAATTTAATTCTTTACAACTTCTTCAACTTCATAATGTATAAGTCTACAACATGAAATATTAAGAATTAAATAAAATTTAAAATTAATACACCACCAAAAATGAATAAATATAGAAGAAGATGAGGAATGTGTTGGTAAGGGAGAAGAGGTGAGGTGAGTGATAATAGAAAAGTCAGCGAGAAAAAACTGTTTAAAGAAAAGATTAAAATCTTAAATATTAAATATATATATATAAGTAATTGTTAGATTTATAAGAGGGTAAAAATAAAAATGAAAAAGCTACGTCACTTTCCTTTAATAGGTAAAATAAAGTATAACGATGCAACTATAATACTTTTCCCAAACAAAAATGTGTGACCCAAAATTTAAGTGCATATGAAGATAATATAATAAGGATCACACAATAAAGATTACCCTAGAAATGACAAAAAAAATATAATGTCACACATGAAATTCTAATGCTAGGGTTGATGTAAGAAAATTTGAGCAAACACAAAAAAAGTGTGATTCATATTAATTAACTTAAGGCTGACAAAAATAGCCAATGCATAAATATTTATTTTCTCTATGGAATACCTATCAAAAAATAAAAAGACAAAGGTTTAAACCATGATTAAAAAAAATCTTTTAACATCAAGAAAGTTGATAAAACAAAATAAATACAAAAATCATTCTTTGTATTCAAATATGATAACTAAGAGTAAGCCTTTGTTGTAAAGGAAGTAACTTAAAGTACCCATGTCAAACTTGTTGATTCAGAAAAGATATTTGTTTTTTTATCAATATGATAATATCATTGGTTAGATGATAAAATAAAAATAAAAATTTAATAAAAACACTTACTCTTGTTTAAGTATATCTTAGATAAAAGTATTATATGAAAAATTATTTTTTTTGAGATCCAAAACATAAAGTAAAGGATTAAAATAAATTAATCTAAATGTAATTCATAAAATATATTCAAAACTATTAAAACTAGGAAAAAAAACAAAAAATGCACATTTTGACCTTTATTTTGTAGAGAAGAGGAACTGAATGAGTATGACTTCACCTGAGGAAATAAGAAAAATGAAACGAAAGATGAATTTATTTTTATGTGACTCAACAAAAAATATACATTGAAAAACTATTAAAAATAAAACACCTACTAAAAAATTTCAACAATCTAAACAAAGAAATCTTCACAAATATTATAAATAAGACACAAAAAATCTAGATTTTTTTTTACGTTGATTTCGTATTGAAAATGTAGTCCAATCATCCTCTTGAAAACATCAATAACATGAGATATGAAAAAATACAATAAAATTAAAAGATGATAAAATAAAATACATAAATTATTTTATTTATAAAATAAAAAATTAAGAATAAAACAACAATTGGTGTAGCTATAGGAAAAATAAAAAGCATATTGAGATTCACTGCAATGAAGGAACAAATGGACTGAATAGCGAATGCTCAAAGAAAAGAAAAAACACCATATAATGTTATCCTTGCAGCGATTACATGATGACCCTAACATCCTCAAGCGCGACCATGAACCTTAATGGTGCTGCAAAATGAATGATAAAATAAAATACTTAAATAGTTTGGTTGATAAAATATAAATAATCAGAATAATATACCAATTGGTGCTTTGTCTAGTAATTACAAAGCAAAGCCAACCATGATAAATTAATCAATTAATTAATAAGACAATCAAAGTTATATTAAAAATATCAAATGATAAAAAAAATTTAATAAAAACTCAGATTTGATGTTTCTATTAAAAAAAATAGAGAATAAAAAACATTTGTTTATTAAACAAATTTTTATTGAAAACACAAAAAAAAATCTTCAAACGCTCAATTAAACCGTACACACATTTGGGGATGTCATTAAGGAACGGATAAAGGGTAAAAAAAACAAAACATTTTACAAAACATACACATCTTGATTTGATCTTCAGATTTGGTCTTTGGATGTGATTAAATTTCCTCAAAGCTTGTGATTCATATCCACTATCCATGCACATCTTCATTTAAAAGTGATTCTTTTGAGTAATTCAAAATAAGTGGTTTAAAATTTAAATAAATATTATATAGTAATTAATCAATTATTGAATGATAATGGTAAAATAGAAAATAAAAAGTTGGGTTATAATCGTATAATAGGTAAAAAAATAGATATCTTAGTAATTAATTAATTGTTAAAAAGATAAAAAGAAAAATGAATATATTGGTCAAAATCTTTTTTTAAAATAAGATAAAATCATAATCTTATTAGATTAAATTGTATCATTGAATAATTTAAAATTTTACAATTTAAATAAATCTATTATCTATTATTATTAGTAATTAAATAAATGATTAAAATATAAATTGGGAAATGAAAATATTGGATTACAAAATCCTTTTAATAAGTTAGTAATAAGTAATAGAATAGAAATAGATAATATATATATATATATATATATATATATATATATATTCACATTCATATGTGCATCTTATATTATTTATTTTAGTTCATGAGGGTTTTTTATTCTATTACAAAAAACATATTGATGGAAATAAAATTTAATGGATATATATGGTGAATATATTTAATTTCAAAATTAAAAAAAATAGAATATATAGATATGATTTATTGATTTTAAAATAAATATATATTTATATGATCTAATAAAATCTGATTTTGATATCTTAAAATTTATGATTTATTTAAATCTGATAATAATAGATTAGTAATTAGACAAATCATAATCTTATTAGATCAAATCATATCATTTAATGATTTTCAAATTTTAAAATTTTAAAAATTTAATTAAGTCTATTATTATAAATAATTAAACAATTAATTAAAGAATAAAAATGGAAATGAAAATATTGGGTCACAGAATTCTTTTAATAAGGAAATAATAGATGTTTGCTATTCTGATTCTCTTGTGCAGTTGAGCATTCCCCATTAACAATGCGAGCAACTCCAAGGCATTTTCTTAGATCGGATCTAATCAATGTTGGATCCCATCATTACTCGTCAATCTTGATGATTAACTTAAATGCGTCAGTCTTTTATTAAAAACTGAAAACACTGATGTGATCTAACACTAACTGGATCACATCTCACAATTCTATTTTTAATCCTTCATTTTTTTGACACAAACATATTCCAAAATTAATACCAAAATTGACCCATGTCTAGGCCAATGTTGACAAGGGATTGTAATATCATTTCAGGGCATAGACAAAGGATTTATTTCTTCACTGAATGCACTTCTTCACTTACATCTTTACATTCCAAATGCTCATTCTTGATTTGAATTTTTTTAAGGACAGTAATCTCATCTTCTAAAGATGTAATCCCAAAAGGGAAAGGATAGCCCCACTAACATTTTTCTAACCCACCATCCTATTAATCCCACTACCTAAATTTTGTGAGAATCCTAATTTCACCATAACACACATACAAATATGCCTATATATTTTGTTTCATCGACTATGACCCATTGGTTTTAAATATCCAACTTGTTTGTGTAGTGGGGTTTCATTTCAGATTTTATTATACCAGTTGAAAGGGGTTTTACATATCATAAACCTAACTTTTCTAAAGTATTTGTTGAAACCATGGATTAGTTGTTGATTTTAGGTTAGGGGTTTGGGGTGTGGAAAGTGCACATAAATGTGGCAACAAATGATATGGTACAGCTCCTTTGGGATTCATGAATGATGTAGAACTTTATATCTTTTTGATAAACTTAAAAGATAAATCCATTGATTATTAGGAGAAGATTAGCATTGATGTTAAGAATAGCTAATACCTTAACCTGATGAATAAAAGATGGATATTGTGAAAGAAAGGAAAGTGGATGATGTCTTGGCTGATGTCTCGGCTGTGTTTTTGAATTTGAAATGGCCAACTCACAACAAATTAATGGCCCTTATTTAGTGCTCCTACTGTTAGTTTGTTAGTGTAACAGTCCCATAATTGTGGGGATATTATTATATTGTAAATCAATTTGTATCATCTTTAAAAAGATAACACACACACAGAGGTTGGTGTGGTGTGCATGATTTCTTAATTTTTACATGGTATCAGAGCTCGGGAATATATAAATTTTTTTCGTTTCTCTCTTTGTTCGAAACAATGATGTCCCCGATTTGCCATTGTCTTCCACTTCCACTGGTGCAAGTGTTGGGTGTTCCTCCCTTCCATCAGTGAAGGCTATCACACAAGAGGTCTCTAAGTTGTCTGAGAACAACTATGTCCATGGAAAGCGCAGGCCTTACCGGTTTTCCATTGTCATCGCCTCCTCGGCTTTGTTACCGGAGATACCAAATGCCCAGACGGCGATGCAGATAGTGATGCCGTCATTGCCTGAACGCGCCTCGACCAAATGATCCTTGCATGGATCAACAGCTCCATGACGGAGTCGGTGCTTCCTCAAGTGGTCACTTCACCCACTACCGCTACAGCGTGGCACACCCTTGAGCAACAGTACGGGTTCCAAACCCGTGCACGCAATCAACATTTAAAGCTTGAATTGTAGTCGATTACGAAAGGATCACAATCTGTTACGGACTATGTGAAGAAAGCCAAGACTTTGGCTTTATCTCTGGCGAGTGCTGGGAAGCCTGTTGCAGATGAGACCTCATCTTGTGGCTTCTGAAAGGACTGGGGTCTAAATTTGATCCCGTTGTGGCCTCCCTCAACATTTCTCGAATTGATTTTGAATTACAACTGCAGTACAACAGACACGACACTACGACGGCTCTGTATTCCGCCAAGTCTGGTGGTGGTCGTGGACGGTCTAGCCAGAGTGGTCACAGCCACCAAAATCGTGCCCGTCACTATCCCCAAAGACAATGGTCTCGTTCTACAGAAAATGGTGGTATTGCTGGTGGCCACGTCGACGGTGATGCAGGTCAAGGTCGGGGTCGCGGCCGTGGTGGTGGTGATCGTGGTCGTCGGGGTTAGACAAACCACAATCACGCCTCCCATGGAGAAACGAAGAAGCTTCCATCTCTTGTTTCAAGTGTGGGGGCCTCTATCACACGGCTAATCACTGCAGGGCTCCTAGATCTATCAAGAAGGCCTTTGCTCCTAGATCTATCAAGAAGGCCTTTGCTGCTATGCAACTCAGATAAGGATGATTCTGACCGGTATCTTGACATTGGGGTACAAATCATGTGACAGCAGATACGTCACAGATTGAAGGTATGATTCCCTATTCTGAGCATGATAAGATTATGGTTGGTAATGGTGCTACACTCCCAATTTCTCACACAGTCACTATCTCTATTCCAAATACTCGTCTACATCTTCATAATGCTCTGGTTGTTCCATCTATTTGAAAAAATCTTATTAGCATGCGAAAGTTCCTTAAAGATAACTCTTGCTATGGTATTCTCTATGATTGGGGTTTTCTTATTAAGGACTTGGCGACGGGAACGACATTGCTTAAAGGGATGTGTGATGGAGACCTATATCCACTTCGGTTGCGAGGTGGTTCGTTCTCTCCACCTTCAGTTTTTTCCGTGAATAAAGCACATTGTGATGTTTGGCATGCAAGATTGGGACATCCTTCTCCACAGGTGATGAAAAATATGTATCCACTTCTATCATGTACGAAGAGATCCACTAAGAATGTTTGTGCAAGTTGCAAGTTAGGGAAAGCTTCTTGACTGCTGTTTGATAGGCGTCAAGACTATTCTAGTATTATTTTGCATACTTTACATATGGATGTTTGGGGCCCTGCTTCGGTTACTTCTGTTGATGGATATCGCTTTTATTTAATTGTGGTTGATGAATATTCAAGGTTCTCTTGGTATTTTTCACTTAAACAAAAATCTGATGTAGCGTACTTGGTGCCCCATTTCTTTAATCGAGTAGAAAAATAGTTTTTTCGGGTCGTTAAAATCGTTCAATCTGATAGGGGTGGTGAATTTATATGTGGCTCTTTTAAAGAATTATTTCAAACAAAAGGTATTGTTCATCAATTATCTTGCCCAGTGACACCACAACAAAATAGGATTGTTGAGAGGAAACATCGCCACATTATAGAGACAAGTCTCACTATGATGGCTCATGGATCCTTACCTAAAAATCTATGGAATTTTATTTTTGGAACGGCCGCATTTCTCATCAACCGGATGACATCTAAGTCTCTCCAAGGCTTATCCCCTTTTCAGGTACTCTATGGGCATGTTCCAAATTATTCCTTCTTGCGTGTCTTGGGTTGTGCATGCTTTCCTTACTTAGAACCTTTTGGTCAGTCTAAACTAGCATTTAAATCTGTTAAGTGTGTTTTTGTGGGTTATAGCAATAATCATAAGGGTTACTTATGCTTGGATCCTACCCTTGGAGAAATTTATATCTCACGACATGTACACTTTGATGAAGAACATTTTCCTCTTGCTATGGTGCCTCACTCAGTCTCTAATTCTCAATCTTCTGGAGTGGGATCATCACCTCTATTCCGAACACGTCCCCTGCATGTTAGTAGCACACCTATCACTCCCCTGCAGGAATGTCTTGATCCCACCATTGGTCCATCCGGCATTTCTCGTGTTCATGATTCGTCAATTGCCCAACCCGGCCCAACAAACCTGCCTGACCCTCCAACCCCGACTGAACCAAATCTCGATCAGACCACATTGGAACAACCTGCTACCTCCCCTGACTCCATCCAATCAAGCCCAACAATATCCATCCATCCTATGGTCACTCGTACCCACGATGGGACGCGTAGGCCAAAAATTTATATAGCCACCAAATATCATTTACCCATGGCCCTCATTGCTAATCTCCACTCCTTGCCTATCGAACCCCAAACATATAAGCAAGCTTTAGCCGATCCAAAATGGGTTCATGCCATGGAGGATGAGTATGCTGCACTTCTTAAAAATAATACTTGGAAGTTGGTTCCCCAGAGAAGAAATATGAATATTGTTGGCTGTAAATGGGTGTTCAAAGTTAAGCAGAAAGCAGATGGTTCAATTGACAGGTATAAGGCTCAACTTGTAGTTAAAGGGTACAATCAACAAGAAGGCATCGATTTTCATGAAACATTCAGTCCAGTTGTTAAGTCTGGATCTATTCGTCTTATTTTATCTCTGGTTCTTTCTCTTGATTGGCCCTTGAAACAACTCGATGTGAAAAATGCATTTCTTCATAGAGATCTTGAAGAGGAGGTTTACTTACAACAGCCGCCGGGATTTGTTGATGCTCAGTTTCCCAATCATGTTTGTCGTCTTCAGAAGGCACTTTATGGACTTAAGTAGGCACCTCAGGCATGGTATAATAAATTTACCACTCATCTGCAAGCTTATGGTTTTCGTGCATGTGTATATGACACCTCTCTTTGTTTGGTGCAAAGACAATATGGTCATTTTCTTATTAATTTATGTTGATGACATTATTTCAACTGGAAATGATGCATCTTTTTACAGACTCTGATGAATAAGTTGTCTTGTAATTTTGATATGGAATTAGGGGATCTTCACTATTTCCTTGGTATACAAGTTAAGAGAGATGCCACTAACCTTATTCTCTCTCAGACACGCTATGCTACACAGCTATTAGACAAGTTCAAGCTATCTGGTGTAAAGCCCACCTCTACCCCACTTGCTGCCAATTCTCATTTGACTGCCCAAGATAGTGATCTTCTTATTGATCCCTTTGAATATAGGCAAATGGTCGGTTCATTGCAATATCTCACCTTGACACGGCCAGATCTCTCTTATGTTGTCAATCATGTATGTCAATTTATGCATAGTCCTTGTGAGACTCATCTTATTGCCGTGAAGTGGATTTTTCGATATGTCAAGGGGACTCTTGACCATGCTATATGTTTTCAGAAGTCTTCAAATTTTTCTTTACGTGCTTTCTCGGATGCTGATTGGATGGGTTGTCCAGATAGTCGTCGATCCACGACAGGCTATGCAGTGTATTTTGGTCCGACTGTCTCTCGATCTAGCACTGAAGCTGAATATCAGGCTCTAGCTTCTATGGTAGCAGAAATTCTATGGTTCCTACACCTCTTTGATGAACTGGGTTTACACATTAGAACACCATTGCGCCTCGCCTATGATAATATTTCTGCTATAAATTTGTCTAAAAATCCAGTTTTGCATAATTGGTCCAAGCACATTGAGATTGATGGTACTTTATACGAGAACATGTTGCTCATGGGCGGATTTCCCTTCACCATATTTCTGGGCTTCTTCAGGTTGCTGATATATTCACTAAATCCCTCCCAGGTCCACGGTTTCAATTTTTGAAGGACAAGCTGCATGTTCGAGCAACTCGACATGAGCTTGAGGGGGGCTGTGAAAGAAAGAAAGTGGCCGATGTCTTGGCTGATGTCTGTGTTTGAATTTGAAATGGCCAGCTCACAACAAATTAATGACCCTTATTTAGTGCTCCTATTGTTACTATGTTAGTGTAACAGTCCCATGATTGTGGGGATATTATTATATTGTAAATCAATTTGTATCATCTATAAAAAGATAACACACACACACAGAGGTTGGTGTGGTATGCATGATTTCTTAACTTTTACATATTCGATTGTGTTCATCATTTCCTCTTTTCTTTTTAGAAAATAGTCAAGGGATCCTGATATTACTTTAGCACTTTGAATTGATTTGGTAGGATAAGTCATTATGTCTAAATATCAAAACAAATAGGATAAGTTTCATATATTCATATGGTTTCTAGCTGCATATATTAATATATGTGGCGTTGCAGATGGTATTGTTTTCTGGGTTATCTGTATAAATACCTTTAAAAAACTATTTTCAATATTTCAAGAAGATTTAAGTTATACATAAATATCTTTTCATCGCAATAATAAACTATTAAGTTGTCCGTGTATACAGCTAAAAAAGGATTCATGCACAATTTAACCCCTTTGAGATGTATCACAGGGAATATAAGGTTTCCACATGGATATTTTGACAAAATAGTTTTTTAAGTGATTTATGCAAATAACCCTTGTTTTTAGAAGCTATGATTTTCTTTTTTAATAAACTTGGCCTCTACCATAGCTTTTTTTTTTTTTTTGAAAAAGCTGACTCCTTTCGTAAAGGATGCAGTTGAAGGATGCAGTTGTACGAGCCTATAGAACAGATCCTGTTCAAGTAAGGTCAATAAGAAAACCATAGCATTAGATCAGTAATTAGATCAATAAGAAAACCACCTAAAGTTGTTTCGAAGTATATTTATTTTTAATCTTTAACTTTCTGATATTCCATCCTGGGGGCAGATACTGAATAATAACTTCTTTAAATTTCTAAACTCCCATGGAAATATACATTTCAATACTTAAAAATATTTAAATTACCAATAATTAACCCTAAAAACACAACACTACGTGACAATATTCTAATCACTTATACTTTTAACCTTATTTTTTATCTCAAAAGATAACAAATGTTATATGCATTCATTTGGAAAGTACCATAGACTCATTTTCAGCTTTTAAAAGCTTGAAAAGCTTTTAAATTATCAATAAGTTTCTGTTACTTGACCCCTGGAAATCTAAGCTTCTCAACAGCTTTTCCAAAAGATATATTAGGTCTTCTTTATACATGAATCCAGATTTTACTATTCAAAAATGATGTGTTAGAATTTGAAATACAGATCACCATAACTTTTTCTAAAAAAATCTTAAATTGCGTTTCCAAAAGGTTGCAATTCATCCTGTTTGAGTTTCTTACATCAAGATCTTACTTCAAGAATTATTGAAAGATTACTGGTTTTTTATGTCAAATTATTTGCATCTGCACGTGTTAAATATTTTCTTAGAAATAAATTTCATGCTGACTTTATATAAAAGGTATGGACTCAACTCAACACAGTATGGTGCGGTAGAAGAAAAGAATAGAATAAGAATAACACCTCTACTGAACTCTATCAAACCTCAGACAAAACCTTGGAATAGGACAGTCTTTTTACTCGACTCCTTCATATTGGTGAACAGAAGAAAAAAAAAAAGAACAGGTTCATACAGGGTTTGTCCAAGGATTATTATGATTTTCTATGAAAGTTCCATCAGATTTATTAGTGAAATTTCTTTTGAGAATATAGTAATACAAACTTATTGATAATCATAAACATTTAGTACATTCTAAGTGTATGAACTGTTTTAGATCACTGATGGAAAAAAAAGAAAAAAGCTTCCATTTACATATTTTTCCAGGCATACTTTTCTATCTCTCTATATGAAGTTTAAATGCATATTTGTTTGTAGAACATTTTAAAATTTTAAAATTTTGATCAAAATGAAATTGTTTTGGATTTTAAAATTTTGATCAAAATGAAATTGTTTTGGATGTATGAAGATTTTTCATTTAAATGTGTTGAACATAGCTGTTTCTGAAAAAGAAAAACATTTCCAACAAAGAATTTATTCTAATATCATAAATATGCATTTTTTTTAATTGACATGACTATTTCAATAACCTCAATTTAACCAGAACCATTTATCAAGCCAAGCAATTCAAATAAACTTCCTTTCAGATATCCTCTCATCTTATTATTTACTAATTTAAAAGTTGAAGAGTTCCTCCACATGTGGTTCACCTCATCCATATCAACCAAAAATGACAAGTAGCATATAACATATAAACAAAGGATATATATCATCGATATAACTGAGATATCCATCTAAACAAAACTTTTCAAATCATTTGCTAGCTCCAGAAACATCTAACCTGTAAAGGAGCTTGTTAATCCCGCGACGCACTCTCTGTCTCCACTGATTGGAAGAGTTGCCTTCAGAGGTTGAAGGGTGTCCTTCCCAAGATCGCAGCTTCATCCGCTACAGAATCTCAATCTGATGGCCTGTCATGGCAACACAATGATTCTTCAAAACGAAGAATCCAATCTGTAATTTCAGTTGGTTTGACCGTCATTAGAATGATGAGAGTCTCCACCACCAGAAAGTGCATTTCGGAAGTGATGCATATGCTTTCCACAAGCTCTCAGAATGACATAAACTCGGAGACAATCTCTCTCAACAGGCCATCCATCAGATACCCCTCTATTTCCCTCCCAATCTTGTCGATATCATCCCCCAGAATCAACCACCCCATCTCCCTCAGAAGCACCTTCTCACAAGAATTTTCATCGCTCCCTTCTTTTTCTTGCCTGATCAGAAACTTGCACAACTCTTCAACAAGAGCTTCACCTCCCCAAACGAGTCCAACTCTCCTCTCCCTCGGCTTCACCCAGGGGTGGAGGTCCACACATGGTGCAAGTATCTCTGCAAGTCCGGAATTTATGCAATCAAACCATAGCTTCCTTTCTGCTTTCGGCCATGTCTGCAGTTCCCCATACTTGGTCTCCAAATTCTCAAATACTGACGAACCAATGGGGAACTCTGGTGAATACCAGGCTGAAATGAGTGTGTCTGGCCCTGCTCTATAGAAACCAGACTGGATGAGCGCATCGAGCAGGTAGGAGAGGTCCCTGCTTTCATCGGTCCTATCAGAGACCAGGAAGTCTCCCACATCTAGACCACTGGATTCCAACAAAGTTTCTTCCTCACATGAATTATTGATCTCCGATCCGCCAGTGCCTGCTTCAGTTGATTCTAATTTGAGCAGCTGGAGTTGCATTCTAAGTCCTGCCACAGAAGATATATCAGGTCGTATCAAAGACAGAGAGAGAGATTAGAGACTAATTGATGGTAAATGAATCAAAAGCCTCGTTGATCTCTTACCTTGAAGGTCGGCACTGACTCTTTCAAAGCAATCAGGACTGGATTTCTCTTCCTCATCTTGAGGCTCCAGAACAGAAACTGGACTGGGTTGTTCACCATTTTTGGAAGTTTGAGGACATTCTAATCCTGTCATATGGGGATTAGAAAGGAGTGAATCCTTTTGCTCAGTGTCAACAAAAGTACCCTGAAAATGACCTCAAAAAGGGTTAGTTGGGGAGCTACATACAGGAAGTATGAACCAAAATTAGTGTCAAAACAAAAAAAACTGAAAAAATAGAAAGAATAGGAAAGCATTAAGCTGAACTGAACATACATGAGAAAAGATTCAAAATCTAGAATGATTACAGACCAAACAACAAAATAAACCATCAACAACACCACCTATAAGAAAACCAAATGAAAAGACCCTTCTTAAATGTGGAAAAATTTAAGAGGTCGGCAAAAGAAATCTTGTTTTTGTCAGAAGAAGAAATTTCAATGGTAAACTAATTCTTATGCATTGAAAGGATGGATTTAGAATTTATTGCACATCAAATATACCAAGTAAAATGGGAAAGTGAGCAATGTATATGACATATTATTGTTCATGGACAAGATAAAAATAATTTCATCATTTATAACACACCATGATGATTACCTCACTAAATGCATTAATGCTGCATAGGAAATATAATATGCGTGATAATTGACCACAATGATGGCAATTTGCTATTACATTACATTTTGTTCAACCAATGGTATGGAAGTCATTGAAAAATTTACTGGGAGAAACAATGTGCCTGACCAAAAGATGTATAATAACAAAATATAATGAAACATTAAAAAGTAATGATGTAAATTTAGTAGTATTTAAGTAATTAGAAAGACAGGTTTATATTTAACATTAGCAATATTCTTCAAATTCTAACGAATGGAAAAGGCATGAATCGAGCTGTCGAGTTGAAATGTTAATATGTTATTGACCAAATATGTATACATAAAATCAATGGATAAATACTATATGGAAATTTCATCAAGTTTGTATATGAGGCCTTCATCTCCAATGGACATTCAGATAATAACATCCATTAAATAAATAAGTGTGATGTGTGTTCACTGTGTTTTTTGTTGTGTGTGTGATACAAACAAACAAACATGAGTTCCATTCAGCTCACAGCCAATGCTTATCAAGACACGTATCCTCCCCCATTTCCCATTAAAAAAAAAAACAAGTGCTGTATGATCACACATATACATAGGGAGGACAGAAAGAGAAAAAATACATGTATAGAAATACAACAAATAGGGTAAGATTACTGATACATTAAGCATGAAACAGGAATGAAAATTACACAAAAAAAATGAATGGAATAGTGCAGAACCAATGAATTGCATATGCACAGGCCATGCATAAAGATCTTAATTTCTTGTCAAGTGAGATAACTTCATCCAGTTTATGTGAATTCATACTATCAAGGCATGTTCTTGTACAGACAACACAAGAAATACAGAAATACAAACAGAAATAAATAAGTCAGTAAAAGAACCTTCACGATCGAGTTGTTCTGGCTGCAAAGGGAAGTTTTGGCATCATCTTTCACCACTGGGGCATGCACGGAAGGCTGTGGCAGTGACTCATCACAAGAATTGAAAACAATGTCTGCACCCTCCATCCCATCAATGCCGACATGCTTAGTCAGAGTCTCAGTATCAGCAAGGCCACCAAGATGTGGAGAGTTCTCTTCAAACAGATACTTAGTTCGATACCGGTCCTTCAATTCATTGGAGTTATTATCAACTTCAAGCAAAAGGTGATCATCCTCCCCAACAAAAATATATGACTGGGACTTCCATCTGCGGGATTTAATATTTCTTCGAGGACTCTCTTCCAACATAGAGGAGTTGTCATTCCCAAAATATTCCCTTTTCATGTTGCTTGGTTTTGGACCCTTTGACAGGGAAGATGAAGATCCAAGAGACCTAGATTTCATTAGATTTGCACGGGGCCTTTCTTTCCATCCATCACGGCTGCTAATACCCAAAGGGGAAGGGCCACATCTCCCCAGCCCCATATTATCATTTAGACTGTCATGTGGACCATTCTTCCGATGGGCTGAATCCAGACATGTTTCAGCAGTGTCTTTGTCAGATAAGGCAAGCATCTCCCTTAAAGTATTTGAGCTGTGACTTCCAAGCCCAACTTCAGGAGGCCTGTGTGTCATTTTCCATCGCTCAGAAAGTCGTCTCGTGGCCTCCCTACACATGGATGATTCATTCGAATGAGATGAGCACGATTTATATCTGCTATTTAAATCAACAAAGTGTCCAGGGGACCGCGGGAATGTTTCAGAGCAACTGATAGAAGCAGCTTTTTCTGACATGTTAAATGACCTTTCATCTGCCAGATGTCCTTTTGATCTTGAGCCTGATACCTCTAAGAAGCTGTTACTTGCATTGTATCTCATGTGTTTAGCGATTTCCCTGGCAATTTGTCTAGAACTTTTAGGTTTTTGAGTCACATTGTCAACATCAACATACAGCTTCTGCCTATCTGCATTCTCATATGGTAACTCTTGACTTCTAGACCTTCCAAACTCTCCATGGTTTCCATAAGAATAATGAAAATTTTCTAAAGATCTCAGTTGTGTACTTGTTTTCACTATCTTCTTCCCTGAATTCGGCTTCAAAACAACGATTGTTGTTGGGAGATGGCCGGTGTCATTTCGTCCTTCAACACGTGACTTTGAGACATCTTTTCTTGCATGTTTACGACTTTCATTTTTCCTCTCTCGATTCCAATTTGTGCCATCCTTCTCATACTGCTTAAAATTCGATGGTTTTAAGACAGCAATTTGACCTGACATGGGAGGTTGAGAACTTGCCTGCAGTTCTTGCAGATGCTTAGCAAATAAAGAATTGGGCTCTTGAAGAAAATTTAACAGTAGATCTGCATTACAATTGAGGGCTTCTAATGCTTCATCAAATTCCTTAGTATTTCGGAGCTTCTCATCAGATGATAGACGCTTTGCATCCATGAATTTCTGTTTTATAAACTCCATCTCCACCTCAGTTTTCTTCAGGCTCAGAGTGCCCTTAGAGACATGCCAGGTTTTATGCTTTTCCACCTTTGGTGTTACCAAAACCTCGTAGACATCTTTGAATTCTTGTTGCTCCCCCATGCTCATTTGAAATGAATGATCCTCACAGGATAGACACTGCTCTTGGAGATTGAAAGAAGACATCTTCCTGGCACGATTTTCATTTCTTTTTCGCTGCTTGTTTATGGGCTGTTCGGCAGGTAGCGCATCAAGGCCCATCAA
Source organism: Acorus calamus (assembly GCA_030737845.1). NCBI lineage: Eukaryota > Viridiplantae > Streptophyta > Magnoliopsida > Acorales > Acoraceae > Acorus > Acorus calamus. The sequence continues at coordinate 25,585,237 of CM060860.1, forward strand.
CCTAGCAATAATGCTTGGGGAATGTCGTTTAGATTCCATCCTTCTGGACATTTCTTCATCAATTAGCATCTTTATAGGCAATCCATTGGTTTTCTTTGAAGCCCTTCGCCTCGACGCATATGGGAACTATAATTATGAAAGAAAAAAACAAGACAATTACATCATGTTGTGAAGATAATCAACAAGTGTATTGTAGATCCTACTTATTTGTTGTCATAATTGTAATTAAATGAAACGAATATAGGAAGAAGACATTCAATTAATTGGCAATCTCCATTTCACTCAATTGACAGTCAGAACTTACACAATTTACATTAACTTACATGATTACTTGAAACAGTCAAGAACACCCTGCCATAAAAATCAATCCAGACCTGGAACTTTAAACCCATTTTTCTTGTTACTTTTAACACATTTATACAGTATACACCAACTCCACACAAGGGTTTTCTTTTACTGACTAATCCAGCTCACTCTATTTAGATATCTATGGAGGTTCACACAATTTTAGCAATAAAAAAAACAAAAAATAAGAGCATAGCATTTTGTTAGAATGAGCAATAATCTCATTCGACTGTTGGCACCTATCTTGGACACAAAACTTGGACACATCACACATGTTTCTTCTAGAATGGTTTGGGAAACCTTCAAGAACTTCTACCCTCTTTAGTATATTTAGCAAATGCAACTATTCCTTTTCAGCATATGAAAGAATATGATTCAGGCTATTCACAACTAAAAACCACAGAGAAGTGTGCATGTATAAATGCATAAGGACAGTGCTTTAGGTGTGATGCTTAAGGAGTTTCTACTTTTTATGTTCATAGGTGTAACTACCTTAGGTTGTCAAAAGTAACCCAACCCAATCTCTTTCTCAATAAATAAGCACTTAGATATTCTTTTCAAACCAAAAAGATTATCGGAATTGAACGAGTATGTGTAAAACAACTCTACACGTAAAAAGCCAGCATAAGGTAAATATTATTTGATATATATTATAGATAGAAATATTGGACTTTGGATTCTCCTATGCATTACATGATGCACATGTTTCGAAAGATAATGGCCACTGGAAAGTTATGTTTTAATTCTAATAGTTTGAGAATGATTACTCAAAGGCCAAAGCAAAGAGGGCAATGCACCAACACCAGAGAAGAAAAAAACCTAATCATATCAATTCAGCTATCCCACCCTCTATCATGATGCCATTTTTCCAACACGAAGGTGACATCTTGTCAAATATCCCTCCGTCTCTCTTCCCCCTTCCCAGTGTAGCTCGACCATTTGATCTCTCTGCCACTCCATATTGTGCTACTTGTTACTGTCTCCTCACATTGCCATGACGCAATCTTAGGTATCCCAACCTTTCTGCTTGGTTGAATGATGTAGTTTCTTTCCGTATATGCACCCTCGTTCAACCACTCAATCTCACCACTTCCCCTATCATTCTGCTAATTGCTAGCTCTCCAACATTGCTGTGATGCAATCTCCAATCTCTCACCCTTTTATGTTGTTAAATGTTGTGGTTTCCTCCGTCTATATGTATGCAGAAAATTTGCATCTAATGGTTCTGGAATAAATTTATATGATCATACGATAAATGGATTCAGGTCGGATTTAGATGATTAATAATTTTATTGGTTCCCATCTGCATGTGGTGATTTATTTTTATTTTTTTTCCCAAATCTGCCATGGGAAACACTAAAACTGCCCCCTCATTCTTGCACCAATTACAGAGCATTCACAAAAATATTTTAATGAAGCAAAGTCAAGCAAACAGAAAGCAATACAGCCCCAATTAGATCATGTAAAAGTGATATTTAAAACATAAAAAATAAAAACAAAAAATTATGAGTGTAAAATGTCAAGAACAAATATAGTAAGCCTTGATGAGATTTCTTCAGGGTGTTGAAGGATCAGACTAAACCATGGAATATCTGACAAATGCAAGCAGCTACCACTTCACTGAAATTTAACAAACAGAAAACCCTTCATGGTTTAACAAGCACTATTATTTCGGGGGGGGGGAATAACTAGAAGAGTTGGATAAAATATCATTTCTGTGGTTTTTTGTACATATAGCATTAATTTCATTACCGGACCTTCATGGTTTAAAACACTGATCACATAAAAGTATAATGTGAAACCCATTTTTACCATATTCTCATCTGAAGAAGACATTGATTCAGAACCAGTGCTGTTTTCCATGCATGCATCCGTTTGTTAGTGCCGCCATTTCCTGAAATGACCCCTTTAGGAGAATTAGGACAACAAAATGATTCAAGTGCAAGCATTCTATTGGAAAGCTTAGAGCCTTGGATATGTCTTCATAACTATTAAGAGAAGCTAATTAATATGAATATCAGGGAAGAAGTATATTCAACTGTGATGAAATCATTTCAGCAGTATATATAGAATAACAAGGTAGATTATAAATCAATATAGCATATGCACTGAAACTTTTGTTGATTCAAGACAACCTCCTTTCTCGATCAATGATCAAACCCAATGCACCTTAATTCAGTATGCTACATGAGGCAATAAAATGTTTAGAACAATAGAACATCCCACACCATCAATTTTAAACCCCGTGGAGAAAGCATTCATTTAATAAAAACTTTCCACTACTTCCTATAAGTTTCTATTATATGCCATCCACAAACATATTTTGTTAATTACCATGTCTTCATATCATGTCATCACTCTCTCCCTCCCCATTCAACCCTCCCTATTTGTACCATATAACATCACAAGATCCAATGGAATTAAACCCAAAACGATAGCAACATCCACCAAATTCTTCAAACGAGGGGAAAAACCCTACTTTATTAAATAAGACTTTTCAACTTCATAGGTCAAGTAGCCATAATATGAAATCAGGGGATTCACCATTAAATGGAAACCCTAATAAAATAAAGCGAGCATGGATATCATGCAAGCTCATAACCCAACTAGACATTGGAGATCATACCAACGATCACTCTAGAATTGAAGTTCTGTAAAAGTAGCAAGGCGATCACTAGTTAATAAAAGGCAACATAACAAAATGAATTAATCCGCATCACAAAATACCAAAATATCAAAAAACATTAACAAGATTATTAGAAAAGGCGTATCTATACTTTACAGACATGAATCTTTAAAAATTTAACTATCATTCTAAACATAACATATGAGAATCAGCTTGAACTGCCATCAATGTTATGACTTATAAAAAGCGTTAAGCACAGTCAGTGTGGCCCACTAGGATTAATCTGCTAGGTGGAGATAAAGTGGGGATTAATCTACCACTTTTTTAATAATAATAAAAAATAAAATGTATATATATATTTATATAATAAAAACTGTGTGTGTGTATATATATATATATATATATATATATAGATAATGTAGATAATTTTTTTTTTTTGAGGAACAATGTAGATAAAAGTTAAAATACAAAAAGTAAACAAAATAAATGAAATACAGAAGAAAAAAATCAAAATATTCAGATTAAACCCCGTTTAATCACTGCCTAGCTGCTTAATCCCCTCTTATTTTTTATTCTTTTAAACAAGCAATGGCTTAAGAAGAACTCAGCCGAAGATCTACTGAAAACTGATAAGATCAATTATATACAAACAGATATTCCTAGAAATGGTAAGCATAGCCTTCCCTGTACAGACACGAAGCAACAAAAACAATACTTTCATTTTTTTAAACACACAACTAAAAAATAAAAAATAAAAGGCACAGCTTGATCAACCAAGCGAATTCTTTTCACGGGAAATTCAGGTAATCTTACAAATCAACAGTGAACCAGTCACACAAATCCAAACCATATTTCCACAAAAAAAAAAACACACAAAAACATCCACAATTCAACCCAAAAACACCATCACAAACAATACAAAAACAATCTAATATCAAATTCCATCGCTGAAAAAAACAAAAAAGGACCTTCTCCACGGTTCCTCTCCATCTCCTCCGGCATAGGTCTCTCCCTGCTCTTCGATCTGACTTGCTTAAACAGATCCATAGATTGATTCTTCCTTCGCCTTTAAAACCCTAGACTTGAAATCGATCGAGCTCCCGTGAGTGCGGGCAAGTGGCGAGGGGTGCACGAATCACGAGGCGGAGGGGTTACGGCGACGTTTTTGTTTTTTTGTTGAAAGAGAAGGGTTTGGATTTGGTGTTTTGTTTTTTATGTTTTTTTGTTCAAAGAGAGGGGGTTTTGAACGTTTGATTTGAAATGACCGATGGTTGTCTGACACGCGCGGGCTGAGGTTTGGACCCGGGCTCTCGCACGTGCGAGTGAAACGCGTGGGGCGAGGGGAGTGAGGGGTGTTTTCGTCATTTTAGATGGTTCGGGAGAAGTTTCGTGTACATCGGGGAAGAGGAGATTCACGTGCGGCGTTTTGAGGTCACGTAATTCAAGTATGTTTGACTTGGTGACCGTAGAGTCTGTCCTCATTGACTTTGTAGGATGAAATACTTATAATCTCTTTTTGTATTGTACATTGTATAAGAATAGATGTGAAACAGATGTGAATAAATGAGTTCAGATCTAATCAGGACTGGTTCTAATCAATCAATTAGTATCAAACTGCATAGGCAATTAATTATTGAATACAGATCTCATTGTCTAATTCAAACTGATGGTACTAATTAAATTCAAGTTGATTGAATTTAACATGAGAGTTAGGCATACATCCCTAACTTTTTTTCATTAACAAACTCTTTCATCAAACACTACTCACGAACCAATTCTCCTCTATAAAGATATTACATGATATTCTGATGGAAAGTCTAGTGATTCTTTGCACATGCCTTTGGTGCCTTGTAGAGCACCCTATAAAGAAATATCACCTAACTTCTGTCTTTACATATATCTATGCAATCCAATAAAAATGACACACTAATGTTTATTGGCCCACAGTAGAGATGTCATTCAATTAAGATTTCAAGAGACTACCAACCAAACTTTTGAAATAAAATTGATATGTCTAGCCTTGTATGTAGTATCATTCATGGTCTAATCCACAGTGTATATTATGTTATTACTGTGTATAGACAACTAAGAAATCATTTCTAATTTAAAAATAGAATTATAAAATAAATTGAATATAACACTAGAAGAAAAAAAAAGTTAGAGAATTCAAGCACACAATATTTATATTCCAGAGGGTGGGGGGTTTGAATTCATGGCCTTGAGAACAACACAAATGAAGTACGGTTGGTGGCATGTGAGGAGGCTTTGACAGTACTACTGGTTTTGGTAGAGAGGAAGGGCCACTTCATTTATATTGGACAACATTTTATGATTGATTGGTTGGGCTAAGGTTTTATAATAAGAGGTACAAAAGGAAAAACTCTCTGTTTAATATACGATTTGTGATATGGTGGCTTACATGTTGTTGGGGCCTTGGGGGCATTGCGTGTGACAAAGGTTAGGCTGAGTGTAGACAGTGTGTGTATTATCAGAGCTGAGCAAAGCAATCAAGACAATTGCCTAGAGCCCTTACTCAACAAGGGTTTCTAAGAATCATTTATTCAGTGAAATTAATAAAATGTACAGTGATATATTACTTTCTCAATTTATTTGACATTCCTCAAATCAAGCATAAAATTTCTCTTTTCTCTTCTCTCCAACTATAAGCTAATAGATATTTCATTTTTTAAATGTTTTTGTGTTATTAAATGCATATTATATTATATAATGTTTTAGTTTAAATGATTATATAATATTATACATCATTTTAGTAATATTGATAGTATGCAAGATTAAAACAATCTAGATTTTTTTTATAATAATATATGGACTCTGCTTTAAAATTTCTCATAGGGTCCATTCAAAAAATTCAATTATCAGGGCCTATCCTAGTAGTAATCACATACTTATGTTTATTTTTTTTAATGTATGTATATATGTATTTTCATAAAAAAATTATAATTACACGTCATATATCCATTTATAGATCAAACAAAAAAATAAAAACAATGAGTTAAAAAATACGCATCCAACGCACATGGCCTTCAATGGTGGGTTTGAAAAACATCCACCTTTTAATACACACACACACATTAATTATTGGAATGGTGGAATTGCAATTATCCATGTAGGATTTTCTAATAAATATCAGTTTATAAATATAATTTTTTAAAAAAATTTCAGTGCATAGAATAATTTTGATTTTTTTATATTAATATCTTTTTGAGAAATGGCAATGTCTGAGTATCATGGTAGGGATTTTATATCACATTAATAAAAGATCAATTCCTAAACAAGCGCCTTTAAACAATTATTAAACAAGGTGTCGGGCTGAGCTGAACTAAATATGCTAATTCATATTAATAAAATATAAAAACATATGTAGTGACGCCCTAAATGAATGTTATACAGTGTGGTTTTGATGTATAATTTAAAAATAAATGAAAAAGAGTATAAGAAAGCATAAATGAATAGATGATATGATGGTACTACATATCAAAGAAAACTTAAATTAGTCTTAAAAGATGTGTTAATCATCCTGATCGGATGATTATTACACAACAAGCAATCTTTCTAACAAACTATTGGGGTCAAAAAAATACTTTGGAATGTAAGATTATATAATAAAAAAATGGGTTTTTATTTTTAACTCCCCACAAACCATCGTATTTAGCGATCGCTCCCTCACTTTTTCATATTTGAATTTTACTCCCCAGATTTAAAGAATAATTCCTTTTTACTCCCTGAGAGGGACCTATCTATAAATTATTTAATATTTTTTAGTCCCTGATAGGGAATAAAAAGGAATTATTCTTAAAATTCGGGGAGTAAAATCCAAATATAAAGAAGTATGATTCAATCAAAATTAGATTTCAGCTTGTCAATTCTCAATTAGAGGTTGGCATTCCTACAAAATTTTCATAAAATTAAATCTCATTTGATGTTTTGATAAATGTACTATCATTTCTGGGAAATATTTTTTTTATAAAATCTTATATATTTAATATGTGAGATGACATGTGTAAATCTCTAAAAGACTGACAAATATAATAAGAACCAGACCATATCTTATCTCTAGGAGTGTCTATAATTTCCTTTTCAAATGTTGATATACTTATTCATTCACATGGTCATAATTCAATACATAAAATCTCAAATAAATTATATAAATATCAAAATTTAAATAAAAGTAAGAATCTATATCAAGAAATAAAATATATGTGTGAGTATGTGTTCCATTAAAAATAAAAAAAATATATACATTTAACTAATTAAAATTTATACTTTAATTTTTTTAATATGTATTTCATTGAATGTGTGTGTATATATATCATATACATGAAAAAAATTAGAATGCCCTGTACCAATCATCTAAAAAATGACATGATATTTTACTATTAAATTTTAATTGGATGTTGTTACACAGTTTTTTTTTATAACTTTAAATGCATATATCTCATTATATATCTCTTTAGGTAAGACATGTTAAACAAGACAGTATTAAAATGAAATAGAGGTGTACTGATTTAATGAATCTGTTCTATTGAATGATGAAGACTGATGCTAGCGTTGGGTTCTATATCCTTAAGACTTTATTCCACCGTCTGATCTGACAAAAAGTTCAAAAAGAAAAGGCTCCTAGCGACGATGCGTACGTGCCAAGTGCGCCCTAAAACGCCAACGCACGCCGCGCGTGGCCATAGGGAAAGGTCCATCATATGGTGTCACCAAAAGCAATTCACTAGAGTACAAGGAATCCATCTTATAAATCATCAATACTTTTTGTTTTTAACCGATATGAGACTATAGCTTTTTCTACCCCAACCACCAACCGCTTTCATCATGTTCCTGGGAGAACTTTGGATTCAATTTTCTCATTCACCAAAAATGGGTTTTGAGAATGTAAATATACCACGTTCATATACTCAACGAGAAGAACGTAATCCAATGGGTTTCCATTAAAAATAATTAATGGAACTCAAATTCATTTTAACCCAAAACTCATGTTTTTCTAACAAGACATATATCTCATTAAAAAAATTATAGTTAAAAATAGATCAATCGGTTGTAAATTTTATTAAAAACATATGTTTCATTAAAAATGATTTAGGGAAAAATCCATACAAACCCCTGTAAAGTGACTAAAATCCATATAACCCCCGATTTTTCTTGAAATCCAAATAACCATCTGAAAACATCTAGTAAATTCAAATAACCCCTTAAATAAAATTTATGTTGACAGATGATGAATATTTTGTGAATATATGTTTAGTTAACCCATGATGAAAACACAGTATACCAAAAAAATCCTATAATGTGTAAATGCAAAAAATTTATCTCTAAATGATGATCTTATCCTCTTGAATAGGGTTTTATAATCTATTCAGAGGGGTAAAATCATCTTTTTCATATAATTTTTTACATTTTTAATACATTATAGAGGGTTTTTAGTATATTGTATTTTCAGTCAAGGTTACCAAATAAAATATTTATAAAATATTCATCATCTGTCAATAAAAATTTCATTTAAGGGGATATTTAGATTTATTAGATGATTTTAGAGGGTTTATGAATTTTAAGAAAAATAAGAGGGTTATATAAATGTCAGTCAGTTTATTTATTGAGGGTTATTTAGATTTTTTCCAAAGATTTATTATATATATAACACATTAACAGGGTCTGTATCTGAACATTATCCATTTTAATTGGAAAGCGGTGGTTTTAGATAAGCATGTCAATTATCCGAAAAAATATCCGTATCCGATCTAAATCTGTATCCGAAAATGTAAAAAATATCTGATATACAAAAATCTGTATCTATATCCGAACCAAATTATCCGTATCCAAAAATTTTCGGATCAGATATTGTCTATATCCGATCTGAACAATATTCTTATCCGAACTGTTATTTTATTTATATATGTTAGAATTACTTTCAACCATTATATGAAAATCAAATGGCTCATAATCTAGGGTAAACCACAAACATATTTAACTAGGGCTGCAACTCGGGCGGGTTGGGTTCTGTTGACCCCAACCCGAACCCAACCCAAATTTCAAACCACTCAACCCTAACCCGACCCAACCCGAATTGGACCAACCCGAACCCAATCCGTAATTAAATAACCCAACCCGCCCCAACCCGACCCAACCCGATTTTCTAATATGATGAGCAAATTAACTATAACATGTTCAATGATTTTTTTTGCTTGCCTGCTTGGTGACCTGTTCAATAATGATCGATAATATTAAATAAGTACAATAAAGACTGCATATAGATAAAGCTGCAAAATCCAAACCAAATCACAATATAGAATGCTTTTTAGATTTGATTTTTGGAATATAATTACATACCCAAACATAGACCAAATTACAATCAAACTAAAAAACAATTACCTCTTTTTGGATGCCCTAATGAGTGATTGTTGATCTTCTTTGTATATATTATATTATTATCTTAATAAATCTGAATCAAAACCCATCCAAAATCAGAAATCAAAAGAATCGTATGTTCCTTACAACCCATAGATTTATGAATGTAAAACAAAAGGAAAAAAAAGAGAATAAGACCTTATTGTGGATTTCCAAATGATCAAAGGCAAGTGGTGGATTGTCAAAGGACTGAAACCAAAAGATCTGGTGAAAGATTGAACAGACGATTGCCGAAGTGCCGAGGTGCCGAAGGATCTGTCGATTACCGAAGTGCCGAGGTGTTGATCTGCCGATTGCAGAAGTGCCGAAGAGCGGGCGATCTGCCGAGGTGCCGAAGAACAGACGATCTGTCGAGGTGCCTTGAACGGATGAATCTTTTGAAGCCGAGCGCCGACCGCCGAAGATTCCAATTGTCAAAGCCGAGGTGTCGAAGGATCTGTTGAAGCCTCGAACGAACTAATCTGTTGAAGCCTTGAAAGACCGCCGACCACTGAAGACGAAGGATCTATCGCCGAAGCCTAAGCCGAAGCAGAAGCCGAAGTCGAAGGATTGTGAAGTCTAGGTTGTGAAGTCTGTCGAAGGAAGGGAGAGGTAAAGAGAAGAAAAGAAAATGACGATTAGGGTTGTGAAGTTTCATATAGTCGTGTAAGATTAGATTGAAACCTACGGCCCAAATTAAAAGTTAAAAGAATGAACGGCTATTATCAGTTTTTCATTGTTAATTTACGAGTTCGGGTTGGGTCGGGTTGGGAGTGAGGTCAACCCGAACCCAACCCAATTTGTAAGTCAACCCGAATTGGTCAACCCGAACCCGAATTGGCCAACCCAACCCATGTAAAAATCGGGTTCAACCCAACCCAAGTTGCAGCCCTATATTTAACCATGTTGAATACTTGTTTAACTATATTATGATTTATGTTTTTATGTCTTTGATGGATACATATTTAACCATGTTAAAACTTAAGATTTTATAAATTCTTTAAAAATAATTCTGGTTCGGATATTTCGAATATTCTCCAAATCCGTATCCGGATTTTCGGATCGGATATAGATATGTATTTTAAAATATCCGTCAGATATCAGATACAGATATTTTTTCAGATATTCAATTCAAATATGGATACGAATATGAACATATTCTATCTGTATCTGTCGGATTGACAAGCCTAGTTCTAGATGATGTACAGTGGACGGTCAATGAGGACAAAATCCCGCCTCGGATTGCGGGACATGTCGCAGAAATTCAACAAACGCAGACAAAATACTTACGTCTTTTTTTATTATATAGTTTTTATAATTTATTTTATTATCCTAGACGACGACAAGGTGGCGTCCGAGAGTTGCTTTTGGCCTGCTTTTGGCTGGACGTTGTCGGGGGACAGGAAAGAGAGAGAGACATGGATTCAACGGTTATGAAGGAAAGTGGGGTCTCTGATCTGGTTGATTTGATTCCCCCTCCACCACTGTCGGGGGTCATAAGAAAATAGTCTTTCAAACCCCGTTTGGTCCGCGAGTAACACCGGAAAAAGTGGAAACAATAATGTTTTTTAAGTATTGAAATGTGGGTCTCGTCACATCCCCATGAGTTAGAACATGCGCATTTCTTTGAATACCCATGTCTCATAATACTCGATTGTTAGATTTTTTTTTTTTTTTTTTTTTCCTTCTGCGGCACATTTACTCCGTGGTTTTTCTTCTTTTTCCTTGCGCGAAATTTAATTCCACGGTTTTTTTTAATTGAATTTTTATTTATTTGTTTTTCCACTAATCCAATTGTTTTCATGTTGTGAAAACACAAAAGAGTAGAAATCTTAATCTGTTTATTTCATGTTGTTTTTTTTTTTAGACTTTTTTTTGTTTTTGTAACAGTTTCAAAATGAATATTATGCAATTGAAATCATCAGGGACGGACCTAAAGGTTGGCTCGGCCGAACTACAGCCCGATCAAGATTTTTTTTTGTTTTTTGTTATATATATTGAGGTAATGTTACGTACAAACTTTTTTTCAATCATAATTCTAGTTTACATGTGTTTTGAATTTTTTTTAAAATAATATATACTTCATTTAATGGGATACATGCTTTTATAAAAAAATGAATCATATATTTTAATAAATTGTATAAATACATTTATAGAAAATGTGTAAAATTTCATTCGAAACATTTATCTTGTTATTGTGAAAATATGCTCTGATGATTTTCTATCGATGCATATAGGACTAAAATTAGGGCTAGAAAAAAGAAAAATGATATGTCTAGCCCTTCTGCAGCCCCATTTGCAATACACAACGTTTTTTTTTTAAAAAAAAATTATGCACTCTTCTATCGAAGTACATGCTGTTATATGAAGTGATATATAAACTGAGATACACTAGTGTAGTTTTTTTCATTATGAATAAATAATTTTTTTATTTCATACACTATGATACCCTACACTATGATACGCAATATATACTACGTTATCACGGTGTATAAGGTTACAAAAAAAGATTGAATGTCTTTTAAATATCACATCATTTGGTGTATAAAATAATTACATCAAATATAAGAATAAAAATTCTTTTATATTAATATTTAATATAGCCCACCCAAAAATAGTCCTGGATCTACCCCTGGAAATCATTAAAATAGTTAGGTATTTATTCTATTCAAATTTAAATAAAAAATACATATAGCTAGTTACCGTATATGAAGCAGTTATATTTTATATTTGGTTGTTACATACAACAATAGAAATATCTCATTTCATGAAAAACGGATTTCTTCTTTGAAAATATCTCACATATCTGTTATGTTTAAATCTCAACCATCTTTCTAATTTACATAAATGAGATAATTTCACACAATGGACATACATTTTCTAAATGTATTTCACACAATGTAGATACACTTCCTAAATGTTTAAATCTCTCACAACTATTTGTTACATTTAAATTTAACATAACAATTACATTTACCTAAATGTTTTATATTCGATGTAGTGTTTAAATAATTTAAAAACTTATTCTCTCTTTAATAGCTAATTACATTTTATGAAAAATGTAAGACACATTTTTCATATTATATTTAACAAATATTACATTTAATTAATGAAAAAATAAATTATGATACATTCTTCAATCTAAGCTATACAAAAAACAGAAAAACATTAGTGACGTCTATGCCATCAAAACACTTAACAAATGTTACACACAATTCATCAAAATGAAACAGTTACATTCATCAAATTAAATTATTCAAAAAAAATAAAAGTTATATTTAACAAATGTTAGAGATTATGAAAAATAAAAGTTACATTTAACAAATGTTACATACAGTTTATCAGCAAGTTACAAATTTAAAATTGAATGTTATGCAATTGAAAGCATTTAATCTGTTAGGTATGAAATGAAACACAGATACATTCACCAAAAGTCAGTCGCATTCATCAAAAGATGGAGGTGGAGGTCGGAGGAGGTGAAGTCCGAAGGAGGGCTGAAAAGGTAGTTGAACCACATCTTATATGATAGAGGGTGACAAAAGGAATCCAGATGTGATGATACCGGTTGTCGGAGATGAACAGATCGACTGAAATGATTTTTGTAAGTGGTAGATATGTATAAAAGAAATGGTTGATTTTTTTTTTTTGAAAAGAGTAGGATGTGTTACCGGAGGAAGAAAATGTGGCTATTAAATGAATAATAGTATTGTATTTTATCTTTTTAACTTTTAGAAAATGTCAAACAGATAACTAATAAGAAAATGCCACCTAATGGGGCTTGTGATTGAGGCCTAAAAATTGGGGCTTGCGTATCATGACTGTAAGTGAAAATTAGTTCAAATAGTCTCAAAATAAGTGTTTGAAAGACTGAAATAAATAAAAATTTGTATATTATAATTAATTTATATAAAATAGTATATGAATTTCAGTTAACCCTTGGACTTAAGTTATTATAAGTTATTCAACTCAAAAGAATATGTGGACATACTGTCAAATCAACTTTCATCACCTCTTATAAATCAATTGTCATCATTTTCACATTTTTATACATATTTATCTACACTTTATTCACATTTTACCCAAACAACAAAATTTTGTTCATTACGTTTTTCAACGAGGATAATACAAATTACAACAAAAAAAAAGATGAAGAAGTAGAAGAGGAGGAAGAAGAAGACGATGCAGAGGAGAAGAAGACAAAGAAGAGGGGGCCCGCTCGAAGGGGGGATCCATGGACACGAAAGAAACGGTGCTCAGGTAGAGGAGGAGCACCTCCGGTGGATGAATATCGACAGAAGAGGAGAAAAGAATGGAGTTGAATATAAAAAATAGATTGTGATGGATATGGGAGCATTTTCGTAACTCTACTTTATTATAGGTTAACTGAACAGATAATAAGAGTTATCTGCATTTTGTTTATATTTGCAGGGAGTTATTTGGATTTAAATAAAAGACTGGGAGTTATATGGATTTTCATATGGTTTTATATAGATTTCTCCTTTTATTTTATTATATAATATTATAATAATTATATAAATGGTGACAGTTGCTTCAAAAATACTCGAGGAATCTCAGGTTATATTTAATTATAAATGAAACTCCTAAACTTGCGCTTCCATGTTAAGACTTTATTTCACATTCATGTGAATTGTATATAATGCAAATTCAAAATAATAAACTATCAAGATGACGTACACGTGTGACAAATTCTTTTTGTTAATAAAAAATTAACTCAGCACAAGTGACAGAGCTACAGACATTAGTAAACCTATAAATTTTCTCCGAAAGAAATCTTGGGAAAGCTAATGAGATGAGTATTTTAAATAAATGTAATTTTTATATACATTAAAATACTGTAGGACACGTGCAGGTATTGTTTTATGGGGAATTTTGTATCTGTTTCTAAGGACAAATGTGAAAGTTCAAATTACATATTTTTATGCTTTTGGAGGATAAAAGATTCCTTTTTTTTGTTAAAGAAATGGCAATGTAGTTACTCATAAAGTCTCATTTTACTCATCAGTTTCATGTCATAAGAATGTTATTTTTTCTTTGATTATTATTATTTTTTTATCATAAGATATATACATAATCATCTGAAATGTCTTAAATTTTTATGAAAGTATATATTTAATTAAGTATATACAATTTATTCAGTGTCAATCTTAGGGTTTGTGAGGCTGACTGATATGTAGCTTTATTATTATATATTTTATGTATATGAAAAAATATTAAGGACAACCACTATTACATATATGCAATTCTAATGTATTTTAATTTTTCAAAATATATATTTATCTATAAATATTTTAATTTATGTTTACATTACGATAGTAAAGTTTGTATATTCGAGCATGCAAAATCTTTGTTATGAAGTCTAAAAGTCTCTACAATGAAAATGATGACATGTCCATTCCAAGTCACTCCATGTAACATAAAAAAAGAAGCTGCCAAAGATCAGGTTAAACTAAGACACCTATGTGATACATGTTAAATAGTCTATGATAACTCATCTGAGATCGTATTCATATCTCCGTTTAGCCATGTACTCCTGACCCGGGGTGAGAGGGCCACGACTTAGATCGCGCTGATTCATGGCCCATTTGGAAACAATATGTTTGGATAGATTTTGGGTTTATATGAAGCTGTTTTTTTTTTCAAACCTATTTTTAAATAGAAAAATTAAGACTAAAAACTGCAAATAGATTTCTGTGAAAAAAATGTTTAAAATATGAGTTTTTCAACAATTATAGTGAGAGTTTCTTGCAAGCCTAAAATCAATTTTACAATCATGCAACTAAATACAGTCTTAATTGAAGTGGTATGACATGATCGTGACATGTATCGTAGTATGAGAGCTCATCGTATTTTCCTCCAACATCTATAATAGTTAACCTAATGGTTTATGCAAGTCAAATTAATACCCACGATTTGCGAATCCTTCGTTGACGAGGCAATAGATGTTTATGAGAATGCATTGCACCTAATCATACACTTTCATGGTTGCATGATCACTTGAAAAAGCACCAGGCATGCTCAAGCTTTACAGGCAGGTCACATGATTGGATGTTGGTGTTGTCAATTCAAACCAGTTATTACGTATGAAAATTTTGAATCAACTCATGAAGAAGTGGGCTATGGAGGATTGACTTGTGGGAGTGTAGATAGGTCCGTCAACGGGTCAGGTCTAGACTCGGACCTGACCCGACCCGGACCCGATTATACGTGTAATATATCCGATCTAAGTTGGACCCGACCCGGTGGACCCGAACAAACAAACGGGTCAGGTCCGGGTTTACTCCGCCCCGACCCGTTGGACCCGAGACCCGAGACCCGATTGTTTTATTAATATATGCTCATATATTATAAGACTATTAGTATTAGTTGATACATAATTTTATTTCTTACTTAACTTATGTTTGTATCTATAAGTTCATAAATCATAATCATAACATTTTTTTCGTTGTGTTGATATTGCAACTTGCAAGAACTTGATTGTTTAATATGTAATAAACTTAGTAATGTATTGTCGTCGGTTTGTTTTGGACAATTAACTTATTAGCTTTTGAATTTGTATAATTAATTAGTTTGTTGCATGATTTATGTTTATTATTTTAGTTAATATGTTAGTGTTTATTATTTTGAATGTTGTTTAGGTTAATATTGTTTTGAATGTTTGTATAATTAGTTATCTTTATTGTTTAGATTAATATGTTTTTTTTATGTTAGTGGTTATTGTTTTAGATATTGTTTAATAATTCATTTACTTCTTTTGAATGTATAAGATTATGTTCAAACATAGTCTCATTAATAATAATGTTTTATTACAAAAATTTTCAAATAGAATGGTAAAGCAAACAAATACATGAGTTCTTCCTCTTTTTTTTCTTTTTTTTTGCCAACCATCCGGGTCGGGTCGGATCCGCCGGGTCCGGGTCCACATTTCCCCGGACCCGTCAGGTCTTGCCACGGGTCGGGTCTGGGTCCACCCGACCCGACCCGGACCCGACCCGTTGACAGGGCTAAGTGTAGATGTTTTGATTCTTCTTACACCAAGATGTGTTATTGAGAATATCTAGAACATGAGTACCATCAGTATTAAATAAGAGAGTGAGACATGTACTCAATTATTGATTGTACAGTTCAATTCATAGGGATGTGTAGTTCGATACTGATGTGGCTGATTGAGCTAATCCTAATTGGATCCAGACTCCTTGAACATTTGAGTACAAAATCCACAATATGAGTTTTAGGAAATATCACAAAGATTGTAATTATTAATCTTGCATAATGGAATGAAAAAAAAAAAGAAAATACCATCACTATATGTATTTGAGAAAATCAGAAATCCAATCAATGCATATCGTACATTGATTGGTCAAGGTTTTTTTTTTTTACTAAATGGTAGGTTAATTTTATTTCAAAATCAAAGCGAATATGCCAAAAGTAGGGAAATGTAGAGAAGGAGTCTACCAAAAAAACAAAGCAAACAAAATCAACAATTACACCACGGACTACTCCTCAATCAAGATTTCCCCCCTCCTGACATACAAAACTTTACTTGTCCCTGCACACACAGTCCCCCATTTTTTATATAAGTCAGCAGTGACTCCCATAAATTCTTTATGTATACGTTTGTGTTCTGAAAAATTCAGTGATTACGAGCAAGTCAAATGGTCCACACCACCGCACGGATGTATGACTGAGTGATCTTCTCGGAAACACTTCTGTCCCTCTTCTCTCTCATTTGTTTACCCACTATCCATAAGTTGTCCAAGGATCCTCGATTGTCCAGCAGCCCTATCACCAATTTGAGTCCCCGCCAAAGCTGACATGCAAATGAGCACTTGGGGGACAAGTGATGGACTGTTTCCTCTCCATCCCTGTAGAGAGAGCAAGTTAGATTGTCGTTGAGTGCCCATCAAGCTCTATAAACCTTGGTGAAGACTTTCTCTTGAAATATTTGCCACATGAAACAACACATTTTAAATGAGATCTTTGACTTCCAGATTGGTCAGGGATTTATTTTGGAAACAATCCAAAAAATTGATCTAATCCATATATATATATTTTTTCTATTGATGGTATCTCAAATCTTTTAAGACAATGATTAATCTTTCGGATGTCTGTCTTACAAACTCAAGGATAAGTTGAAGGTGAAGGTGGGAATTGAAGAAGCGTTAATAGTGTTAGCCAACTCACGTAAGACATTGCTGGCTAATATAATAATTCTTGATAGGATGAAAATGTACTTGATTAAAAAAATTTAAAAATATATATATTTCACAACCAATAGACCCTGCACAGTGAACAAGGTGGGACGCCCGCCTCGGAATCCGTGAAACGTCTCCCGCAAATAAAAGATCTCATGAACGGATTGACGCGTAAGGTCAACGTTTTCTATAACACTGTGTTAGTGGGGGTCCTTCGAGGGTGCAGTGTCTGAAAAACATATATCAGTTTCAGAGAAATACATTATACATGTATCTATGTCGGGGTCATCTACAAAGTGCCAAAGTTTCAATCAGATGGGTTTCACTGATATAATATGACCTGATTTTGTCTTATTAGAGAGTTTAAATTTCATGTTTTTCAAATCCGCTCTCATCCTTTATAATATCCGGGTTGGATTTGTGTTTTCCACCAATAACTCAATCTTTAGACATACAGCTATTAACTTGGATCGGGTCCAATTTGAACTCGACGGATTGAATTGAATTTTTATGTAAATTGGGTTCTAAAAAAACTGAGTTTGGATTGATAAATTCAGATTGTTTATAAGATCAGGTTAGGTTAAGATTGGCATCACAAACAACCAAGTTTTTTAAATGATATTTTAAATGAGTCATGGGCCATTAATACTTGATTTTTTTATTTTAAATATCTACCATTGAATCACAATATTTTTTTTTGTGAATTTATATTGTTTTAGAGGGTGATTAAATTTTGTGATATGTCTTTTTTTTGTTAAAATTAGAATTGAAAATCAGGTCCCGCGGGTTGGTTCGGGTTACCACGTTTGGGTTCATATTAGAGTTGTTTTTTTTTAACGAAATGTAGTCAAATTTTATTTCAGTAGTGAGAAAGAACATAACTGAACAAGATGAGAAGAAAGAAGAGTAAAACATAGTTAAAGCAGTAGAAGATAAATGACGATATGACACGCACAATAGGTGTCACAACACCCCTCCTCCCTGCCTCGACATATTAGAGTTTTTAGGTTGAAATTCAAATTGGATCGGGTTATGATTAAACACATAGAACTTCAGGTTGGGTTTAAGTTTGGGTCAACCCAAACCAACCCTTCCGACTTGCAGCCCTACTAGACTGGACCTAAATTAAGCATTAGAGCTTTTTAAATTGGAATCCCCTGTGTACAATTGACACGATAATTTAATCCCCTAACCTTCTTTTTGAAGATAGGGTTATAAGTGATAACTCCTTTCTATACTGTGGATTCTCAAGACAATACATGTAAATGTACATGAGGTGGAAGAAAGGTCTAAATGTATGACCACCTGCACCACCCCTCGCTTGGTGAGGTGGTAGAGTTGCACCCGCTTGACGCGGTCGACCTGGGTTCAATCCCTAATATAACCTCTTTATTACATCATACTATTGAGGGTAGCATTTACAATATACTATTGAGGAGTCATTTGAAAACTCAACATTGCGGTTAGAAGTGGTGTTTTCATGCTATTTTAAATGCGAAAAAGGCGCCGTGCACCCCCCCCCCCCCTTGAAATGTCAACGCTTAAATTTTGTTTGGATCCCGACATAGAATCCATGGCCCCACATATTCGAACAAGCTCTAAATAGAATGATAGGAAAAAAAAAGCTATTACAAATGTATATACAAGCTCAATTACAATTCCTTAATGCATGACAATGTATGTGCTTTGTTAAATTAAACATATGATCATTTTTCTATAAAATCATAATTTTTAAAATTTTATGATCATGTTTTAGAGGGCCGATTAGGTGCGGCGTCGATCGTGGGCCGTCGATCACGGGTCCATCGCATCGGACGGTTGGGTGCGATTCACGTCGACCGTTGAATGCGATGGACCCGCGATCGAACGGCCCACGTCGCCGCCGCACTTGCCGTTCGCCGCACCTAATCGCCCCCGCATGTTTTATTACATAAAATATGTCTTCGAAATCTTTTTAAAACAACTATAAAAATCGGCTAGCATAATCGAGTGATGCTTGGAAGGACATTCTCTGACTTGAAGGTGTTTCTTGACCAGAAAAAAAATTTAAAACTTTTGACAGCAGTTTTCCAACTACATAGTTTTATTAGATTATTGAAAAACTCTTGTTATAACAAAAAATTATGTTTTATTTTCTTCAGAAGTTAGTGCTACAGGTGCATTTGAAAATGATTTGTATTAAATATAATTTCTGTAAAACAATAATCTACAAAAGAATCGTATAAACCCATTTTCAGGCACCTCTTAATCCTATTCATATATGAAATTCCACTACGATTATAGGATTCCTTGGTAATGAGGAATTAGTTTGACATAGAATTGGAACTCCACGTCTCCACCAATTCCACCACTCGTAAAAAAAATAGGACTTGAAATCCCCCATTTGGTTCGGGAATAAGGTTATAATAAGTGAAAATTAATCAGAAGTCTTAAAACATGTGTTTGAATGTCTAGAATAAATGAAAATCTATATGTCAGAATTAATTAGTATAAAATGATATATGAATTCAGCAAACCCCTGAAATTAAGTTATTTTAGGTTATTCAACTTAAAAAAATATATGAACATACTGTCAAATTAACTATTATCACTTCTTATAAATCAACTGTCAAACCAATTAATCTTTTATAAATCATTATTCACACCTTATGCACATTTTACCCAAACAACAAAAGTTTTATTATTACGATTCTCAACGAAACTAATTCAAAACACAACCAAGCAAAAAAATCATTTTACAAAAGGGATTCCGGGTAATTGACAAATGGGATTCCCTTTAAAAAAAAATGATAGGCAGTTGCCCCTGAATTTCATAAAAAGCAATTGCCCAGTGGAAAGAAAGATACATCAACAGCTGAAGATGCAAAGAACCAACAATATTAGCTATAGGCATATAGCATAACAGCCTAAAAAACAAAAGAAAAAGCCCTACATGGAGGCACTTCTTTACTTACCTTCTTTTTGTAATATTTTGCATAAAGATTTTTGGTCTCCTTGGCATCTTTTCTTTGATAAGATTGCTCATACACTTCTTTAAAAAAAAATAAAAAAAATAAACAATAATAATAAATCATACCAAATCACTCACTCATAAAAACAAACAAACAAATAAATAAATCTTCACAAAAAATGATCTCCTCTAAATTAGTCATGACTTGGAACAAGTTTTTGTGATACATTACTATCATACATCAATTGTAAGAAAATAATTTATTGATGCAATTCCAATTCCCCAATGAAATATAGTCCATCATTATCAACTAAATCCAAACACACCCTAATTACACTTCATTAAGTTATCAAAAGATTCGAAAGAACACATGACATGACACACCAAGCAAGCCAAAACCAATATCACTGGATTCGGGCCGTTTGGTTCAACAGAATGTTTGGAAACTTGTTTGAAAAGTGGGATTTTGTAGAAAATAGCTTAATAAAACTCGATTTTTAGAAAACTCACTTTCTTTGCTTTTTTTAAAAAACATTTTTTTTTACTAAAAGCGAAAACAAACTATTTGATTAAGCTTAATTTCCAAAACCGTTTGGAAAAAAGTTTAGCTTTTTCGATTTCTACAAAAGCAAAAGCCAACCCAAATGTGTTTCTAAACAGCCCCTAAAATGGAATTCACTAATCATCTACCAGCAAGTGTTAACAAATATCTCTAAAATGAAAACGACAGTAGTCCACCTTCCTATAGATTACTGTGGTCTGTACATCTCCAAATCTTTTTTTTTGTCCCCATGTTAAAGCTTTCTTCAAAAAAAAAAAAAAAAAATCATCACAATCGACTTTACTTGTCAAAGCGAAAACTTCATGATCACTCTTCCATATTTCCTACTTGCACATAAGTTCAATACTCTTCTAATAGTCTCTTCTACTTAATAAGAATAGGAAGGATAAATGATTGCATGATTAACTATGTTTTTAAAAAATAGCAACCAGCAGCATTTTAGAGATCATCAAGACAACGGTCACTAAGAAATTTATAATCCACAAATGCAGATATGTCAAATTGTCAATCCTTGTCAAGCTTCTCCATCTATGTAGAGCAAGATGTGGAAGGTCTCAGATCCTTGTACAATATTTGTTTTCTATCTCTATTGATGCTAGGTCCAAACGAGAAGGCACCCCATACATAACAATACGACCACACCATGTAAGCTAATCATCACAGCTCGAACACAGACCATATTCCAACTTGACATTCTTTTGACTGACTGTCCAGAACTTTCAAGCTAACCAACAAAAAAAAAAAAATTGTCATTACAGTCCCTTCTCTGAAGATCCTTCTATCCCACCCAGCAAGATAAGCAACAAAATTGCAAGTGATTTATCCAGTACCGATACTGCATTCCATCAAGAGACAGGTGTTCCAAGATAAGTAATGGTGAAATGGGCTTCAATGTTTGGTTTCACATTTAGACAATGTTCCCTAGTATTTTCGCAAAGGGTTTTCCACGAAAAAAAATCTTGTTCCCTATACATGAAATTTTATTTGTTTGACTGTTTGAAACAAATTAGCATATAATTATAAATAATAGCATGCTCATACCTGAATGTCTAAAATTCTGCAATTTCATGTTTAAATCTAGATCTACTGATTAAAAATTGAATATCCTTGATTAAATGCTTTAAACTGTAATAGATTATCCGCAATATTAGATCCAATATTCCTGCAATATTCAAAGTAAAAATTTGATTAGATATGTAAGTCAACCAGAATAAATCCAATAAAATTTTAATTAGAGCTACTCATCCCCCTCTAGGTCTTGCGTAGCATATCAAAACAAGAATCTCATTGGATCATACAAGTCACTAGAGTAATATAACATCAAAGAAAATATCAAAAATCTTCTTTCTTTGTTTTTTTGAAGAAAGGTAGACATTAGGATTTGGGGTTTATGGTTTATTAATGAGAGATAATGGACATTGTCTCACTCAAATGAAAATCATGCCCCTCGAACAAAAGGAGATGAGGAATCACTGAAGATAACAAAGGACAAAAAAGCACATTAACTGCAAAATACATAAGGTGATACAAGAGTGTAGACACCCCTTACAAGCTTATTCCAGTACCCATCCCGTACCCACTACCGCCGAAGCAGATTCTGCCCACAGTATGGACACCACCTACTCCCCAAGAAGTTGAATGCTTAGCCAAAGTGTCCACCAATAAGTCATCCTACTCCTAAAGATCATTTCATTGAGCATAAACCAAATGCACTAACAAAATGTGTGAGGAATAAGCATAAAGTTTTTTTTTATGATCACTGTTCTTCCTGCCGCTTCCGCATTTGTGCGACATTTTGGAGGGTACAGTGAATCCTAAGGTTGTTCCCCACCATACCCCAGAACTCTATGCTAAATTGACATAGGACGAAAAAGAGTTTCACTAATTCCTCATGTTCTCTGCAGACTTCACAAATGACATTATCATTGTTTGATGTTGCAATTAACCATGGTGAGGATCTAATTTAGTAGAAAATTCATAAGAAAATTCTTATATTTGATGGTGTATCAGCCTCCCAAATTTGCATGTAAAAGTGGGTGTCCATGTGTCGATTAGATCTGTGTTTGGTCCCTCAAGAAGAAACAAAACCATTTGAACTACTCCTAAAAGAAATTCATTTATGATAAAAATACATAAATGCAAAGTTATTCTCTCTTGGTAAATCAAAACTCAGATGGAAGATGAGAGAAATCTCTGATACCCATTTTTTTTTTTTTTTGGAAATTAGATATTTTCTGATAGGCTGATAACCAAAATATTGACAGCTTTAGGCCCTTGAGTAGAAAATTTGTAGAATCCCTACAAACCGAGGAGAGCTATATGGACATCATAAATTCTAAGCCTGATTGGTACATGTTCTCTTTCAAATCCCATTAGCAACTAAATCCTATGCCTGACTGATATGCGTTATGAAATCCCATTTTTCCTAATCCACACAATGAACTCTACAACCTAATTTCAGCCTCCTATTCTTATGACATTTACAGGATTCCCATCACCATGATACAACATAAGCAATCTTCATGACAACTAGTAGCACTCTAGGAGCATTTCCAATTCACTCATATATATATATATATATATAATCCCCTCAAGTGCGATACTTGGGTAAGCTGCAGCCCCTTTGGTTTCATTTTGAATTTCTAAGTTATAATTCAACCCTATCCTTTGGGACATCTGATAAAATTGGAATGATACAGAGAAGATTAGCATGACCTCGGGGCAAGGATGACATGCACAAATTGAGAAATTAAAAAAAGATGTTATAATTCAACCAAAAAAAACTTGCATGCATTACTTATCAATATACCATACTCTCCCATAAAAAAAGCAAGCTATATTACTCAAAACCCATCACTAATACTACATCTCAAAGTGAAATCAAATAAAACCAATACCAAAAAAAAAAGGAGAAGCATTTACCATCCAAATGATCCACCCATCTCAACTCTTCAACTCAGCCCTCCTCCTACTCCAACCTCTCTGAGAACGCCTTCATCGCGACCATCCCATCATTGAAGTACCTCGCGTAGGGGTGCCCTTTCGGCACCAACCTCCTATAAGTCTCAAACTGCTTCTCCGCCTCGCTCTTCTTCCTCATCAACGTATAAATGATCCCCTGACACAGATATGGCCGGAAGTCCCTTGGGTCCTCCTTGACGAGCTCCTTATAAATCCCCAAAGCCTTCTCATAATCGTTCCGCATCACCGTCACCTGCGCCAATAGCAGCCTGAAATCCCTCACTTCCTCCTTCTTCTTCTCCCTCCTACACCCCTCCATCGCCGCCTCGATCTGCCTCGTCAGCACACTCAACTCCTCCTCTACCACCTCCGAATCCTCCGAATTCGTTGTCGCCGCCACGACAAGCCCATGATAGGCTTCCACACAGTACGGGTCCTTCGCGAGTATCCCCTCGAACCCCGCCCTCGCCGTCTCAACATCATTCCCGTACGTCTGGAGGTGGGCCTTTAGGAGGTGAAGCTCCGTGTCCCCGGGATTGGCCTCGATGAGGCGATCGACGGCCAGGATCGCTTCGGGGATCTTGTTGAGCTTCACCTTCAGCTCCATGAGTGATCGGAGGGACTCAGCGTCATCGGGGTGGGAGGCGAGGCGGTCCTCGAGCCTCCGCTCGTCCTCCTCCGCGGAGAGAGTGTCGACGAGTGGAGGGGGAGAGGGTGGGGCAGAGGAGGAGGCGAGGGCGGGTCTCTGGAGGCCGGCGACGAGGAGGGCCGCGGCAGCGGCGGCGGTGGCGGTGGCGTAGCGGAGGATTGGGGCTCTGGGGGGTGTTGGGTTGTTGTTGTTGAGGGAGGCTTTTAGGGTTAGGGTTTGGGGACGAGGGGTTAGACAGAGGGAGGTGGGGGAAGAGGGGAGGAGGAGGAGGGGCTTTGGGGGGCGGATTTTCGATAGGGTTTCCATTGTTGAAGAAGCTCTGTTTTTTTTCTGATTTGGGGTTCTGTAAGGGTTTCTGTTTTGGGTGGGTCTATCTGCACCTATGAAAATGCTCTGCACACCCACCTAATCGGATCACATGAAAGATCCATTTAGAATTGGTTGCTTTACACACCCATCTTTAGTCAAATTTTGTAGACACTGGATCTGTCGATAGAGTCGGATTTTGTAGATGCTGGATTTGTCGTTGATGATTTTAATGGTTGGTGTTATGAAGATTTTTGTGATTTTAGGTTTTAGAAATAATTTAAATAGTACTGAATGTCGACCAAATTTTATATCGTAGACACATCATTGGTCAAATGAAACAGAAGAAAAACTCATAGTTTCTAAGAACATGGTAGACAGTTCTGATATCGGCCAAATCTTATATTGTAAACATACCGTCAGTCGAAAGAAACAAGAGAAAAAAGCAGTAGGTTTTGAAAACTGGTTGGATAGTACATATGTCGATATCTTATATTATAGATATACCTTTGGTCGACAAGGTCCTAGAAACAAAGTTCATAACATTTGTCTCTCTTCATTGTGTTCATTTTTATGGTAGTTGCTTATATTGATAATTCATATTTTAATAGAAACAATGCTATGAACTTTGTTTTTTAAAGATTTTGATGGACAAATGAAATGTCTATGGTTTTTTCTGAAAGGATCGACACATGAGGTGTTTACAGTGTCTATGCGTGCAGAACACCACCTATACGCCTTCTCGGACCTCTGTGAACATCAACGACTACCGACGTATCCTCTCGGAGGCGCTCTTCCCCACCCAGCCCAGACCCACCCTTCACCTTAACCTCTTTCTCCTCTTATATAAATGGATCTTGTTCTGGAGGTGTTTAAAGCACTCAGCTTATTTGGGTGAGGTGTGGAAGATAGGGGTGTGCGAGGTAAAAATAGGGGTGCAATTAGACCCACCCTTTTATTTTCTTTAGGGGGGATGAATGGTATTTGGGCCGGGTATGGAAAGATTTTGGACTCGGTTGGGTAGATTTTAGGTGTGAAATGGGTTGGGCCGGACCAGAACGAGAGGGCACGGTCCAACCCATTTAATGTTTTGTTGGACAAGAAAGACGGGTTATTAGGCGGAGTGCTGCTACACTCAGTTTCCTTTACCAACAATTTTTCAGTCCCCACATCGGATTACCCAGCTGGATTTTTTTTAATGCCACGTCAGCCAATGAAAAGTACTCACAAAAAAATTTCCCCCAAAAGTTGCCGCCCTTTTTTTTTGTTTTACCCTGTTTTGGTAACATTTTCACTGCTAGTCTTTTTTATTTTCATTTACTATTTCTGTTCCTCCTCTCTCTCTCTCTCTCTCTCATCAGCGACAACCACCACAGACCAACCATAGTAGTTTCACAATTGGGTAATAAATATTCCTCGTTTGCAGTGAGGGGACAAAATTTGTATATGCATAGTTTTCATGAGATTCTCCTTTTTTCGTGTTCATCTGTTTTTTTAAATGCCTTTTCGTCGAAGGTGATTGCAAAGTTGATGATAATAAATTCTCCTGTTTACCACTGCGTATCGATGGACAACTATTTCTTTTTGTTTTGGAGTCATGTGTACAGATACTAATAATGTATATACTTATTTAAATCTCACAGGTAAATCGGTTGACCAAATGGAGATGAATGATTTGGAACATATTGGAGAGAGTGTTGAAGCTGAACCCCAAGCTGTAGTAAATCACGATGAAGAAGCCGAAGACATTAGATATTACGAAGCGAATGAAGAGTTGATTATTGGGATGGAGTTTAATAGTATCGAGGAAGCATTTTCTCAGTACAAGACATTTTCTCAGTACAAGGCATTTTCTCAGTACAAGAGCTGAAGACATGGCAGAGTCATTGGTGGCGGAGAAGGAGGAGAGGGTGACGCGGTCTCTGTTGGAGCTCCCTATTTGGGGGTCTTTGAGGGACCTCGTCGCTGCTCTAGCTAATGGTGGCGATGACGATGATTCATATTGATTGAGGTTATGATGGGTCTTTTGTAGATGTGTTTGTATTTTTTTGACAAATGAAGTTAAGAATTTTTATCTGTATTGCGATCAGTGTTTGTGATTTTTTTGCGGGTTGGCGTTCTTGCTGTTTGAATTTGCATGTGATGCGTGAGTTTTGTCATTCCATTGGATCTTTTCTATTAGTAAAGGATAATAAAAATTAATGAAGTATATACCTCATCTAAGTAGGTATATATTCATATAAGAAGGTATATAACTTTTGGATGATAAACAAAGTACTTGAGACTTAATAAAAGAATATGGTTGGATTTGATATTAAAGTGAATATTAATGATAGTCTTGTGTGTAATGCCGAAGTGCTCTCTTAGGTATTTGAATGTGGTCTATTGCTTATGAAAGATGATAACATATTCAACCTTGTTCACCACCATGGACAACTTTTTCTTTTTCATTTTGGAATATGTATGTACAGATCTTTATTACATATGTACTTACTTAAATATCGCAAGTAAATGGTAGATAATTTGTCGAAGAAGGTTCACTCTCGATGGTGACTTGATTAGCTTGTATTGGGATGCTAACATTGCATTAATCTATTGGGATAGAGTTTAATAATATAGATGAGATCAAAATTAAAAAGTTCAGAATGCAGTTTTTAGACAGGATCCCAGCCACACCAGTAAGACGAGGAATTTGACATATAGATGATATACACAAATGTAGTTTTGAATAATCTTGTTATTTATAAGAAGTTAGCCTTTCGTTTCCAGCATGGCATTCACATTCCTTAATCACGTTACTTATTTAATCCATACTAACGTAGCTACCTAGGCACATATGTAAGGTAACAAAGCATATACTTCACCCTCCAAAGCATATAATAAATTACCAAACTCAACACACAAAATTTTTGTGTCAATCACAGAAGGCATATTTTATAACAAAATAATCACACTAGATAACAAAAAATTATAACCAAAGTTCTTAGCCAAACAATACCAATTTATGTGACAGTCAAAACATTACAGAATATACATCAATCAAAATAGTATCATTTACTTGTTCAAACTTTACAAAATTCATCATCTATAAATCCAATGGTAATCATAGCATGCACATAAGTCATATCATCCTTGGTGTTAAAATAACAACGAATATCAAGCATCCTTCAAGCAATCCAATGGCAGACGAGGACATTACAGTCTTGCCCACCGGACTGCTAAGGAGCACAAACATCAAGAATGAGGGGCCACCTTGCAGCTTCCTCTAGCACCGTCTTCTGCAATAACTTGACAACACTATGCTCCTCCTTGTGGAGGGAGTCGTATAGGAGGAATCATTTTTTAGCTGATGATGTTGTAACTGTAGCTTGCTTCTTGTTGTGGTCCCTCGGTCTCCCCAATGCCAGGTTTTAGTAGTGCACCAACTTTCAGGAATGAACTAATTTTAATACATCATCCAATCAAATCAAATTTATATATGTACGTTGTCAAATGAGACATATACCACTCCATAGAACATATATATCTTGATAGCAATTTCATTATCACTAAACTAATATGTTCATATTAGAAACATATTCACGCGGAACGTGTGAGAAGTATTCATGATCGAAAGCTGATGAAAGAGATTTGCTTTCGTCCACCAAAGGTGTCCCACGTGCCGAAAGACAAAAAATGATCATCACATCCGAAGGGTTGAACTGAAGTTCCCTCCCCTTGATGATGAATCTCTCCCGCACAGGGTTCTAGAAAGATAAAGTTGTCTCCAACAAACACTTCTCAATCTTGAACCGAGGGATGTCGAAGAAACCCCTAAATGGAGTAGATTTGATGCCTTGCTCCGGATGTACAGATGTCTCTCGTTGATCTCCATATCCTTCATTAAATCAACTATTCGTGTGACTGTGCACCTCCTGTTCATTGGCTTCAAAGGAGACTTCACCTACTTTAGAGACACCTATAACAACAAAAACTCATGCTATTAAATTATAAAGAAGCACACCAATAGTGTATGAATGACCAAGGTATATTCTTGACAATACTTCCAGTTACCATGATGGCCGAATTGATGAAAGATGAATGTTGAAAATGGTGAGTAGATTAAGGTTTTTAAGGAACAAAAAACCCTTTGAGGAGATATTTGATTTCTAGTTTCAAGTTTTGAAACAGGAAAAACAAAGTGATTTAAGATTAAAAACATTGAAATAAGATTGAAATATTTGATTGATGAGACCATATGCTAAAAAAAATTAAAACTTGTAAGAGAGTGTGTGGCGGTGTAGATATCCAATCTCCTTCATTATCCAGTCTCCTCTAAAAAGCTGCAAAAATGGTGAAAGTCAACGGTGAGAGTGGTGACGTAGATAAAAGATGGTGATGCGGTGAGGGAAGGGAAGGGAAGGAAGGGAAGGGAAGAGACATTCACCAGTGAGGCGGAGAGGAAAGGTCAGAGAGAGAGTGTCTTTGTTTTGTGGAAGACGAAATGTTTTTAGTTGAAGAGAGAGAGAGAGAGTGAGTGTTTTGTAGAAAATGATCGAGGAGAGAGAAAAGTTGCATTGGAACTCAAAACGAATAAGTGCACACAGAAAAATTGATGGAACATGGTACATACCCTACTAGAAAAGTATATGCTGCTTACAAATGTATATAGTGGCCACATTTAAATCGTGTTTTGAAAATGGTCGATGGGCCATGTGACGTTGTTAGAAAGGTTAGTTTGACCATTTAATGCGGTGTCAGAGGACCATTTAATGCGGTGACATCGTCAAATCTTGAATTTCAAAATTTGAAACACATCGAGCCCGCCTAATTTAAAAACCACTAAAACCACGTCAGCTTAGCTTTCCACGTAGAATCTGATGTAGGGACTGAGTTTCGGACTGAGAACTGGTCGGAGTGTATCATTTTCCTAATGTGAATATAGGTGGCTAACGATATATATATATATATATAGGTGCGGAAAACGACGGGTGCGGCCGTGACGTGGGCATATAGAGAGATGATTAGGTGTGGCGAACGGCAGGTGCGGCCGCGATCACGGGTCCATCGCATCGGACGGTCGGATGTGATGGACCCGTGATCAAACGGCCCACGTCGCGGCCGCACCCGCCGTTTGCCGCACCTAATAATATATATTATATATATATATATATATATATATATATATATATATATATATATATATAGGGATGATTAGGTGCGGCGAACGGCAGGTGCGGCAGCGATCACAGGCCGTCGATCACGGGTCCATCGCATCGGACGGTCAGATGCGATTCACATCGACCATCGGATGCGATGGACCCGTGATCGAACGGCCCACGTCGCGGCCGCACCCGCCATTCGCCGCACCTAATATATATATATATATATATATATATATAGTGATTCGGTGCGAGAATGCGATCGTGCGGGAAGCGATCACGGGCCGTCGATCACGGGTCCATCGCATCGGACGGTCGGGTGCGATTCACATCGACCGTTGGATGCGATGGACCCGCGATCGAACGATCGACGTCGTTTCCCGTATTCCCTGATTCTCGCACTAAATCACTCGACTATATATATATATATATATATATATATATATATATATATATATAGTCGTGATATTATACGGTCGTGCGGTCGTGCGGTCGCGATTCACGGGCCGTCGATCACGGGTCCATCGCATCCAACGGTCGACGTGAAT
This sequence comes from Acorus calamus, assembly GCA_030737845.1. Classification (NCBI taxonomy): domain Eukaryota; kingdom Viridiplantae; phylum Streptophyta; class Magnoliopsida; order Acorales; family Acoraceae; genus Acorus; species Acorus calamus. The sequence continues at coordinate 25,615,949 of CM060860.1, forward strand.
CTCACGTCGACCGTTGGATGCGATGGACCCGCGATCGGACGACGCACGTCGAATCCGCACGACCGCACCGACCGCATATTATCGAATATATATATATATATATATATATATATATATATATATATATATATATATAAGACTGAAAATACAGGAGAAAAAAAAAATTATGTGCCACGCTCATGACTTATAAACTAAATATCGTATGTTTGTTTAAAGTTATTCGGAGATTATTGAAACTAAAAAACTTTAAGAAAGTCATAATCTAGAAGTTACGTCAATGATGTTGTCGGGATTAACGCTCATAACTTATAATCTTAACTTGTATTACGAATAACAATTGTTTTAATTTATTATAAACAAACATGACATTAATGTTCACTTCCATAACTTAAAAATGACTTTTGATATTTATATATAAAAAAAAAAGTTTTTCAATATTTAACAAACATTCACCACTGCTTATTTGTTATTTTATACATCATTTCATGTGTCAAAGACACAAGAGCTCTTTATCACAGTCAATAAGAGGCTGCCATATAGACGGATTATGCCATGCTTGGATGGGGGAATAAGGGGTGGAATATGGGGGAATAGAGGAGAATAACAAAAAGAAAAAAAAAAGGTTTTTGGGTAGAGAAAATAAATGAGTATAGTTATGCAGAATTAGGGGAGAATTAACTGGTATTTGTATTTTAAATACTCCTTGGAATTGTGTTATTCATCCATTGGTATAATGAGACTTATTTGCCAAATTACATGTCATTACATCAAATCACATGTCATCATTTCTTATATATCAATGGACTCACATGTCAAATTAATTTTTTATACCTTATTCATATTTTATTCTTCATCAACCAAACAACAAAATCTTTATTATTAAATTTTTCAATGAGATTAATTAAAAAACACAACCAAATAGAAAATCACATATTTATTGATAAAATTATTTATTTTTAAAATAATTATAAACTCTAAAATAATTTATGTTTTTAAAAATCTATTAAAAAATAAACATAATTTGACAGTCTTTTATTGGTTGTCACATGAATTCATTGTGAAATCTGATCTCAGACTGTTTCGTGCCACAGCATATGCGAATAAGTTTTTTTTTTTTTTTTGGGTATTACAGACCCTGTATCATCGGGCATAACCTTAATTACATAACCTGAACCAAAAAATGAGAGGTATCAACCCTCTCAACAAACAAAATACATTTCTGTAGACTATCTAAGTGTTGTTGGACAATACCCCGGATACAGTTGTCCTCCAACAGCTCTGTATAATTAGATGTTTGAGTGCGTCTAGCAAATTTTGCTAAAGCCTCCGGTGCCTTGACGAACTGTCTATCAACTTTAACTGCAAACATATTGGACTCTTGTCTTATAACTCATCGAATATCTCCCGGGCCTGGATGCTGTAGCAATCTAATAATTGACTCCGCATCAAAACAAATAAAAACAGGGCCATGTGTTTTACCCTTCGCAATTCTCACTCCCTGTCTGACTGCCTCGCCTTCCGCACGTGCCGGAGAAGCCCATAACCAGATCAAGAAACCAGCCTCAATCACTGTAAAAAGCTGATCTTGTACGATTACAAAACCCGCACCAGCTACTCTACTAGAACAATCCACACTACCATCTGTGATGATAAAAGTGTTTCGGCTAGCTCTGATTGAATTCATCAAACAGAGATCACCCTCAGATGGCTTACACATAGGAATTTTCTGCAAATGAAACACATGAGAAGGGTCTTTGTGAGCTATCAGTCGACTGCATTCATCCACCACACTCAATGCCTTACCAGCAATTACCCTTGGGTCTTCATAACTCCCTTTAAAAATTCTATTGTTCCTTGCTTTCCACATCTGCCAAGCCATAGCAGCAAACATAAGCTGAGATTCCATTTTACAAATACTCTGTGTCCACAGTTTTGGAAGAAACAAATTATCCCAACTAGAGAGTTGCCATATGATCCTAGGAGGATGAATCTCCATAGGTATGAATCGCCAACATTCTGCTGCAAATGGACATTATGCAAATAAATGAAACACTGACTCAGGTGCCATTTCACACATTGGACAGCGAGTATCCATCCTCATACCAATTGAATCTAAGTGAACCCGAGTAGGCAGCCTTGACGACATCATTTTTAAAAGAAAAACTTTAATTTTCGGGAAGATAGGCAATTTCCAAATAAACCGCCAACTACCTTGCTGAGTTCCTCCCCTCACTGACTGCAGAGTAGCATATAAATCACGAGTTCGAGATTTATCTATGACAGATTCCTCCCAGCTCCATATAGGCTCCTTAGAAGGATCATGCAATGGAGGGGAAGCGCTTGAAATGACTCTTACCCAAAACTCTGGGAATATGCGGCACAGAGTAGGAATATACCATTCCCCATCAATGACGACATCTGAGAGTCGAAAGTCTAATATTACAAGGTCCATATTAAGAAACGTAGGGATTCTTGAGAACGGAATGGGAGATAACCACGGGTCTCGCAATAAATCCACTGCTCCCAGATCCGCGGGTATCAACCGGATATATTTTCGAATAACAATCAACCCATTACATAAGGCCTTCCATGTCGGAGAATCCTTTGGAGATATAGATAACTCCCAAGGATTTCCATTCCAATGATACTTAAGGGAAAAATTTCTCAATATAGGAATTAGATAATAAAAATTTGAAAGCAGTCATACCTAAGACGGCCAACCGCAACAAGTCAAATCGGCGAACTCCCAATCCTCCATTCTGTTTAGACATAGTCACCCTGTCCCAACTAATCAGGTGGACATTTTTCTGCCCTGGACTATGAGACCACAAAAACTGCCGCATAAGCTTCTCAATCTGTTCCAGCCCATGAGTGGAAATTGCAGTCGCCATAAGCAGATGTTGAGGGATCATAGCCAATATTGCACGGATCAGCTGTAGCTTGCCCGCCATTGTGAGCATCTGAGATTTCCACCCGGCCAATATATTCTGAACTTTCATCACAGTAGACTGTATTCCACGTCTTCGTGATGCCCCATCCATTACTTGCACGCCTAAGTATTTCCACGAAGAAGTTGCAGGAGCCATACGTAAAATACGACTCATCCACCTTTGAAATCGAGCTGGAGTAGACGGAGAGAATCGTATAGAGCTCTTTCCCCAATTAACTCTCAACCCCGTAATCATGCATACCTCATCAAAAACTTGACGAATAGTGTCACATGACAACGGAGAAGCCGACGCTACAATCAAAAGATCGTCCGCATACAAGACGTGTGATAAACCTTATGGCTCCTGCAATCCGGTTAACCTCGGGTCCGGTTGATACCCATGAATCAAACCACACTCTGAACATATCTTAATTTGATCGATAACACCTCTGCTACAATAACAAATAGGTATGGAGACAACGGGTCACCCTGTCTAAGCCCTCGCTCCATATGAATCCATTCCGTTGGGGTTCCATTAATAAGAACCGTTGCTTGGACTGTAGAAACACATGCTCGTATCCATTTAATCCACAAATTTGGGAAGCCAAAACATTTTAGAATGTTGAATAGACCCTCCCATTCTACATAATCATAAGCACTTGCTAAATCCACCTTAGCCTCCATAAGAGCCCTTCGCCCTTTTCTTTGTCGTAGGGAATGCATCATATCCTGCACCAAAATCAAATGAGCATGCATTGATCTGCCGGGAATAAATGCTCCCTGTTCCCTGCCGATTATATGTGGAAGGACCTCTTTAAGCCGCATAACTAACAATTTTGATATGATCTTGTACTTTGTGTCACATATACTAATAGGACGATAGTCCTTCAGAGTAGCCGGATTTTTAATCTTTGGAATAAGAGCCACATGTGTAGATCCCCAACTAATCGGCATTTTTGCTTTCCGATGAAAATAATAAACTGCTTGCATCAAATCAGATTTTATCTGTGGCCAAAATCTTTTATAAAATTCACTTGGAAATCTATCGGGACAGGAGCTTTATTATAAGGAAGCATTTTAGCATATGCGAATAAGTTAATAACAGTGCCGCAGCATATGCGAATAAGTTAATAATTGATGGGTATATCATACCATAATTTTATTCTTTTCGAGGAGAAATGTTCACTGGTCCCAACCACTCACATGAAAGTTGTCAAGCAAGGATATGGACCACATCAATTCCACAGCAATTGTTTATACAGCATCTCACATATAAAACGTGTTGCAAAAATTTCAGTCGAAAAGCAACTAAAAATAAATGGGTGGAACCCAATGATCAAACCAGCCACAGAACCTCCCAAAATATCAGCCATGGGTCATCTTCATTCGACCCTTTTTTGGACTCTATACATTCAATGCAATCCGTATGAGTATGTGTATTATTTTTCTATAAATTTTTTTTTATTAACTGAATATATGTTTTTAGTAAAAAAATCAAATCATTAGTGTGCTATAAACATGACTGAATGTATTATCTTGTGAGATGTCTTGTATTCAAACATAAATGAGCAGAGATTTATGAGCAATGCCTCTAACACAAATTTGGGAGAAGTATTTTCATTATTTTTCTCTCATTTTTACCCTATTTTTTTATTTAGTTTGGTCCTTGTTAGGGTTTAAGAGTGATTATTTTTTGTGTTCTTAAGAAAAAGGGACGGTGCTAGAGAGAAAGAGGTTAAGAGATTTTATAATCCAATTACTTGATAATACTGAATCGTTTGTTTCTCATTCTCTATACATATAAGCAAATTTATCGAACCACATAAATTAGCGTGTTTTTTTGTATGGTTTATGAAGGGGACAAAACTTGATTGTTCGGCTCGGGTAGTCGGATTAGTCCGCTCCACTACTCCTCCGTCTGATTGATGCAGTTTGCCAGCAAGATGGTCTTGAATGTCACTAGAGAGGATGTGGATGATTTGTAAAATGTCCTCCAACACCCAAGTTAGTAAAAAAAAAGGAGATCTAGGGTTCTTGTAAAAATAAATTTTGTATATCTCAAATGAAAGATTTGCTTCCCTAGCTTATAGTACCGTTGACTTTCCCTAATGGATCCTCGACTGGATATTAGATCGACCTAGTCAGATGAGAGGAAATCTTAGATTTGATCTTCCTTAGTGAAATTTGATATGGATCTGGTCATCGGAAGCATGTGCGTGCGTTGTATGGGCGTATGTATGGATCATTGATTGATCCGATTGTAGCAGGAGCAGAGCCGGGGGGGGGGGGGGTTTCGATCGCGGGTCCATCGCATCCGACGATCGATGTGAATCGCAACCGACCGTCCGATGTGATGGACTAGTGATCGACGGCCTGTGATCGCTGCCGCACCCGCCGTTCGCCGCATGTACTCACCTATATATATATATATATATATATATATATATATATATATATATATATATATATATATATATATATACGATTAGGTGCGGTCGCGATCGCGGGCCGTCCGATCGCTAGTCCATCGCATCTAACGGTCGACGTGAATCGCACCTGACCGTCCGATGCGATGGACCCGTGATCGTGATCGCACCACCGCACGACCTCACGTCCCTATATATATATATATATATATATATATATATATATATATATATATATAGTGATTCAGTGCGGGAATGCGGGAATGCGGGAAGCCGTCGATCACGGGTTCATCGCATCGGACGGTTGGGTGCGATTCACATCGACTGTTGGATGCGATGAACCCGCGATCGAACGACCGACGTCGTTTCCCGCATTCCCGCATTCTCGCACTGAATCACTCGACTATATATATATATATATATTATTTATATATAAAAGACGATAACACCGTTTCAACGAAAATTAACGTAAAACTGTCCACAAAGCACGGAACGAATGAATCAACAAATTTGGTTATTTTTGGCCTTGAAGAAGTTTCTGGCATCGCACATACAATCTCTCACCTTACGCACCACTCACTTTATTTTCCTCTCTCTGGTCCAACGTCGACCGTCCATCACAAAACAGTGATGAACCCGCTGAGATTCCTTCACCAATCGCATCCGATAACGGTCAAATTGTCCTTGTCACCGCCAAATCTCATAAAATCTCTCTCTGCGACTCTCTCACTCCACAGAAGCAGAACAGAAACCCTAAAAAGAACAACACACGCTGAAAATCCTCCGCCATCAATGGCGTCGGCAGTGATTTCTCCCCTTAATGTCTGCGTGAAGGCCGCCGTCGGTGCCCCCAATGTCCTTGGCGATTGTAATCTCTCTCTCTCTCTCTCTCTCTCGATCGCTCGCGCTGCTGTTTTGATTTGGTTGTCTCTGATGATGAAATGATGAACAGGTCCTTTTAGTCAGAGGGTCCTCTTGACTCTGAATGAGAAATCGCTGCCTTACAACATGAAACTGATCAATGTCAGCAACAAGCCTCAGTGGTAATGCTTTCATGGTTGCTGTTTTTTTTTTGGTTTTTTTTAGAGTGGTTTTATATTTTTTTTGGATTTAAATTGTTTTTTTTAGAAGGGTGTTCTGTAAGTTTTGGTGAAATGGGTTTTTTTTTGGTGATTTGTTTTGTGGTTTGGGTTTATGTTTGGGCAAAAGGCATTTTCATTTTTCTTCTGGGTTTTTTTTAGGGATTGGGTTTATGACTTTCGGTGAATTTGTACTTTTTGGTTTTCTGAAGGGGGTTTTGTAACTTCTGGTGAAATGGATATTTTGGTAATGGATAATATTAGGGACAACCCCAAATGCAGGATCATGGACATATTTTGATTTTTGATTTTTTAATATAGTCTGCACATATTTTGATTTTTTAAAAATAGTAAACCTCATATCTAATGAGGTATATGTTTGATGAAAAGTGTATATCAGACCCATTTTTTAGCAAGTGAAAGAATTTAACGAGGTATGTACCTCACCTAAGGATATATATACCTCGCTACCTCGCTGGATGACTAATGAAGTATATGGGACTTTATTTGGGGCTGTAAAAAGGATTGTGTGTGACAAAGCTCTTTGGTGATTTGTTATTTGGATTTTATTACATTTGGAAAATAATTTTCATGTTTTTTAGAAATTTTTTAAAGTGTGGCTTTATGATGTATAGTGCATTTGTATTCTATTTTGGATCTTAAATTGATTTTTTTGAAGGGGGTTCTGTTACTCTTGGGGAAATGGTTTTTTTTGTGTGTTTTTTGGTTTTTTTTTTTATTTTTGTGATTTGGGTTAATTTTTTGGAAAAAAGGTTTTTGGAGGCTAACCCGGAAGGAAAGGTTCCGGTGCTGGAATTGGACGGCAAGTGGGTGGCGGATTCTGATGTCATCACGCAGTTGATTGAGGAGAAGTACCCAATTCCTCCCCTCTCAACCCCGTCGGAGTATGCCTCAGTGTGCGTGTTTCATCTCTCACTTTCACTCTATTGAATTATCTTTGTTCTGAAGAGATTATTTGTTCAGTTTTTTTTCTTCTTATTTTTTTTAGGATTAGCAAATTGAGTTATTTGTTATGTGATGGTACCTACCCATTGGGTTCCTGGGTACAGAAGTTTCTAGGAAGATGATGTCCCACCTGAAAATTCATGTCAAGGCGTTATGAATTTTTAACGCAATTACTGAATTGCAGTTGCTTTTTCATGATGGTAGGTTGTGAGTTGTGTGTATGATATGTTACAATATGTGGATTAACTTGTTTTTCATATCTATCACATTACAGATTTTCTCTTTTGATGGGCTGTGAAGTACATGCTGCTGCTTTATTATTCATGCACAATATATTTGTTTTGATTAGCTTTAAGATGCTGAGTTTAATGGTCGGTGAACAATAAATATCTCTTATGTGAACTTTAGTAATTCTGTTAATCGTTGAACAATAAATAGTTTCTTCTGTGTATTGTATTTGATTAGATATAGTTTCTTTTGCATAGTTTATGTCTTTTTTTTTTGGGGTAAAAAGCATAGTTTTGTCATTTTGTTAATTGAGATTGGCTTCTTTTTTTATCTACTGTGGGTGTTTAAGAACAGAGGTTTGAGGATTTGGACCTGTTGCTCAGCGGTTGACAAGAGAATTTGCAATAAAGAGGTCATGGGTTCCAGTCCTAGCATTTACTCACCTAAAAAAAAACAGAGGTTTTGGATAATTTTACATGTTTTTTTTTAGTTTATAACTTTTAAGCAATGCTAATCTTTAACATCTTTTAAAAACCCAGCTGTTTTTTCCCCTTTTCCTGGTTAGTCAGCATCATGATGCAGCTGGATTTCCTTTGGGTGAATGATGGTGATGGTCAGCTGCCTTCCCATAGATGATAATATAGATAATATTGATAAATTTTTGGGTGAAATTAAAAGCTATACTTATCAGTGATTTTGACTGAATAATCAGAGTAAATATTATTGCTGCTGCATCATTTTCCACACGGGGAAAGCCATTTTTTAATTTCTAACTCTAAAGGTTGGAATTTCAGGGGATCCAAAATATTCTCAACTTTTGTCACCTTCTTGAAGAGCAAGGATCCCAATGATGGCTCAGAGCAGGCGTTGCTGAACGAGTTACGTGCTTTGGATGAACATCTCAAAGTCCATGTATGCTATTTAATCTCCCCAGTATGGTTACCTGTTACTTTTTGTAGTTCCCGTCTTTCTCATGTTCTTTATGTCCTTGAGAGAACAAGAGAACACAAATATTTAATATTATTTTGTGTTTATTTGCTAATAATGTATACAATTACTTGTGCACACTGCTATAATTGAATTTAAAAAAATGACATAAAAGTCAAATGAGGATGAATTATTGGGATGTCACAATGACATTGCATGCCAATATCAATATAGTACACGCATTACTTCTTTCACACATCTTCTCTGCTCACGGTGTTATCTGATGCATTTATTTTGCCATGTAGTAACTTTTTGTTCCAGTACTTTAAAGAGGTTCATAAATGGTCATCTGATTCTGGCAGGGTCCATATGTAAATGGAGAAAATGTTTCTGCAGTTGATTTGAGTTTGGCACCCAAGCTTTACCATCTTGAAGTTGCCCTTGGCCATTTCAAAAAATGGACTGTTCCTGAAGATCTGGCACATGTTCATGCTTACATGAAGGTATGGGTTTTAAAACTATCTTTATCCTTATGGAAGCTGTTGGAATCACATGTTTGGGTGTAGAATGTTCAGTTTTTGAGAAAATATGGCTATTTTTTTGTGTCAAATGATTTGTGTGGATCATTTTTATTGTTTTTAGAAGTTTATCTAGAATAACAATTGTAGATGATATAAATCTGTTTTTATTTTCCTTTATATGTGAGTGTTAAGTAGCTTACATATAAAATGGAGTGAATGGAGAGCAACCGTCATTCAACGCAGCGTAAAGACAACCCAATTTTATCATGTTGGTGCTGGTCTGGCTCCTTGATGGATTTTTATAGGCCTTCTATTGTTCTGTTTCAGTGTCTCTTTCTGTTAAGTAGTATATATATCTTTATCAGATATGGAGAAAAGGGTATCATTTTCATTTGATTCAAATAACTACTTTTATATAAGTAAGGAGAATTAGTTTTTCCTTTGGGGAATTTGTTTACCGCTTTTGTCTTGTTATTCTTATTGTGAAAGAACTTCCACTAATGCTGGACTTCAAGGAGAATGACCTGCCACCGTCCAACTCCAACCACTCAAAAAAATATGGTAGTCTTCCCTTGCAAAGTGGATGACTAGTCACAAGGTGATCTGTTGATTGAACTCCCTTTTCACGCAAGACCCATTGGAGACTCCTATCCTGAGTTCATCTGTCCTTGTTAGTCTTGGTTCAATTTTTGCTACATGAAAAGTTGAATCTTCAGAGCTCCATATTTCTTTGCATTTGTGTCTGTGCCTAACTTTTCTTCCCCTTCCAACTGTCAAGCAGAACCATGTAGAAAGATTTCACTGAGAAACCTTCATGCTCCCTTCTTTTCCACTTAATTTGGTCTTTTGATACTCTATTTATATCTGCACTTCTTGAAGAGGTCTCAACATTTCTTCAGGATTAGCCATCTCCCCCGTGTTGCTTTCCAAAACCTAGTACACCAAAACACCTCTCTTCTTAAACTGATATGTATACTGCACGATATCCTCTTTATCAGTCATCACTCTAAAGAGCCTTGGAAAAGAAGTATTCAAACTCTCCCCAGACAGTCAATTGTGCATCCAAAACTTCAAATTTGTTCCCCTGACAGCTATTCAGTTACACGCCCTTGATATTCAGTTTCGTCAAGGACTGGATCTTTCTCTGGCATATCTAGGGGAGTGGTTACCTCTGTATTATTTGAGTGCTTGATAGACCTCTGCGGTAGTCCCAAAGGGTTGCCTTGTAGGGAAAATTTTGGGTTTATAATAAAAATATGTTTAGATATCAGCATAATCTAGGATTGCGGGATTGTTTATCACCATTGCCTCTGGGAAGCATGCACACAATATGAGCATAGGAATGCGTCGAATGCGTCGTCAGAACAAACACTCAATTCAGTGAAAATTTTCAACATTCTTTAGAAAGTAATGCCAGTGGAAGGAAAGGAAACCTTATTACAACTGTGATTTAGTGACAAAACCGAAACTAAACGAATATCATCCAACTGTGATCATGTTTATGGATTGGAGAATGATCCTCATTATTTGACATAATTTCTTTCTATTTGGTGAGCTTATGTGAATCCTTAGAATAGTGGTGAAGTCCTGGATGTCGGTTTGTAAGCAAGAGATGTGCATTCCGTATTGTTGCTGCAACCAGTTAAGAATTAAGGGAAATCTACCTTACAAGTGACAACAGTATTAGCTTGTGCAACCATGGTGATGTACCGATGGCTCCAATAACAATCGGATCATACTAAATGGTAAATTTGTTTATTTAATGGCTTTAATGAAGAAATTTAGCAAAAATAAATATTGTCAGTTGTATAAGAACTGACAAGTATAATTTAGACCATATCAGAATCCCACGAAATTCCACATGCTGAATTATTTTGTAAAGATATTTTAGGTCAGTTAAAACTGCAATTCTCATAGTTTTCTTCTTGGATCTCTTTTGATTGTCCGATCGCTCGAATAGCGGACCGTCTGTTCTACATCACATGGAGTGCATTTTGTCCTTAAAAGTTGAAAAACAAGTCGTCAAGAGTGTTATCACGATTTTGGTTCCTTCTCTCACACATGCACACACATGCATCTCTGTGCACATCCACTCATGAGCACAGAACAACAATGAGTCCAAACATGCATGCCTGTGATCAAGGGTGTGGTGGAATTTTTTGGATCAATTATTGACTGCAATGCCATCAGAATGCCATTCATTCCAGAACAGAGCACATTGAAACTTGAAACAAAGAGATTATTTGGTTGCTGAACCTACACAGTTTGGCATCTTTACAGATTGTTTATATATATTGATGATTATGCCCAAACTGGTCAGTTTTGAGGGCGTTTGGCATTCTGTGTGAGCATCATTGGTGCATGGAGTCTCATTATAATGCCTTTAATATATCACCTCTGTTTGGCCATGCATTCATTGGGCATCTCACCTGATGATGATATCTTTTGTCTGCAGTCACTATTCTCTCGGGAGTGGTTCGTGAAGACAGCTGCAGCAAAGGAGTTTGTGATCGCAGGGTGGGAGCCCAAGGTTAACCCATGAATTATGATCGTTTGTCACTGAATCGTATCAAATATGCATCTCCAGCAGTTGTGTAGTAATAAAAACAGTATGTACCTTGTAAGATTCACTGACTATAATAGAGTGAATTGAGAAGGAATGCTAAAACTTCAACATGCCGTGCCCGGGTTTGTTTGTCGAATAAATCAGCTTTGTTCTTGTATTCTCTGCTGGGTTTATATCATAGTGAATCTTGTCTTCACTAACAAAATATAAAACCCTTATTATTGGTAGAAAGTGGAAGCAAGGGGTCGAATCCACATGGAGGCTATTGAAGTAAACAAATAAAAGTAAAAAAGCATAAAAAGATTTAAAAATAAGGTTTTAAAGGGTTGATATAAGAAAGCTAAAATAAAAATCTTAGGTTGGACAAATTATGAAGAAAACCACCAAGGATTAGAAATCCACCTTACGTGTATTATGATAATTCTTTTTTTTGCATTTAATGAAAATAAACTATCACTTCTACTCTATTTAAAAATAGGGTTTATAAAACATCAACCGTATCCCATCTAAGTAGAACGACGAAAGATCTAAAAATACCCATAATCAAAAGAAATATGAATTGAAGAAACTATATAAACATGAAGAACAAATCGGAAAAACATAAATACACAAAGAAAAGAATCAATCACTCAAACGCATGGGGTAGAATCCTCTCCTTGATGGAAAGATTTTTTAGTCTACTATGGTTAATGAAATTCTAAAATAAAAATAAAAATAATCCATGCAAATAAAATAAATAGATAATTCTATTGAAATCACAATGGAATCTATGTCTATAATATCAAATAAACGAAAAGCAAAAACAAAAACTAAAAACAGAAAAGGAATGACAAAAGATGAAAATAAATTCCTTCTTGGCTGAATGAAGAGCCTCCTCCTTGGCTCAATTGAATTGAATATCTCCTCATCTCTCTCTTTATCTTTAGTGCCCTTTTTATAGGGGTTTTGAGGGTTGAATTAGTTGTAAATGCTGATCTGCTTGAGTTGTTAATGCTGATTTACAAAATATTTGAAAATATAATTGCAAAATATGTTGGAGATCTTGTTGATTTGTTGGAGATGTCAAATCTGATTTGATTGAAGATTTTATTGCTTTGATAAATCTTTGAATGCTAATTTCTTTTCCAATTTATAACCTGTCAAATTTAGATCCTGTCAAATTTAAATACTGTCAAATTTAGATTTCTGAATTTAAAATATGACTTCATATGAAAATATGATAATGCATATTAATTGTATAAATATTGACAATTTGTGCAAAATATGATTTAAATATAAATAATATAAATTTCCCTAATATGCATGTATAAATGAATAATTACATATGAAAATGTTCCAAAACAACTCTTAAAGCATGTGAAAATATGTTCTTTTGAATATCTAACACATAGCATCAGCAATGGTTTGTTCTGCATGTCATAGGTGATCTTTGTTGTGTGTTATTCTTAATAGTTGACTGGAATGCAGGATAGTGATTAGTTGACGTTGAAGTATAGATAATACTAAGTTAGACAGCATTTATAAAACAGGGTTTTCCTCGTGTCCTCCAAAATTTGATCCCCGGAAGTTTTGTTTTATATTAAACAATTTGGTGGATATTAAATAATAATGATTTTTAAGCTTCAATTTTTAAGTTTCATCACAAGCCCCATGAGTTAGCATATATTAAATATCTGTTCAATAATAATTTTCAGGCCCCATCTTATAGGCTCCATTGTAAGCTACATGAGGTGGCAATATGACATTATCTATTATACTCTTTAATTGATAACCAAACCACCTATAACAAGGAAGTCGGTTTTGATTTTTTCCAATGATCACAGAGATTTTATTAATTACTATATTTCTTATTCCTTTTATCGTGTAGAAATAATGAATTCATATAGCAATATTAATCTATTTTTTATTTTCAGAACCATATTTGATTATGAAGAACACATAACTGCCGATCTGAAATTTTGCTTTTAAGCATTTAGAAGGCACAATTTTTTTTCTTTTTTTCCGTTCTGGATACTATTTTATTTTTACCCAAACATCAATTTTCAACCGAAGTTCGACCCAAACACCGTTATTTCAACCTAAACAGGATCTTCCAACTCAAACACGACCCAAAATGCATTTTTCGAGCAAAACCGCCGTTTTTTTATATAAAAACCGCATCTTGTAATCCAAATTGCGTTTTTGACCCAAGAACGACATGAACATCCTTTTATTGACCAAAATAACACTTTTCGGACCACAAAAGATTTTTTTTACCCAACCAGCATTTTTTCGACCCGTACATCAATTTCCGATCAAAGGCAGCCTTTTACGACTCAAACACGACCCATACACGATTTTTTTTTATACCGAAATCGCCTTTTCTGGGAGCAAACTGGATTTTGTGACCCAAATTGCAATTCAGTGGATCAGGTTTAATGTTATTGGATTCGTAATCATATTTTTTTCTTATTGATTTAAATTTTAAACAAGAGATTGTTACGTATTAAATGTCATTTTTCACGGTATGATTTTTTTTTTTGTTCTAATTTAAACAATCGATACTGTTACATTTTCATATATGGATAGTTTGTATGATGTTACTGTTATATTGTGGACAATGCAAATAATCATTTTTTAAATATGTGTTATTTTTGTTACATTCGTAAATGTAACAGTCAATCGCATGTGTGTATTGATTTATATTTGTTACATTCGTAAATGCAACAGTCAACTACAAGTAAATTACATGGAATGTAAAACATTTAAGTAAATGTAACTATTATGTTACATTTATATAAATGTAATAGTTTTTATTAAATATATCAAATAGTTCATGTAATATTTGTTAAATGTAATTCTCAACAAAAAATGTGTGTGATATTTTCCATAAAATATAACTAACTATTGAAGAGATTATCTATTTTTAAATTGTTTAAACATTGCATGAAATGTAAAATATTTATGTAAATGTAACATTATTTATGTAAATGTAACAAATAGTTGTAAGGGATGTAAACATTTAGGAAATGTATTTGCATTGTGTGAGATGCATCTCATTTATGTAAATTAAAAAGATGTTTGTGAAATGCTAGAATGTTCAGTTAATAACATTTATAAAAAAAATGTATATAATACAAATGTAATTTGAAAAAAAAAATGTTCAGTTTGAAGGATTTTGACGTAAATGTAAGTTTTGGTGTAATTTAGGTAAGTTTGGTTTAACTGAAATAAAAAATTCAATTACTAGGTAAGGATTTCAAAATTCAAAATTTAAAAATAGGTTAATTTTAGTGTAATCGAAATTCATGTGAAAGATTAATAACTGAATAGAGAAAAATTGTAGATTTGGGTTAATGAGATATATTTTTAATGAAGGCGATATCCGTATTTTGTCATTTTATCCATTTTAAAAAATCAACAAGCCAACCCATAAGGTGTTGATGGCTCATGGGGCTTGTGAGTGAGACTTATTTTTTGGGGCCTGAGTATCACCACTGATACCTGTTATACCCCGGTATGATTTTAGTTTTTTTATAACTGATAACTACAAATCTAAGGGACTAGATCCAGTCAGGACTGGATATGGTCAGTTCGGTCAGTACCGAACTAGACGACGTGAAAATTAAACTGCACCACTTATAAATCGAACTGCACAACCAATTATTCCCCCGTTTGGGAAGTGGAATTGTTTTATTCAGCCCTGACAGTTATACTGGGATAGATAACAGTGTTTGGCAGAATAAACATATCTGTATTTGGTTGTATTTTTTATTATTCTTATTGGCAAACATAAAATTCTGATTTTTTGTGTTTGGTTGACTCAGAATAAACTGTGGATAAATGGTTGATAATGGATGAACAAAGAGTTATTATTTTTAAAATGTCAACTTTTCCCCTCAAATATAAGTTGTTTAGTATAGTTGATAGATATATATCAATCCATTATGAATGAAGTTAAATCTGAATTATACATCTTATGTAATATTTTATGGTGGACCTTCAAATATTTTTTACAATTACTCTATTTATGTTGAGTGTTGATTCCAATTGCTTTGTAATGATTCTAATTATGAGTGATCTATTAATTAAATTTACTCAATCGGTTAGTCATAAATAGTAATAAATTTAAATGTTAATCATGGTGTGTCCAAAAAAATGACTGAGATTTATTAACAATTTATATTGCCAATCTTAATCTTTTTATTGTACCAAATAACCCTAGTCATCTTATATATTGCTTCATTTAATTTGTTTATATATGTTATATGTCAATTTTCATGTAACTTATAATAGGATCCATTAAGTTATATACACTTATATTAATTATTTTACTTTTATATAAATCAGGTAAACATATAAATAAAAATATATACAAAAATTCTCACCTAAGTAATAATAATTGCAAATATACAACTTATTTGATATTAGGAAAGTGAAGTGAGCAAAACACATATCACTCACATTACTCAACCACTTCACATTGATCCAAATATCCCTTCTCATATGAGAAACCATGGACAACATAAAAATTGAGTTAGGGGACATTCCAAAATATATGAATGCGAATAACACTCACAAACATCAATGCATGCAACATATCATTGGTCATTGACATCAGATTTGTTAATTAACATTTACAAGTTAAGTCCCGACATCAATATATTCCTGATTACGGGCAGGGATTGATTAAGTTGTCAGCATGGGATGAGGATGGGTATAGAGGATGAAAAAAATATTTTATTATCAATACTAAGGTCCAACAGATGCAAAAAGTAAACCCAAATGCAAGCAATTTCACTGAGTAGCCATTCCACTAAAAAATGAACACATAATAACACTAAAAACCATATAATATATACTTATATTAATTGCTCATTGACCTCATATTTCACCCTTAACATAAACCAATTACCATATATATTATTATATGCTTTGATTTCAGTGTGGGTTGATTATACACATGCAACAATCCAAGGGATGTTTTTTTGGGAGGTTTTAGATGGAGAAATAAACAATGACACGGCTACATAAATAGATCATGAGAACTACCATGATATTCACATTGTAAATAAGAAATTAAGAAAAAAAATAACGAACTGAAACTAAACAATCAGTTAGTACTGCTCAACTTACATTATATACCTCGGTCATCTATGAACCAAAAATTAAATGTTACTTAATTAATGAAATACTTTACTGAAGGTTGATCAATTTTAATAGTAAGTTAGCTATGAAAAGATCAATAACCCTAAACCGCATATCTCATTAAGAGAGAGAGAGAGACCAATTTAATAACAAATCACAGAAGTTGAGAAGTAAAAAAAGGGAAGTAAACCAGCCCCCCCCCCCCCCCCCCGTAAACTAGGGTTTCCATTCTCGATTCGGTTTTGAGCGATGTCGTTTGTGACCCCGGATCAGCAGAGGAGGCTGAGGTCTTCGATCCCGTGGTTCACGATGCTGGACTAACTGATTGGCCCCACTCCGTTCCCCTCTTTCGTGACTCCCCGGCCTGAGTCACGGCGATTGGACCTCAGATGACCCGACGGTGGGGTTCCCGGGCGGATTGTATCTAAATCTGTATCTATATCTGTATTTATATATGAAAAACTAGTATACTCCCCGACCTAAGTCACAGCGATTGGACCTCAGATGGCCCGACGGTGGGGTTCCCGGGCGGATTGTATCTAAATATGTATTTGTATCTGTATTTATATATGAAAAACTAGTATAGAACTGTATCTAAATTTGTATATGAAAAAACTAATATACTCATCCGTATTTGTATATGAAAAAATTAATATACTCATCTATATCTATATCTGAAATTCTAATATATTCATTTGTATTTATAGCTGTATCTGAAAAAATGTGGAGATAGAAGTCATCGGAGGTGGATGTCGGAGGATGGCTCGAAAGATAGCTGGGCGACGAGAGGAATAAAGGGTGGTGACACTAGTCACCGGAGATGAAGAGGCCAACCAGAATGGTTTTTGAAGTGGCGGATGACATAGGAGGGCAAAAAAGGATTTTTTTCAAGTATTGTATTGGGAGGTGGTTATACATTACCGATCAATGTGTGATTGCTTTCTTGGGAATAAAAAATTTAAATTTAAAGAAATGATAAATTTTGTCTTTAACTTTTTATCTTTTTAAAAAGTCAAATAGATAACCAATGAGATAATTACACCTATTGGGCTTCCCAATTGAGCCTAAAATTTGGAGCCCATGTAGCAGGACTGATTTAAAAATAATGTGAACATTTCTCCTATGGCCCATTGTAATCTTTTTACACTTAAGGTTGAAAAATGTGACTTGTAGTTGTTGCAGTCACTTTTGTGGTCACAATTTTTTTTAAAAATTATTGATGTATATATTTGTCTAATAAAATATATACTCTCATAATAATGTATGTCTTTTTATATTTCTTTTAATAGATCATATATATACTCACGTGGGTGAGAGAGGCATTCGGAACGGGCCGGGCCGGACTGGCCCATGAAAACAGGGCCCAAGCCCGGCTCTGGGCTTCAATCCCATGAGCCCGGGCTGGGCCTGAACAAAAAAATCAGGCCCACTCTCTACCCATGGGCCCAGTCCTGGACTTTGGGCCTCCAGCGGGCCTACTAGCCCATAATTTTTGCTTTTTTTTTTCTCAAGTATTGGGTGCCCCCCACTCCAAAAAAAAAATTTCAATTTTTTTAAAAAATTATTTGGGGCCCTACCCCAAAAAATTAATGGGAGATGAGGGTAGGCCTGTCAACGGGCCCCTGGTCGGCCCGGACCCGACTCGATAAAAGGCATAAAATACCCGACTCGAAGGACCCGAGACCCGATATGGACCCGATCATCCAAACGGGGCGGGTCCGAGTCTACCCCGACCCGATCTTATAGGCCCGTTGGACCCGATAATAAGTAATAATTCTTCCCTTTTTTTTATGACCCAACTCAACCAAACTACCCAAATGGACCACTACTCAGTACCAAACCCAGGCCCAAACTCACTGTATCATTAACCCGCCCTAACAAAAAAAACAAACCCAATATGAAGAAACCCTAACATTACCCTCTAGTCCTCCGTGTCTCGGCGCCGCAACAAAAATCCCTCTCTCTTGAGTCTCGACGCCGCAACAAACCCTCTCTCTCTTGAGTCTTGACGCCGCAAGCCCGCAACAAAAAGCTTGACGTAGGCCATCTCCCCCTCTTGACGCTGAACCCTCTCTCGACTCTCATTCTCCTCCTCTCGACGGTTATGGTTCTTTTTCGATTTGACATTCTTTTTGGTTTTGAGAGGTTTTAGGGTTTTAGATTTTCGGATGAAAGCCCATTTTCTCCATCTTGCTTGGGGTTTTGAGAGAAACTGATTTGAATAATTGATATATAATGGTCGTCAATTACAATGGAGAGATGTGAACCCTCTTTAGTCTCTGAATGGTTGAAAGGGTCCAACAACAATAGCAACAACAACAATGGCGGTGGTGGACTCTCCAACTCGAACCAACACTTCGTTGGTGTTGTCGGGTAGACTTCGCAATGGTGAAATGATGCCTCGGACAGCATACCGGGTCGACCTGGACCCGACCCGGGTCCTCTAGGTTCGGGTTCGGGTTCGGGTCCAATATTGCATGGGTCCGCCGGGTCCCATTCAGTTAGAAGGTCTGACAGACCCAAGCTCGGGTCAGGTCCGGGTCCACCCGGACCCGACCTGTTGACAGGCTTAGATGGGGGGAGAGACCACCTTTAAATTTGGGAGTGGGGCAGGTGGCCCCCACCCCCTGTCCACCCTCCAAAAAAAACCTGGGAGGGGGTAGCCCCCCTCCCACCTGGCACCCACGTGTTTGTGGGCAGGCCTGCCCGAATGGGCCCAAGTTGGGCAGGCCTGGCCCGCTAATGGGCCTTGGCCGATTTAGGCCCTACGGGCCAGCCGGGTCGAACTTGCGGACTTTGGGCCAAATGATAACCCTTTGATAGAGTAACATGCTTTATTAAAAATTAATATTATAGTATGAGTGCCTCTCAAATTTGGTGGTAGGTAGTTTATTCTTTGGGCTAGGGGGCATTCTAAAATTCTACCAATGCTTTGTCCAGATCTAGTGAGACAAAAAAAAGTGAATGGTACCATATAATATAGAAAAAAAAGGTAATCATTTTTGTAATTATTTTTACAGTGATACTTTGAAAAAAATTGAAAGCATATTGTCTACAAAAGTACATGCGATGCATTAAAATGTATATTCAAATGAATTTAATGCATTACTTTTTGTACTTTTACTAGTCAAATATATACTCATCTGATTGAGTATAACTCGATTGGAGATTTCATACACTCGGTTGGGATTATAAGAGTGGCTGAAAGAATGACTGAGTGTATCAGTGACCTAATACAAGAGAGTGAACAAAGGAAGCTATGAGAAAAAAAATAATTCTTGTATGCAACAGGACATGTCAATTTGTTTTTCCAAAAAAAAAACGGTGAGGAGACCATACTAAATGAAGAACACATTAAATACATTGCAAGACTGATTCAATTCTCGATCCTTGTTATGGATTTTACTGCAACTAAGATCCAATGCAACCAATCACTGCAAGCCTTCTTGAACTTTGTCAGGTACCTGCAATTTGTTTTTTTTGTTTTTGGTTATCCTTTTATGCAGAGTCCCTCTTGGAATTTAATGTGGGGGAAAATATCTCCAATCCAACTAATACATGAGACAGTGAAGTACCTGTAGGAAGCATGTGAGTGCTCAAAAATGAACCATGTGATAAGGTTGTTCCATTTTCCCATGGTAGGTAGCATTCAAATGCCTTGGTCCATACTTCAATGGGTGTTGCTGTAATTTTTCAGTCCCCCCCCCCCTAAATTATATACTTTTATTTAATGATACATGACATCTATGCGCTTTTGTTTAGAAGGCATATGCAATTATGCATTCAGGAAAGAAATAGAATTAAAATTGGAGCTGTTTAGAGTATGATTCATCTTGTATTTTGTACCAGAAGATACGGTCTTGATGGTGTGGAAGGGGCACAACAAGCAGTAGCCATCTTTTATATTGTTTGTGCATGGAAAGTGAAGAAAAGTGAAATTAGATTAAAAAAAAAAGAAAAAAAAAAGAGAAAAAATCGATGTAGCTCCGTGGAAACTTATGAAAATCAGAAAAAATTCATGTAAAGTTGATAAATCTCCTTAGATCCCTATCTTATTAGACAATATTTATTTTAGTCCCTAAAACTAACCAGATGTATGGTTAACTCTAACCATACATGATAAATGACTGTTATACCATTTTAAAATTTATTTTATTTGTTGAAAAAAATTGATATAACTCTCTAAAAACTTATGAAAATAAAAAAAAATCATTGTAAAATAAAAAAATCATTTTAAATCCTTAAAATCTTCTTAAAATCACAAAAAAATCGTTGTGATTATCTGAAAATATATAGTGATTTATTTTAATTTTATTAAACAAATTATAGTTTTATAATCAATGTGTTATGCTTTTTGTTGCTAGTAATTTTGAGTTGAAAATATGTTATAAAATTTTGATTTAGTTATTAATTTGTTTTCTCTTATTTTGTAATAGAGTTAATGGAGCTGTATTTTTTTTTTGTTCGGTCTCTGTGATAAGGTTGAAGAGGCAAAAATATTGAAAAAAGACACTATTTTGTAGATCAAATTAGGTTCGAGGGCTATTTTTTTTACAGTTAAAGATGATATTTAAGAGATGGGAATGTTAAAAAATGATGGGGGTATTTTTGTCTTACAAAAGGACTAAATCTGATTTTATAAAATTTGTAGGGACTGAATCCGATTTTAATAAGTTTCTGAGGACCTATTTCGATATATATTTGACCGGGGGACTAAATTCATTAACCATATACACTTTATAGGGACTTAGAACGATTTTCTGAGTTTAAAGTGACTTTTTGTGATTTTAAGAAGATTTGAGGGGGTTAAGAAGATTTTTCCTAAAAAAGAATTGACAGAAGAAAAAAAAAAACATTTGCCTTAAAAATTATATACTTTTATTTAAGGATATATGACATCTATGCACTTTTGTTTAGAAGATATATGCATTCATGAAAGAAATAGAATTAAAATTGGAGCTGTTTAGAATATTATTTGCCTTGTATTTTGTACCTACTATAGGCCACATATACGGTCATGACAGTGGTTGGCGTGGAAGGGGCACAAGCAGTAGCTATCTTTTACATTGGGCATGTTTGTTGCAGCTTAATTTTATATATTATATATTATAACTTATTAATTATAAATTATAATTTTCTGATAAGTTGTAGACATGTTTATTGTAACTGTTTAAAAGTAGTAAATAAGCAATAGTGAATGTTTGTTTAATAAGTTGTAAAAAAACTTTTTGCTGTGCAACCCTACACTATAGAAGCAAAAAATTGATTTATGTTCGATTAAATAAGTTGATTTTTACATATAAAATTAATTATATAAATATTTAAAATTAAATTAAATTAACATAAATAATATTTCAAAATCACTACAAATACATATTAAAATTTTAATAAATTGAGTGATAAATGGAATTATAAAAAAATTGATAATGTATTTTTTGTAGTAGTAAAAAAATTGAGAAGATGAAAAGTGATTTACTGATTTTTGCTGTAATAGAAAAAAAATAGATACACATATTATTATTAAAAAAGATTAAGGGCATGAGTGTCCAAAATAAAATAGATAACGAAAGAGGTATTTAAAGCCCTAGATAACTATCTCTCTCAACAATAAAAAAAAATGGGGTCAAATCTCTCTCCACAGTAAAAATAAAATGGGGTCAAAAAATTATCTTGGTCAATTTTTGTAGAGAATGACAATTTTGTTATTTTTTTAGTTCTCTTGCATATTTGATAACAGGTAATGGGCTTTTTGGATATACATATTTTGTTTCCTGTTGATTTTTGTGGAGGAGAGAAGTTTTATCATTTCTTTTGTCCTTTTGGATATTTGATTAAAAGCAGGGCTTTTTTTAATATACATATTTTGTTTCCATTAAATGGACGGAAAATTCCTCGTAAAGTGACATAAATTTGATTAAGGGGGGCAATTTGTTTAGCCAATGCAAAAATGGGTTTTTTAAAAATATATTGAGATTCGATAGCTCATTTTGAATATCGATCACTTTTCACGGGATTGAATGCATTTTTCCCTAAAAAAGTGAGAATGAATCTTTTACATCAAAGACAGAGATGATTCATGTATGATCTAATAAAAAAATGTCAGGTTGGTAACAAAAATCAATTTCATGTGCACACTTTTCTAGATATCTACAAAAACAAAAACAAAAACATGTAGCATTAAACAATTTTGTACATTCCTATATTTACAAAGTTGGTGTATGGTAGACATTTGTAAGAAGTTATAACATACAATACAACATGTGTATATTTGTATATTATATGTGATAAGCACATTAAAAGTATAAAAATAACTATTTTTTAATATATTTAAATATTAATATATAAAATATATGCAAAACCTTCTAATTTGGGGGTGAAAGCATTCAAAGCAATGGCAAATTAAATTAGCTTTTTAAATTATGAATGGATATCATAAGGTGTACTAAACAAAAAAAAAATCACTAATATTACGTTGGACTTATACGAGATATATCCAACCAGACCAGAATAAATTTTAAAACATTTGAAAAAATTTAGCATATTCTGTTGGTCTCTTCATAAAGTCTTATGGCTGTTCTTTATAGCTGAGTATCTCATCACAAAAAATATCTCATATTCCATGAATTGGATCTAAAATTATTATGATTGCCCTCATATATAAAAGATGATCAACTTGTCCATTGCATCCGATTTAGAATCTAGATTACTTGGATGGTGTTCATAACAAGTTTGAATAACTTTGGAATATTCTGTTTATAAATTAAAGTAATTTACAAACACTGATCCTAATTTTGAATTAAATCAAAAGGGATTTTTAGTTAAAAAAATAGTTTTTTTAAAATTTAAAATGAAAAATAATTTTTCAAACCTTACCTCGGTGAATCCCGCAATTTCAGAGTTTGAATTGATGGTTGAATCCTCTAACAAGAAACTTCAAATGGACGGTCCAGATCAACTCACCGTCCAAAAGCGGGTCAGGCGTCCCCGTCGAATCTCCCATTTTTAATAAACGCATATTTATAAACAGAAAAAAATCAACGGCCAGGATTGCATCACCCCGACAATACGATTCCAACACGTCAAAGCGACCCTTAAAAAAACCGCACGTGCCACACACGTGTAAACGCTATGCCGCCGTTGACGTCAACATCAAAAACAGTCAAAACACGAGAAACAGAAGCAAAGCCAATTAAAATAAATCCACGTGGCAACCGAATCATTAAAATATTAATAAATATTTACACGTCATCTCATATTGACAATCCCCAAAGCCGACACCTGTACATACTACAGTGGACCTGCGTGACACGTGGCAGGTCTGCATTTAATATGTGACAGCGCCTGCCCCGAATCCAACGACGTCGACCGTATCTTTGTCTTTATTTTGTCCTAAATGCCCCAGAATCTTTGGACAAATTACGGCGTCTGCCATCGTTCACTTGTCGACGTCGGTCGGCGAAGTGGCGGCTGCGTCGGCGATGATCTTTTGGAAGACTCTGCGCATTGTCTCCATCTCTAAAATCACGTCCTCTCTTTGCTTGTCATAGGCTTCAAAGAACTCCTTGTTCTCCTTTTGTAATTCCTTCCACACTAATATTATTTATTCACAAAAAGAAAAGAAATGAAAGGGTGTGCCCACATAAATATCTTTTACTTTAAAACGTGATTATTATGTGAAAAAAAATATATTTTTCTTTTAGAGATTAAATCGTGTCAATTTGTATCTCATCAGACTGACATGCATCTTTTCACATGTTTAATATGTGATATCTAGAATATTTTTAATTGTATGTCAGTCTTTCAGAGGGAGAACTTGATCTGATTTGATCTACTCTGTTTAGTTTTTTTTTGTACCTGTGGAAGTGATGACAGGCTTAATGTTGGCGTGTTTGGAGAGGGCCTCCATGCACTCCTCTTTGTTCATGTTGAAGAGTAGGCATTTCTCTATCAGGTGTTGCACCTTTGTACGCAAGCAAAACAAAAACCCAGATAACTATTTCAGTGAATTGAAACAACTACAATAACATAAAATGAGAGAAGAAATTAAAATTATATGAATTGTTTATTCATACCAGACGGATGTATGAAGCAGAAGAGTCCCCCATGAAGAGAGAAGTTAGAGAGAGAGAGAGAGAGAGAGAGAGAGTGGAGAGGAAGGTAAGGAAGGGTTGAATATTGAGGGGGTTAGAAAAAATGGAGAGGTGGTGGGGGTGGTAGGGCAGGAGTCCCACGTGGGAGATAGGTTATCATTGGACGAGAGGAGATGAGGTGAGATTTATAAAATAAAGTTGTCTCACAATCTAGACATGAGCCTCACCCCTTCACGTGACACTTGGGTCCACACACACTCTCTCTCTTTCTCTCTTATTTGCATGCCATGCAAAAGAAAGAAAAAAACACACACTGTGCGTACAAAGCTTTTAATTTATATATATATATAATTATATATTATATATATTTCATCAATACCGTGCGCGCACGCAAGCGCGCAACGGTCATTAAAACTGCCGTATCGACCTCTCTCTTTTCATTTTTGCATTGCATGATAAAAGTCTATTTCAAGAGGGGGAGAGGGGGGTATGGGATGTTTTTTTTTTCTTCTTTTTGTCTCACCCTTTGTTTTGGACCTAAAAAACAAAACAGTGGTGCAACAGTTGTTGTAGTACTGCTTTAGTCGTGACTAGTGGACCCTGTTTGGCATGAACTGATTTGTGAGCTTTTGCGTGGGAGTGCAAATCAAAATGACAGCTATGACGGGGCCCATTTGGCATGGTGTATCCCTCCTACCTTTCAACGTTTTATGAAACATGACTTTTGGCCAATGATGGGGGAACACTTGTTCTCCTGTTATCAAGGAAGATATTATGGATAGTGTGAGCCAACGAGGTTACCGATAGAAGATTATTTAAAATGAACCCACATTAGGGCGGATCCAGGTGGACTACATAATCTATATTAAATATTTATATGGAAGGTTTTTGTTCATATTTATATGAATGTTTTTTGTTCTTAGATTTGATGTAACTATTTTTTGTGATATTCAAAAGACCATATGTGACGAAAATAAAAAAAAATGAAATATAATTAAAATTGAATATTTTGATTTTGTAAGAATAAAAATGAGATATAAACTTATTATACATGGTATATCAACAAATTTTAAAATTGAAATAACCAAACAAGTATTCATAAAAATAGGAATAGTTGTTGCTAGAAAAATAAGAAGAGTTGTTTTATTGATATAAATATTTCTTTATTGTTTCATTGACATTAAATTAAATATTTGAATTTTAAATTTTATAATTGTTAAAATTTATAATAAGATTGAGGCTGTGTTTGGTTGCACGATTGCAAAACTGATTCTAGACAAAGCTGGGTTTAAAACTGATTTTGCAAGAAGCTGTCTATCCATAGCTTTTGGAAAACTCAAGTTTTAAACACTTTTTTACAAAAATATGTTGCAACTTTTGGTCCCAGTTTTTTGTTTAAAAATGAGTTTGGGAAAAGAAGCTATGGATAGACAGCTTTCTGCAAAATCACTGAAATACATTAGTGTATTTTTTTCTTAAAAAAAATTACAACATCATATACTGCAATAGTACAATATATATATTGTGTTTTTATGATATATGGGGTTACAAATGAAACTGTAAATAGGATTAAGTAATCAAAGACTCTTTATTTTAGTTGGCATTTATAAAAATTTCTCTGTGACAAGCACATCGAGTTCATCTAACATTATCAAATGGAACCAGCTCGATAGAATTTAAGATATATGGTGAAGGAGGTGAATTAATTCTCTATTTTAATAATCTGGATCAAATCATGTTGCAGAAAAAAAGACTCCAGAAGAGAATAATGGATAAGAATTCGATCTGCCTTGACACCGGTGTCGGATTTTGTGGGGGTACCATATGCATCGATTGTGCTGACGTGCCATGTCATTATTGTATCATCTACGTTACTGCTTTTTATTTGATACGTGGATCTCAGTCACCTTTACCCTATCATATATGACAATTAGAATCTAGCTAGCATTTGATGGATGTTTCCACTATCCTTGGCTAGCCTGGTCTATGACTATATGTTCTTGCTTTTCCTTTCAAAATAGCTAAATCAGTTCTTGGATCCGAGGACTGGTAGTAGGAGGTTGTAGACCGGTCAACCTATTTAATATAAAGGTGTGTTTGGTTGTGCGATTGCACAACTTTTGTATTTGTAGGAAGTTGCTTCTAAATTTTTACAACCAAACAATTTTATTGTAACAACTTCCTGCAGACATATTTCAAGCAAATAGTGCTAAAAAACTACGATTTTCAAAAGATGGGGGGGAGGGGGGGGGGGGGGGGAAGGGGGGAGAAGTTTCTGCAAAATCAGTTTTAATACCCAGATTCCTGCAGAATCAGTTTTCCAATCGCACGCCAAATAAAAAAAACAGCTTTTATCTTTTTTATATGAAAAGCTAAATGTTGTTATCAAACATGTCAACTTAAATGTATCATCATTATTTGATTTTGTCTTTGACACAATGTCTTGAAATTGTGTTTCATAAGACAGCCATCATCATTACACCCTCAAAAGGTGTGTATAAAACATCTAAAAGCTAAAAGCTGTTTTTGAACTGTATTTCCAAACGCACCCTATGATTGATAATACTTGATCAATATTGCATTTTTTTATATATTTATTCTGAGTTCTGAACTTCATCCAGCTTTTACACTTCTGGACCCTGCCATTTAAATCTAGACTAGATTGTTCAACTTTGATATATTTCTCAAGTTACAATTATTCCCTCAAGAAATGGTATGTTGGTATATCAAATGAATCTATAAAGATAATTATTACTTAAAAATTACAACATATACGTATCCTAAAATTATAAGGGTAAAATGTGCAGTTGAACCCCCCACCCCCACCCAAGTTTAATTTGTTCTTGTTACTTAAAAATGTATGGAAGTATCAAATATTATTTTGAATGGTAAAATAACACTTTTAGGTTACTATTTTTATTTAGTTTAACGAGGAGTATATAATAAGGGGTGTAAATGTGTGTATTTAAATTACAATTGAGGTTGCAAGTATATATTTTTAAACTACAAAAGTGTTTATGTAGCTTTCACAAACTTAAAGGAACATAAACTTGAAGGGGAGTACATGCATTTTACCCAAATATAACATCTAATGACATATTGCATCATCTAACTGATTTACATAAAAAATTTAATTTCATGTGGTATACCTCAAATCGATCATAATCCCCATTCATTCATGGAAGAGTCAGCATAACAAAGGTAGATGTAGGTGTCTGGAGGGACAGCTTACACTGTGGCATGATTGGATTTGTCTATGATCAATGAATCTGGCACAACCCAATTAACAGTCAAACTTTTGATATTTTTGTAGGGTTGGCTATGGCCCTGACTTCAATTATCCACAGATTTTGCCAAGCCCCACCCACCCACTTGGAACCACCCGGCCCAGTAGGCCCATGAACAAATTTTCATATCAGCACTCACTTGTAACCCAGTATGTGAAATCTACAGTCGAGCATGTACTCAGTTTAAGCGAGCATATGTACTTCACTGAACAATTATATATTTTATGTAAACATACATTTCATTAGACAATTATAAAAAAAAAATTTCAAAAACTAGATGGGGCTGTAAAGTGAATGAAGGAATGATTGTACCTAGCATTCTTCCATTCAGATATTATAGAGCATACAAAAACAGACCTATGGAAATGCTCATCCAAAACTCAAAGAAAAATCTTCCCCAGGAACACGAAGACGCCATATTTGATTCTTCCTACCTGTCCTTTCTCTTTCGGAAGAGAGCACCAACTAGAGGAGGCTTTTTGTCTTTTCTTTTGACACGCATTTCCCAACTCTTACATCCTGCAATGAAGAGGGGAGAAATTCTTTCTTTTCCACCCTTCCCCCCTTGGAGCAAAAGCCAAGCAAAAGGAGATGAGGACCAGGGCAGTCCAAACAAAAAGGAATCCCATTAGGTGGCCAATCTAGATATTTTTGGTTTTCAAGGATTTATCGATTCTTCGGGAGGGCGCAGCTCGACCTCAACTTTATCATCCAATAATTCAAAAATGAGCTTCACCTGTGGATCACAATTTTTGCAGAGCTTCCCATGGACTGGAAAAAAAAGAAGAAGAAATATGCGTTGAATTATCAGGTCCTGCTCACTGTACAGTGTCTGCTTATCATGTCTAGTGATAGTGAATCAGCTGTCATTGTAGATTTCAATTTAAATTGTATATACTAATAATAAAGGATGATACAGTCTAATGTAACATGAAAGAAAGAAAAAAAAAAGGTTGTCTTTTATATCAAATGATGCTCCTATCAACATCTGGGTGAGTGTTGACCAATAAACTGCAGTAACATAGGTAAGATAAGCCAATGACACTTCTTGTAATTTTTTCCTCTTTCTAATTGTGCACAAAAAATAGGTTTGACAGAGAAGAACATTTGCTATAATTATAAAAGTGATGATAATACTCGTACCACGGATGTGTGTTTTAGTATGGATACGTTGTACATGTGAGATGTTCTTCCAACTCTCCCCCAACGCAGGCCTAAGGTGTCCCTCCCGCCCCACCGACAGTGTAATCAATCACCTTAATTGATGCCACAAACAATGTCAAACGCGACAAAACTGGTGTGGCCTTATTACATGGAATTGAGAAGTCTAATCAACTATAGAATCAACTTGTCTTCCTTCTGTAGGTGACGATTAAATACTAGAATTGACGGGCAGCATGGATTGATAACTACAGGTTCATGGAAGTCCAGACGAGTAGCTGCTATAATCACTTGTAACATTAAAAATATCAAAGTGGCATTAGAAATAGCCAACAGTAAAAAGCAGGTAAGCTTTCTAGATGTCCGATCTAGATGAAGGACCAGGACAGTCTGAACAAAGGAATCACATTAGGTGTCCAACTAGATATTTTGGTTTTCAAGGATTATCGATTCTTCGGGAGGGTGCAGCTCGACCTCAGCTTTGTCATCCAATAATCCAAAAATGAGCATCACCTGTGGATCACAAATTTTGCGGAGCTTCCCATGGCCTGGAAAAAAAGAAGAAATATGTGTTGAATTATCAGGTATTGCTCAATCACACTGTACGTGTCTCTTATCATGTCTAGTGATAGTCAATCAGCTTTCATCGTAGATTTCTTAAGTTGTATATACTAATAATAAATGACGATACAGTCTAATGTAACATGAAAACAAGAAATAAAAAGGTATCTTTTTCATCAAATGATGCTCCTATCAACGTCTGGGTGAGTGTTGACCAATAAACTGTAGTAGTATAGGTAAGATAAGCCAATGACACTTCTCGTAATTTTTACTCTTTCTTATTGTGCACAAAAAATAGGTTTGACAGAGAAGAACATTTGCTATAATTAGAAATAAATGATGGTAATACCCGTACCACGGATGTGTGTTTCAGTATGGATACGTTGTACATGTCACTTCCATAGTCAGGGGAGAGCAGTAACCGCACATGTGGGATGCTCTTCCAACTTTCCCCCAATGCAGGCTTAGGGATTCCTCCCTCTCCACCGACAGTGTGATTGGTCACCTTCATTGATGCCATAAACAATGTCAAATGCAACAAAACCAATGTGGCCTTAATACGTGGAATTGAGAAGTCTAATCAACTATAGAATCAAAATCTTCCTTCTGTATGTGATGATTAAATCCTAGAATCGACGGGCAGCATGGATTGATAACTACATGTTCATAGAAGTCCAGACCAGTAACTGTTATAATCACTTATACCATTAAAAATATCAAAGTGGCATTAAAAATATCCAAAGAAAAACGCAGATGAGCTTTCTTGATGTCTACATATAACAGTTCATAAAAGATCAGCAATTGCTTGAGCCAGTAATTCTGCAGTATGCACAGTTTCTACATTTTTATCACAAAATATCCATGGTCTACATCTTTTGACACAGTGAAGCCTTGCAATTACATTGTTCAGACAAAACGTACTATTTGCATGGCCTTTGACACACCTACAATTCTTCTACTAGGTACTAACTTAAAACCTGATGGTGGGAGGTAATTTGAAAAACTTACCAGGACAGAGAGATTGTGTTCACCAGCTAATCTCTTTAATAAAAATCCAGCAGATTGCATAAGAGACCATCCTACATTTCCACAACAAATGTGCAGGATAATTAGTCCCTTAGTGATGCATTTCAGGAGCTTCAATTATCAAATCACAATATAGTTTAAAAATGTTATAGGACCGCAACAGGCATTAAAATTATTTGGTCACCTTATCTTGGACATAGCGAGCCCTCTGATTTGGTAACAGGAAAGAAATTCGATAGCAAATGCTAAGATAATGAACCATTTCCTTTCCTAAGAGAATGATCTATAAGGTTGCTATTCCAGCATGACCAGTATGGAAACTACAAGTTTTACTGCTGAAATGGAGGTACAACCCACATATAGCTCTGATTTTTTTTCCAAAAAATGGAATGATCTATAAGGTCGCCATGCCAACATGGCAGTATGGAAACTACAAGTTTTGCTGCCAAATGCAGGTACCACCCACCTAATGTGGGTCTAAATCCCGATTTATTGAATTTGGATCCATTAGTGACTTGTAGTGCGGAACAATTTTTTTATTTTCATTTTCAGTTTTATTTATTTATTTAAATTCCGAGTTCTCCGACTTTACTCAATCTATCTATGCTTTTGGTCCATTCAATCCCAGTGAAGTGATGCATTGATCAGCATAGAAGTTAATTTTAAGGAGAAAAATATTGTTTTAATTGCCACATGGGTCCTACAAGTTCAAGGGTTGACGCATATGAGCTAAATCGCTACACCATATAGTCACAGTCCAAACGTTATTGCTTTCATGGTCCTGATATTTGAGAAGTTTACATTTGCCAAATTTAAGCTCTAAAGAATTCACATTCGATGATTAAAATAATATTTTTGCCTTTCATGGTACAGAATAAATTTCAATATAAAATTCCATCCATAATCTGCTCGGACACGTCTTTTATTAGTTAGAAAGTTACCAAGCAAGTAAAGGAAGTGACAGGCAATTGGGATTCTATATGTGAATTCTAAATATAAATAACTGTGATATTACTCACACGTGTTTCAACATCAGTGTTGAGTTTACTGCAGATAGTATAGGAAAACTGCCTCGATTATCAATTTTGTGCCATTTTCATCCATCCTGAAACTTATGTTGGCTAATATATCTTTGAGAAAGATGCTTAAATAGATCTGTACCCCATTAATTTCCAGTAGAGATAACTTGCTCTGCTTACTCTGAAGATGTAAGAGTATCATTCCAACATGCACGGTGCGAACTATCAAGGATGGGTCAATTAGTTCATGGAGAACATCTAGAACTTGGAAACATGATAACCATATTACACATATATATGCCCCATTCTATGGTCTTTTCTTCAGTGGCATAGATGTTCCTCTGAGGTTCCATGATCTTTAAGCATTGAGATGTAAAACAGACAAGAGCAAGGTAGGAAAACAATTGGAGTTGTGGTTCCTTAACATGGAAAACTTAATCTTCATGCCTCATAAGCATGGCAAATGTCGACTAAAATCTGTGTGTGAAAGAAACAAGAGACGGGTGCAATATCCAATTATGTTGGGAATTTTGAGTCTAAAATGCAATTTACATATTAGCAGGTTGCCTGTGGCTCCCCAGAGAGCAGAGATGGAATCAATTAAGAATGTATTGATATGAAAAGTGACATGAGTTTCACATCTAACAAGGTCTGGAAAGACAAGACTGCCATTTTTTACAAGGCCACAATAATAGAACCAGCTAATTTGCTGACTGATAACTGAGTAAACCATGGACTATAAGAGGCTGGGTTTCCAGAAAAGCAGGGTAGAGCTATACAGATGTGAAAAAACACAGCCTGATGAATGGTAGCTTATTATATAAACATAACCATGGTTGCATGAGGTGAAACTTGAGAGGGAAGTGGACAGAACCAGACCCAGGAAACCATACACTTCCAAAACCACATTGAGGAAGCTTTAGTGCAAGGCCGAATTGAATTGGAAACCAGGTACTTTTGCAGTTAAGTCATTTTCTATCCCATGAAAACGCTATGTTAAAAAAACACCTTCTGTTATGTAACTTACGTTACACACCATGCATGTTTAAATGTGGCTCGTCCCCCATACATGATAAATTATATATTATATATACCTTATGCAGTCTAGAGACCAGCTATATATTACGCAGTCTAGAGACCAGCTATACAAATTATATATTATATATTATACATTATAGTCCATGTTTTTATTTTATTTTTTTAGAAAAGGTAGATCAGCTATCACGATTCATTATCGGGAAACAAGTCAATTATTACAAGAAAAGAAAAAAAACCAAAAGAGATATCCCAAGCCCAAAGGTAGTAGAGGAAACTACCCCGGAGCCCGGGACACCAACTCACACAAGACAATCATTCCGCAATAAGGAATCCATATTCTAGAGATCCACTGTCCACATTTAACATCGACACAGGCATCATTGTCAGAAAAAAAAACATCCTATGTTGATTTACAAGTAACAAAGAGACTCCATGTCTCAAAACCTATGATGCCAGGATATGAATGAAAACAGCAAGACATTATGGATATAGAGTTCATAACTAAACATTGAAGTATCCCATACGGATACATCATGTGATTACATGGTTACCCAAGCCATTCAAAATATGTGAGCATCATAGATCTAAACACCTGCATTGGACATTTGTCATCTTTGTAATTCCAAATATTTAAAACAAAGTCATCAAGATTGTAGCCTACTTTTAGGGAATAAAAGATAGCATGTTAAAAGCTCTTTGTATTAGTACAGTAGACAAAAGGCAAATAATAGGCTCTAAATCTAAAAAAATAATAATTTATCAATTCATGTAATTTTAGCTCTATGGAATGCTCAACTGCACACAAAAGTATGTTAGCCTGATGCTTTAAACTAAAATGTAGATTTTCTATGATAATGAATGAGGCTATGTGTATTCAGTGAATTATATGATTCAATGGTTTGGACAAGTTATATACAAAATTCTTATGAAAAAAATATATTAGATTGTTCATTCATATCAGAAGACTGCAGGACCAGGTTAAGCTGGCACAAAGACCTCACATATTCCAAAGACCAAGCAATACGTCATCCAATACCAGTATTTGATATAAAATGAGCTTTGATGTGTTTCTTATGAGTCTCATGCTAATTTAAAACTACTTCTGCCTACATTTATAGTTATAAGGTGGTTCTTTTTTCAATTGTCTTTTTGCTTCATGTTATTAGGGTCAGAATTATCATCCATTTATGGAAAAGAAAACTAATTAGTATTACTAATGTTACTGCACATGGCATGAGCATGAATGTCCCACATGGTCTTTGGGTCTATAGCCCATTGAAGAGTGTTTTTTGTGTGCGCTTTATAAAGCTCAACCAAGTTTGATGTGAGTCAGTTCAATTGGAACTTTCAATCATGTACTACCACCGTACCATGCAATAAATTTCTAATTCATCCTTTCCAATTTATAAACTGAGCCAATAGGACAGATTCAATGTCCACCACTACATTATTCTGCTTGTTATACAAACCAGAAATGTATATAGTGTTTCCATTTAAGTTCATGACTACCAAAAGAAAAAAAAATTATTTCACAAAGGGAAAAAAAGAAGAAGAAGAAGCTTACCATTTGCATCTATACCCCCCAGTATTGGGGCAAGGAGGGATGAGATTGAGTCAATAACTATCAACCGAAGATTGGAACCTTCATCCTTGACCTGAAGCAGTTAGCATAGGACGCAATGTACCAAAAACTCGTGATCAGTGTTTGCAATGATACTTTTTGAGGCTTCAGTTTGATGAATACCTGATTTTTTAGTGTGTTTTCTAGATGACCCAGCATATCAAACAATTCGAAGATGTCAAAAACTGACCTGCTTGATATGCTGCTCATCACTCTCACAAGCCTTCTTTGGTCTGCCTGGAACTGCAACATGAACAATCAAACAATAGTCAGAGAAGATGTAAAATGAGAAGAATATAGAGCAAATATGTAGATAACACCAAGTTTTTATTCAGGGAAGCCTGGCAGTGATGGAGAGAGCAAGTACGAACCTGAGATTTTGAACAGTGATTGATTATGCATTCAATGCGTTCTGGGGAAAAGGAGTTTCCCGTATCAAAGAACATGGTAGTACCTGAGTACTCCGCAACATGCGAAGCAGCACATAAGCAGACCTGCATGAATGTATGAAAATCGGTAAATGATCTTGATAAAGTGGATGATGAAAATAGAAGCGCTTTTACTATTGAGGTCATATAGTGCATATATATACAACAGATGTATAGAAGAGTGAAGGATTATGTGATTTCAATATATACAATGTATCGTATGCTTACACAGAGCACGTATGCAAGTATATCCACACCCCTCAATTCATAGTGGATCAAAGACTGAAAGCATGGATAGGAAATATTGAAGCTGTGGTAATGTCCACGCTTTGATCAAGAGGTCAGCCAGCTCGTCCTTGGAAGCAAGATAAGGCAGTGAAACAAACCAGCTAAATACTGGTCCCACACAAAGTGACAATAAATTTCAATGTGCTTCATGCGCTCGTGAAAGACCAATTTCTAGCAATTTAAATAACACTCCAGTTGTCACATTGAATGTTAGTGGGAAGAGGACATCAACACCATTGTTGCAAAGTAGAAGACATAGCTTTTTTAGGTGTTTCTTCGCACTTTCCCTCGCAAGCAATGGCAATTGAGGTGGATTGACAATCCCAACAAATAAAGGATGTTAGGGGAACTGGTAGCGGAGAGCAAGCTAGAACACTGGCAATTACAAGTGAGATTGACCACGATGACAAATCATGAATTGAGTGGAAACTACAATGGCAGGTCGTATTTCGGGCAATGACAACAATGATAGATCAGGCAGAGGCATTGATGAAAAATTGCAAATCAGGCAGCATCAATGATGGATTTAGGCAATGGTGAACCTCAATGATGACAGAGATAATGGAGGAAGAAGAAAGGAGAAAAGAAAAGGATTCATATTTGATGCGATAAGTGGATCAACGGCAATTTAAGCCTGTCAATAGACCACATACCTTAATATATGTATTCACTCCTAAATCCTTTAGACACAAGTATCGTAAAAGGATAATGCATGTATTATTTAAATTTTGAAAATTATGAAAAAACAAGATAATTGAATTTGTACCAAAATATATAATATAATATATGTTGGATTTAGATATTTTATGGGGCGGATACCATGATATATGTATCCACATTTCAGATATTCGAATATCCGAACATTTTTTTATTTTTCGTATATCGATTTAGATTATATACAAATATTTTTTTGGACAATTGACAAGCCTAAACCAACAACAAAGAAGATGGACCAACGCTGGTGATGATCAGACTTCTTCAAAGATCAATTAGTGTGTAATTAGGCTTCGATACTATAATACAATGGATGGTGAAATATAACTTTATTCACAATTGAGGGCAAATAGCCTGTAACAGCATGTATACACATAAATCATAATATATATAGTAATTTGTACATTTTCTTGATACTTAAATAACAAAGCATTCAAACACATAAAAAGGACTATGCAAATACATAGAAGAAACCTTAAAATAATAAATATTCTTACCTGTGTTTTACCAGAGGATGACGGTCCAACCAGCTCTGTCAACTGGCCCATCCGTAAACCACCGCGAAGAATCTGATCAATCCTGCCCATTCACAAAACCAAACATAATTAAAAAAAAAGTTACTAATTAAATTTTCTGTTTATGCAATATGACTCAAAGATACCCTTCACATCCAGTGGCAAGAAAATGCTTATTCAACTTCGCATCATCCAACAACTCAATCCCATTCAACCAGGGCTGATGAAGGCCGTCTATTATAGACATCACTTGCGCGATTCCCTATTCAAAAAACTTGTTTAAATACTTCCGAAAAAAAAATTGTAACCCACTATAGTTTTCCATAGAAATTCTAGTAATTGTGAACCAGAACACATTTTTTGAATCTTAAATGGAAGCTTAACCACTTAAACCCAACTTTAAAGTTGAAACATCTCAATTAGGAAAATTTACCTGCTTCAACGAAACCGATGCAGCATCCATTTCAGCAAAAGAGGCCAACTTGGAAAGATCATGAACCAGGAAATCTTCCACTGAAAATGAGATGCACAGTAACAAATTTAAGCCCTTGTAGTAAAATTACTTATAACGCAATGATCTTTCATCAATCGTCGCTGATGCTCGTTCAAATCATTCAAATCAACAAAAACTCTTCAAAAGGGGAAGGAAAACTGACCAGAGAAGATGCCATGAGAGGCGCAGAACCGCTGAAAATTATCGTCGATGATCGGGAACTCTCTCTCCATCGATCGCAGGGTACCCATCCCTCTCTCTCTCTCTCAAACCGAACGAACCAATGAAAACCTAAACCGCCATTTCTATTGCCCACACGGAGAGAGCGGGAAAATGAGGTGAACAAAGCGAGAGGAGGTTTTCGTTTTTAGTCCCACATCGTTGAAGAAGTTTGAAAGGGAGTTGTTTAGTCCCACATCGGAAGTTTGGGTTTGAAGGGGGGACAGTGGGCTCTATAAAGAGGGATCCGCGGACGGCTGGTAGACTCGCCTTAAACTAATGAGTAAGGAAAACAAAGCGGGTGGTGGGAGCTGCCCGCCGCGCTAGAACTAAACATAAATGCGCATGAATTTATGGAGGGGTTATAGGCTGGCCGGGCGTTGACGCTGCTCTACTTTTGCAGAACTCGCTCGCGCGGGCCTCCCAAAAACCCAACCCCCAATACTTACAAATATGAAATTTTATTAAATTTACTATTGTGATGACGTTTGTTTTTAAACTTTTTGTAAGAACGGTATTTCTGTGGAGATGCCATATTTGGTAAAACAACAATAATTTTCAAGCTTATGATAAGTTTTTTAATTGATAACTGTCATCATTTAATTTTAAAAATCATTTCTTTATAATTTTGAAAATGGATTTTAAAAATCATGCAGCAATATTAATAGATGTTTGATTTTTGAAATTGATTTTATTTATGAAAAACATATGGGAGCATATCTGATTCTATTTTTAAGGTTTTGAAAGACACGAAATCGTTTTTTTATTTGGGTCTCATCTTAATGTCTCTCGGATCAGGTTTGATAATTCAATTGTGTTTTGTCTTTTGTTTTAGATGTTTGGAAATGAATTTTTTTTCATGTATTAAATATCATTTTTCACAGTTTGATTTGTTTTTGTCCCAATATTTAAATGTAACATTCGATATTGTTGTATTTTTTAATGGGTAGTTTATTTGATAAAATTGCTACATTGTTGACAATATAAATAATCTTTTCTTAAATCTGTGGTATTTTTGTTACATTCGTAAATACAACCGTTAATCGTATGCATGTGTTGATTTATATTTGTTACATTCATAAATGTAACAGTCAACTAAATGTAAATTTTTTTAACAAAAATAAATAAATGTAACAGTCAACTAATTTTTTAAATTTGTGTTATCATTACCTAGTAACTGAATTTTTTATTTTAATTACACCAAAAACTCATCTAAATTACACTACCTAAATTATTTTTTTGTCAAAATCCTTCAAATGACTATTTTTTCTTCAAATTACATTAGTACTATGCACATTATTTTAAGAATGTTATTAATTAAACTTTATAGCATTTGACAAACATCTTTTCAATTTACATAAATAAAATCATCTTTGAAAATGTAAATATATTTTCTAAATGTTTACATCCTTTATAATTATTTATTGTATTTACACAAACACTGTTACATTTACGTAAATGTAACATTACAATTACATTTACATAACTGTTTTACATTCCATGTAATGTTTAAATTTTTTTTAAAAAGATTTTTTCTTCAATAGTCAATTACATTTTATGAAAAATATCAAACATTTTTTTTGTTGTGGGTTACATTTAACAAATATTACATGAACTATTTTATTTATTTTCATAAAAACTATTACATTTTCATAAAAACTGTTACATTTACTAAATGTAATAAAAGTAACACAGATTTAAAAAATGACTATTTACAATGTCAACAATGTAACAGTAGCATCAAACAAACTACCCACATATAAAATGCAATAATATCGAGTGTTTCATTTAGATATTGAGACAAAAATAAATCAAACTGTGAAAAATGACATTTTGTACATAAAAAAAATTTGTGTTTAAACATTTAAAACATATGGCAAATCATCGATACCTTCACCAAGACTGCTCATCCCCTCGTTTTGAAGAGAAGTCGTAGCCGTCCATTGAGGAGTCTTCACGGTCGAGGGTAGCAAGAACTGAGTTGTGTGGGATACGTATTTCAACTTCTCAAACATGACGCTTTCTCCAACAAGCCCTAGTTGAGCTATCCCAGCATGGAACGAAGATAGATGGAGATGGTGAACACACATTTGACCCATCAATGACAATAAAAATGTGATGAACAAAGTAGCGAAGTCGAGAGTCAAGGGAGAGGGGTCTTGCTCCTGTAAGCACATTTATTTTAGTCAACAGAGGAAAGAATCCTCATTCAATTACAAACCAAACTTATCTTAAGAGAATAAAAGATATAATAACAAAGATTTTGAGTTTGAATGAAGGTTGAAGCTCACGATTCTTAGAATAAATCTTAAAGTGGTTATCAAATAAAAGAGATAATAGTATTAAGGGTATAATAGACAATGTACACTTGTCACATCATGGAGCTTGATTTGGGGCCTATGAAGTTGGAGTCTAAGAATCATTATTGTTTGTTAAATGATAAATATGAATATTAATTGAATTATATTCATATTAATAAAAATATATGTATGTGGATATTTTTAGTTCGGTGGTAATAATTAAATATATATTTAAAGAGGGTAAAGGGTGAGAGTAAATTTAGACTCAAAAGTAGAAATTTATTTATTTTAGATAAAAATATATATTTCATTAGAGTTTGTTTATTATTTTTAAATAATCAAAACATTTTTTTAATAAAAAAACCTACAAATTTATCAAAATCTACAAAAACTTCCTCCCAACTCCATAAATATCATTTACCTTGATAGACAAAAAAATGTCATTTATCTTGTCTTTATCAAGGATCAATTGTCTATTGTATTGTTTATTTGAATATCATTTGGTGTGCGTTTTTTATGTTGAAGCCTTATCCTAAATCATTTAGAATACATATATTAATATTCAAATTTAGATTGATTCACACTGGTTAACAAAGAAAATACATTAATATTCAAAGAAAAATAATACATCCAGCCCCGTGTGCAACCCTATCAGTAGTCCACAAGTTTAGATATTTTCTTAAATTATCTACTCATCTAATGAAGTAGTATATCTAGATAAACTTGTACATTTAAAAAAAATTAAATTTTTAAAATTTTTCATACACAATATTAATAGAATATACTGCACTAAGACAAGATACATGCATGCTAATGGAGTGTATAAACGGTTGGGGATCACCTCTAGGCTACAAAGGGAGCTATAAACTCGTATTCAAGTTCTTAAACATACATCTTTCACAAAATGGAATTGTACACAAGGCTAGAAATAAGAATTAAAATCGATCTGAGTTTGATAATTTTGATTTTTAGGCATTTTTTTCTCATATTTTTTTCCTCTATAACAATAATACAATCAGAGGTACAGCAGTACAATTTTTTCAAATATGTGACAGCCGCCACAAATGCTCATTGAGAAGGAAACACTTACAAAGGCAGAAAGAATAGGTTGGACTCTTTTTTTCTGCAATGTTTTATACCTCTCCATGAGAGAGGAGGGGCTCTGTACTGGGGTTACCTTCCCCGGACCGCAGCCTGTGCAGCCTCTGCAGAAAACTTGATTGCCGCCTCGGAGTCATCAAGTCTCCCGACGACGACTTTGGTGTGGACGAGGACTCTGTCAAGTTCTGCATGTGTTGGAGGCAGACCTGCACTGCGTCATGCACCCTCACAAAGTACCACTCCTTCCCGATCAGGTCCACCAGGCCAGCCCTTGCGAGAGTCGGCAGTACGTCGTGGTTCGGGTTCGCAATGACAATCTGCATAGAGAAGGGAAGAGAAGAGAAGAGATTGAAATGAGGAGTAAATGCTGAACTGAAAAGTAAGATTGATCAGCTGATATAAAGGTTTCTTTTTTCGATTGAGACCTGTATGTCACGGGATTTGCATTCCTGATACAGGTCCTTGAAAGCTTGGACGGCGCTGGAGTCTATGTATGTGACAGCTGCAGTGATCATGAGAGTAAATAGAGGGAAGGCCAAGAGAGGGCATAGATTCTAAATCATAAGTAAGATGTGTGAATGAGAACCGTGATATGTTACATTCTCCTTTTGGATTTTTAGCACACGATTGAATTCGTTGTCAATCATTACAATGAATTATTTTTTTGGTCAGCAAATCAAACTGTTACCTTGTGTCGTTTAGTTTTATTTATTTTTCACAAGTCAAGAGTTTTTACATGGCTAAAAATAGGTTTGTTTACTGATGAGAGAGACAAAAGAACAAAGAAATATATACCTGTCAGGTTATAAGCCGGTTATGCATAAAAAAAGTAAACAAAAAATAAAACAAAAACTCAATGAGTATGAAAAGAAAAAAGAAAAAGGTGAGGACTTACGAGCCATCTCAATTATTATGAAATAATTTCTTTCAACTTCCGGTCCACGCTTTGTATCTCCCGAAACATCGAGTTCATATTCTCTTAGCCTGATGCAAGAACAACAGGTTGTTTTCATATCTAAAAGTCAGCTAAACCATATCCTTTATGCAAATATGTTGGGATATTCACTTGCTTTTCCC
Organism: Acorus calamus; assembly: GCA_030737845.1. NCBI lineage: Eukaryota > Viridiplantae > Streptophyta > Magnoliopsida > Acorales > Acoraceae > Acorus > Acorus calamus. The sequence continues at coordinate 25,657,656 of CM060860.1, forward strand.
ATGGAAGTGTCACTTACTTGTCCTTAATGTAGCTTATATTTGCAAAATAAATGGGAGCATCGATGCGAACAATGACAATCCCATTATAGGTGTAAGATTCAGGATATTGCTGAACATTCCGATAAATGGTAGTTCCAGGAAGACGTCCCAATATGGCTGAAACCAAAAGCATAAAGAAGTGGTGGTTAGGAGTATAACCTAGTATTTCATCATAAAATTATTTACACATGCACTCATGGTCTCATGTTTCGCAATTTGTTAAAAAATACACGCATCAAATAAGTACAGATTATGACATTACAGAATGCTAAGCTTGTTCAAAGCGAAGAGGCATACAAATTAACAATCGTAACAAGCACAACATGTGAAACACAGAAATAGAGGAAATGCGATGGTAGGCTAAATCAGATATATAAAAATTGAATGGGATATATTACTCTTTCAAAATTTATCAGTATATTTATAAGTTGGAGAACCAAGATCAAATGATTAAATGCATAGGTTCATCTTATGGAGCTTTTATTTATTTAAGTAAACCTCTGAAATGATCAACTTTGGTTTTCGGATGTATTATGTAATTTTGTCTTGATTGTTGTATAGGACATTGTCTATTTTTTATGATCTGAGAAACTGTTTAGCCTCTGAGATTCAGTAATTGATGATTTAGTACATTGTGAACTCGATTAGAAAGTAGGTTATGGCGACAAATCAGGAAGTACACTCACCTACATGTGGATTTGCTGATTCATGGATGACAAATGCAAGGGAGAATCCAACCTACAATGTAAAAATTCCCATACTCAAAAATCAATATAAGTCCAATTTTACGTTGATACCTGTTATGGGTTCTCAAACATTTTAAACCCACATCAGTGACAACATATAATACAATTATTGAAATTTATATAAGAGATGGGTTGGAGATTTCAGAGTCATACGCTAGTACAAATTCAACATAAAGGATAACAATCACGAATAATTCCCAAGAAAAAAAAATCTATTCAATTCATGTGAAAAAAGGGAGAGAACAACCAAAAGAATGTGAAGATATGACAAGGTGGATGGTGTGCCTCGTGAGAAAAAAAAATGCTCAAATTATTGTGTTGATTCTTGGATAGGTAAGTTTTAAATATTATATGATGTCCAGAAGGTGCTGATAAATGATAACAAATACGAAGACAAGAAAGATAGAAATGCCAATTAGTCAGGTAAGGCATGGGCCATTACATAAACTGAATTCAGTTTGCTGTGGTCATGAGCCAACTGAGTAAGGTCCATGCATGAAATTGAAGCAAGTGCGATGCATACAATGCCTGAGGATCAATTATTTGGCATTATGAGAGAGTAATCAAAGACTCTAATCTGAACTATTATACGTTTTAACTTTGATATTTCCAGAGCTGGGAACATTGCCCTGCTTCAGTTTCTGGCTTGGCCTCTTTACAGACATTGCCCTCCCTTCCCCTCCTCCCCACCTGCCCACCCCCCCCCCCCCTCCCCTGATCACCATTTATTATAGAAAACAGAGTATTGCTTATCAAATGTCAAGGATGGGTAATTTTCTAAAGTACTTTATCCATTTTATGGGGGTACTTCCCCAAAGTCTATTTAATCTAGGGGCCATCTTCATTAAACAAAAATTCTACATATAATGTATTATAGCAAAATCCATTTTATTTAAAGAATATCAAATGTTAAGGATGGCTGGTGCTATAAATTATCTGGACACCACCTACATTAAATTAACTTGAAGAAATGACCATTCCCAACCCCAATCCCTCTAACATTTTTATATGGCGTACGAGTTGCACAAATAACTCAAATTGCAAAAATAGAATATCTAAATAGCAGGGTCTATATAAATATTCATGTAATAGACACACACCTGCACATATGCACGCATGCCCATAATTGACACTAATAGATAGAACATTCAAGAAGATCTTCCATTGGGTTTAACTTACCCCAACAAGAACACCGACCTCAATACCGAGAAACAATGTTGTAATGCTAGTAATTGTCCAGAGAAGAAAATCTTTCTTATCCACATGCCATAAGAACATAGCTTCATCATAATCCACCTACATTGTAGTGCCATAAAATGAAGTACCACAATGAGCCAATAAGCACAAAGAGATCCTGCAGCATGGATAAATTTCTCATGCATGGTGGGTATATAATTGTGTCTTCATATACTACATACAGTATTGTAATGGATGCATATAAAACAAGGTATCTCATCTACCAAAGCCTGAGAGATGTCATATATTAGTAATAATGCCGTGACAAGCTCAAATTGCTTACCAGACCCATAACAGCAGAGATAACAATGGCTGCCAGTGTACACTGTTTAACATTAAAAAGTTTTTGGTTAGTATGCCATGATCCAACCACACTGATTTAAAATCAACTAATAGTAACAGTGATGAAGCATATACAATGAAAGAAAATATAGAAAATATCAATAATTTGAAATGCATAACAATTAAGAAAGAAAAAATCAACCTATGAGATCCTCAGTTTAATCATGCTCCCAGATCATGAAGATATTGCATCTTTAATAAGTTTCATCCTTGTTATATTTTATGTCCAAAATAACATTGATGGGCTTCTTAGAGGTATATCACACTCAAGAATTTGTCTATATTCTCCACAATTGTCAATCAACATAAGTTTTACATACTAGTTCAGCCCTTATAATCTTTTTGTCCCTGGTAGATCGGTTTGATCTGGATATTACATCAGATTCATTACCTTGTATGGTAACAGTGGGTAGTGATGTGGACTACTCAATCTTATGGCCATATATGTTTTCCAGGTCTTCTTTGCTTTTCATATTTACATTTGCACCTCAGTTTTTATAGGCACATTTAACATCTCTCATGACAATTAATACGATCTTTCAAAGACAATGGATTGTATCAATAAGTTTCACTACTTATTGCATTCCTGTTCTTTGTCTTTACTTTGTAATCGACTTTCTAGATAGCCCCATATTCATAAAAATCATATTCCAATTTAAATCATGCACTTTGAGGTTTCTTCATTGTCAGGCAGTTAAAAATAATCAGATTTTATTCTTTATCGATAGCAATCATAAATTATTAATAAAAAGATAAGTTCCATGTAATTTAGGCTTATAATGCCACTTCTTCACCATAGGCATGCTAAAGTTTTTGAGGATCCCTCCTCTTCTCCTGCCTAACATAGCCATGTGATGTGGATCAAGTAAGAAGATGAAGAGGAGAAAACAAGAAGAAACGGAATCAAATAATTAATCCATTACACATCAAAATTAACTAAAACATCCATAATGCTAAACATCAATTTAAAATGGAAGACCTAGAGACCTAGGAAACCCTCAAAGTAAAATGACAATAAATATCTAAACAATTCAAGTAGTCCTAGTAACTCAACATCCAAATCTAACAGCTGTGATTGTGTTTGCGCCTGATGTAGGTACAAAAACTACAATGGTCCCATAGTGACTCAATAGGAGAACATTTTCACAAGAAACTATGAAAAAAATAACTAAAATACCTGTGGTATTTCTCTAAACAAAGGTGTCATAAACATAAGAGCACACCCCATGATGATTCCTGTAATGATGCCAGATAATCCAGTTTTTGCCCCACTTTCATTATTTACAGCTGACCTGGAAAAGGAACCTGCATACGGAGTTCAAGAATCAAAGCTTGGAAAAGTACAATAATCATGTCACATCAAGCAATGAGGTGTGATATGTTGGTATGCATAATGAAATGAATATTAGATTCATGACTTCAATTTTGACAGCAATTTAGACTCTCTACCTGTCGTGGGATACACAGAGAAGAATGAGCCACAGATGTTTGCAACACCAAGCCCAAACAACTGCCAAAAGAAAAACATCAGCTATATACTGGAATTTATGTTGCATTCAAATCCATCATCCTGAGGTTTCACACTTGCTTCAGTTAGATAATTCATCAGGTTGTAGTTTCAAAATTACTGCATTCAAGTTAATACATCAGATTATAGTTTCATGCTTGCTGCAATCATGTTAGTACAGTTGTCATATTCAAGGCACATTACTCATATACTTGTAGTCTTTGAAGGAAATTTGAAGTCGTAACAAATCAGAAAGCTGAATTTATTGTCAAACACATCTTACATGCAATTTTGCAGTACAGGTCATACTTAAGTTAATAGATGTCAAAACTTTATACATCATTTATCAAGATATGTGGTAAATGATCCATCTGCCAATATACATAGTAGGGCTTAGATTTGCAGAGAAAACAGAACAATCAATAGTGAATCATAATTTATTGAGAAGTTTGTGGTTTCGCCAGAGAGGAGAAGACAAATTCCACAACACAAATAAATCTTGTGTCATTTCAGATCCTGCAATGACCTGTCTAACTTATATAATTAATCACATGAAGAATCGTGTAGAAAGTTCATATACTTATTTAGATCTAGCAGATATTTATATAGGTTAATTGACATCTCAGTTTATTTACTTGGACTAAATTACTTAAATCATGCACAGTAAATATCAGTGTCCTATGAAATCAATTCATATTTAGATTAACGTCAACTGAAGTATTGCATGGGAACTTCATATTGGTATACCTGCATAAAGGTGTAATTACCGTGCTAATCTTATATACAAGTCACAAGTCAGGTTTGAGCAATCATATATATATTTCCAGGTTTGAGCAAGTCCCAAGTCAATCTTGTTTGACACTGATTAAACAGACGCCTTATAGACTGAATGTCATCATCATACATAAGGGAGTTTGGATTTAATTATCAGAAAATCAAGAGAAGATATCTAGAACTTCTTTCTACCTCTTGATTTGAATCCAGTTCATACCCATTCTTCGCAGCCAAAGCTTTAGCAATCCCAACAGATTCCTGTAGCCCAAAAAAATGTTTTTAAGTTGTAAAGATGAGTGGAATGTTGAACAAAAGTAAAAGAAAAATGACATGTTTGAAGGACTAACGCTATTCTTTTATACCAATATAGCAACACCGGTAATAAGAAGTGCTGTTGGAATCAAGGACTTCAAATGCCCAAATTCCCGAGGAACAGAGAACTTTGGAAGGCCCTGGGGAATATCACCCACCTAAGAAAAAACTTAAAGTTACATCATTGATGCGACCCACAATCAAGAGTTACTACAATATATCTATGGATTTAATCTACCAAGGCAGGAATAAATAAATGACTTGGTATTAATTAATGGATAGCTTGAACACATCTGCTCACAAGGAGATAGATTTATTTTTAATTGTATTATCTAAATATAGATTTTTGACTCACAAATATCCAGAATAAAAGTGCAAATTATAGCAGCATTTTTTGTCAAAAATGGTTAAGTATCAAGGAAAAAATACTGCTCTCAAATAATTTAGATAGCATGTTGCCAAACAAAGTTGTTTGTGAGAAAAACAGTGTTGACATAATTTGTTTTATTCACAGATAATTGTTCAAATAACATTCCAAAGATCACTCACAATGCACCCATGTTGAACTTGAAATACATTTGTTAAAAGGAGGCCTGGATACTTGATACACGACCCAAATTCATTCTAACAGTAAAATTTGTACGCGAACAATAAAGTTTATGATATCATATCATTACTCGGTTGGACAAAAATACAGATGATTATTCTTTCAATTATTGATGATCTTATGACCAATATTAAGTTGGAAAAGAACGACAAAGCTCATCCAGTGATGATCAAGTTTCATTTCAATGAAGAGTACATGGAATAACAGTGTGATCTTCAATCACTTGTTGCATTTCCTCGTCTAACCAGTAGTCAGTATGGTCAAGATGATTCTCACCACAGAAATTGAAGACGGATGAAATATTTTCACAAAAGCTGTACCACAAACAACAGCTGTGAGGGGACCTGCTGCTCTCAGGAACCGCCAGCTCTTGCTAGATTTCCCCTACATTATTTCATTTTGAAAGATTCAAACAATGTTATGGGCATCATAACATCCTAATTCATTATGCAACAACTAATAAAACCTCAATGATGAGCCAATACCGAGTTCATACCAGGTGTTTCATGACAAGAAGAACTGCAAGCATGATGGATCCCATCACAAAAGGAGGCCACGAGAACTACAGACAGAAACAAGAAACAAATCAACTCATAAGATAATGCTTCTCCATTCACCCAAAACTATGAAGAAGATTCTCCAGGTTACCATGGCAAATATTTGAGAACATTTATACTTCATTACTTGTTCTCAATTTTATTTTCATTCTATGATATCTCCAAGAGAATCATACTTTTTGCTATGTCATCACACCAAATCATGCAATGTCTGCAACCAATTCTCAAAATGAATGAGGATTGTATCATGAGCACATCACATCTCCCCTAAAGATTTTGAACCACGTAACTTATTTCCATATAAATAATTTGCTTATACATTTCTCGCACGATAGAATGATAATTCAGGAAATGTCTTTCTCATTGATTCTTAACTCAACAACACATCTCATACATGCATCTATGTGTGCAGAGGATGGCCCATAGCACCCTGACTGGAGCAAATATTATATTTGCAACCGTCCATGAAACATACAACTGTATCTTCTACGGTTATTATGAGTCTGCCTACTGCCTTCCTTCTTGGCTAATACTTGTAATCATTTAGAATGATCATGTGAGCTAAAAACAGATCAAGTTTATAACTTCCAATTCATTCTTTTGAGCTTTATACATTGAAAAGATAAAGCTTTATATTCCCAGAAATATATAAAACTTAGTAATGAATCAAATATTATGTCTGTACTACTTGGAAAGAGATTAGTGGGAGACTACAATTCTCCTTCAGTGATCATGGAAGGGATCTCCACATACATCATTGACAGGACAGAATTTTTGAGAAATTAAGCCAGGCAGTAATCGTTCTGGTTATAATCCTCATGTAAGTAGAAAAATTAATAAAATACAACAAATTGAAATTCCTAACAAGGATTAATAATCCTAGCAAGTAAACAAACTTCCATATTTGGAATGTCTAAAATTGAACATTAGCAAATAAAGTAGACTAAACAATTTTAAAAAAGGCATAAAGAAAGCCGAAAGTACACCTTACTAGCTCCAGAAATTATACTTCTAACAAGCGGCACAATTTTGCTGCTCCGTACTACACTGTAGCCCAAAAAGTACTTAGCTTGGGACAAGGCAATTACTATAGCTGAAGAAGTAGTAAAACCCGAAATCACCGAGTGGCTGATAAACCGGATGAGCCATCCAAGCCTATATACAAAGGAAATAAAGCCATGAAAATGTTTGAACTGATAAATCACTAAAGAGAAACAAATCGAACTCTATTAATGATGACTTGGGTATAAAAAAAAATAATGTAAAGTAATTAACAAAATCATTACAAACTGCATTATCCTAATTTTAAGAAGCGACCGTGTCAATCTCAAATCAGACATCTGTATGAAGCATTGGAGTGTGAGATTGAAGTTTTTCCCCAGAAAGATGTGTTTGGTTCTGATAGTAAAAGTAGATTATACATTTTGATCGTGGAAAGCTAAATCTGAACCAAACAAGCCCTCCTAGGACAGCTTCCATTAGAGGCTGCTTTTAATTATAAATGCAATCAAAGTAAACCCAACTTGAAGCTACTCTTTGACCAAATACGTTTTTAAAAAAGTGAACTAAAATCTATCCTTTCTTCTTCTTTTTTGAAAAAGGTAGACTCTTGTCACTATCACTTTCATTCCAAAGTATGATTTCAAGTCTGAATCGGGGATGGAGAGAATAGAAAATGTAAAAGAAAAGGAGCACAAATAAACACACAAAAAGGAGGATGACGCCCTCATCAACCATTACTTACAATGCTAAAAAGAGTACAAATAAACACACAAAAGACCAAATCTGTTTTTAAAAATGTGAACCAAATGTATCCTTTTTACAATGTTAAAATTCTCAGAAAATCTACACAAATAAGCAATTGCATCAAAATCAAAACCCAAGACAAGCAAAATTCACAGAGCTCCCACACCTCAACAACCCCATAATGCACTCCAAGATGCCAACCATGAGAGCCAACAATATAGCGAGCTCCGTATAAAGCTCCTCTGAAGAATCAACAATACTCCCCAAAACATTAGACACCAAAAGCGAAACCAAAGCCACCGGTCCAATCGCGAGCTGCCGCGACGAACCAAACACCGCATAAACAAACACCGGCACGAACCCCGAATCTGTAAATCACTCACAAATCACAACACAACCGCTACTAAACCATCCAAATCAAAAACAAACGACGGCAAAACCACACTCACAGAGGCCGTATATCGGGTGAAGCCCCGCCAACTTCGCATACGACATCGCCTGAACCAACCAAAACCCCAAAGCACGTTAGCTCAAAGTGTTCCTGCGGATCAACGAATCGGACGGCGGAGATGGAGCCTCACCTGGGGGACGAGCATGACTCCGACGGTGATGCCGGACATGAGGTCGCTCTGGAGGTGGTCCCGCCAACGGTAGGACCGGATCCACCGGGAGCACGGGACGAGGAGCTCAAGCCAGTCCGTCGCCGTCGTCCGCTTCAGCTTCGACCGGAACGATGAGAGGAGTGGCGGAGGCCGCGCCCCCGGCGACGGAGACGACGTTGACGGATGCTGGAGAGGGATCACCCTCACCTGCCTCCCGGCCGTCGCCGCCGCCGACATGTCGAGGCTGCTCGATGTGGCGTAGGTTATCTCCATGTTCCGCAGACACAACGGAACGGCCCCCGCCTTTTTCGGTCGAATCAATTAAAAGATGAAGAAGCCTCTCAGCTTTACGAAATTTCGTAAAGTCTTCGTGAGAGGAGCACATAAAGCCTCGCATCGTCGCATAAAAGAACGAACGTGTTTTTATTTTATTTTATTTTATTTCCCCTTTCGCGGGTAACATTATCTTACATTATACGTTGCCAATTATGACCAGGGGATTGGAAAATGTCTGGACAAATTCTTGTTAGAGCCCTGCCCAGCTGTCCACATCAGTTTTTATTGTAAAGAAAATCATGTAGAATATATATATTTAGATATATATTTTTTCAAAGAATGATATATACACAGGGGATAACAACGTATCTCTGTTTTTAATGTCTTATTCACTCGGGCTTTTTTTAGGCAATGCAGTCCATTTTATAACAAAACAAAGTTGTTACAAAAAAGGTTGAAATGCAGCGAAAAGGAGGGAAAGAGCAACACACAAAATAAAAAGAGAAGCCGGTAGAGGACAAGGATGGGGCTTGGCCGCTAGGGGAGGCGTCTCGTCCGCGGATGCACGAGCAGTGCCATCACGGTGAGGTGCCCCTATCGCCTAGCAACCAGGCACCCCTTGGCGCGATCCCTACTCGGAAGAAGGTTTATCCACTCAACTTGCTTTGACTAAATCAGCATCTTATCTTTAGTTGTATCAAATGTTGATTTAGTGCATTTATATCTTGAGTTGTATTATATATACAACCTCAAGCTTTCAATAAAAGATAAGGAACAAGAGATTTATTAAAAGCGTCTCTCTGTTTTGTTTTTTTTACTCGTACATGGTATTAGAGCTATTATCCTAATGGACTTCTTTCCCACACATCAATGGCTACATATGAGAATGACAATCCATCCAATGTTGTTATCCTATAATATAAGGGCTATGGGTTGATTGTAGTAGCACTCCATAGTTTAGTTTTGTAAGAGTTAAGGTTTTAAGGATAAATTGTTTTAATTATAGAGGATAAAAAATTCATTAATTTTATCTCACATTTATCAAAAGTATAACAAAAATTGAGGATAAATATTATTTCAGTTTTTTGGGTGAAACAAAAAAATCATCATTTTCATTTTAAAATTGAGATAATTATTGGCATTTTATCCTGATTATATTTTATATCAAATGAAATAAGTTGTTCCCCTATTTATCCCCACAATTAATCATTATCACACTATTTATCCCCTTGTCAAATCAGTCCTATGAGATTAGCATTGTACCTAAGATGGATTGGACCATCCAAACCTAATCTAGGAAGACGGGGAATGCGAAGAAAAACGCATACGACAAAAGTTTTTTGGTTTATCGACGGTGACGTGAAAAGCCCGTTTGTTTCAGCATTTCGATTATGCCAGCATCCACCAATGCCACCGCTCCCAAATGCCTCCCCAAACGGTACCTAACTGAACCTTTAGAATGGATGAGATCAATCCAATCAAATTTGGTTCAGGTATAGGTTGAGTTCGAATTTAATTTGAATTGGATGGAATTCAAGCTTGATTTTTAAACGATGTTATTTTTTAACATTTTAGTAGCGTAGTAGTCATAATAAACAATAGTGATAAATTCTAGAGGATAACAAATTAGAGTATTCAGATTTTATGTCATGCAATGAAATTCGACTAATTTAAAATTTACTGCTCACCTATATTTCCGTTAACTTTGGGTAACTAAACTGTCAACCCAAAACCAACCTCAATTGGATCATTTGTTCAAGTTGGAGTTATACCCGATTGTTAAAATTTCTATTTGGACTGATCCAAAAGTTGGGCTAGATTTAACGGGACCGGATTCGGTCAGTGCCGAACTCGGTCAGTTCGGTCAATACCGAACTACACCACGTTCAAATCGAACTGCACAATCAATTGTTGGGTATATATTTCACTCTCTTATTGGATACTGATGATACTTAGAAATTTATACTTTTTTCAATAGCTGATTGAATCCAATAAGAGAGTGAAATATATATCCAACAATTGGTTGTGCAGTTCGATTTGAATGTGGTGCAGTTCAATTTGAACATGATGCAGTTCGGTACTGATCGAACTGACCGAATTCGGCACTGACCAAATCCGGTCTCAGATTTAACACCTCCAAATTGTGTCCCTAAATCAAATAAGGCTATTCAAATAGCCTACAGGCTACAGTTGCAAGAAAAGTTATTTTGGATTGGATTTGTTCTAAGGCAGGGGATTGGGGTTTGGATTGAAACCAACCACTAAAATAACAATCCAAACGTTTCCAAATACTGAATGAGTTTAATCCAACCAAAATGCGCCCCCTATATCAGTTAGCGCACGTCTATCCCCATGCGTCATTTGACTGATAACACCAACTAGAAATATATATAAATTTAATTTGAACATCAGTAATCTCACCAACCATTCGATGGTTGTTCTGTCAATCTTTTTTTAGAACAATCAATAGTTGGTCTATCAACCTTTATTTAACAAATTTGATAGTCGCTCTATCAACCTTAATTTATTACATTTCGACGATCTCTCTGTCAACCTTCATTTACAACCTTCAACAATTGGTATATCGATCCGGGAGGGTTTAATTTGTTGAACTATAGTAGTGTCGAACTGAATATTTTTTCAAATGAAAACCTGATACACATTCAATCATATTCAACATTCAATGTACATCAAAATATCAACACTCACATTACAATCACCACATAAATATATACCAATAAAAACACTTTGAACAAGAAGCAACAGCTAATCATTTCAACCTCCTTGCATTTGCATGCAAAGCTATTGAAGAAAATTGTAACCAATTAATCAAATCCTCATATTCTAATCTAAAACCAAAATCCCACATCAAATAGACATTTTTAAAAAAATCAGCTATCTCAAAATCCTCACTCCCTGAGTTTTTTCTAAAATCTTACAACTAATCAATAATCATACTCATTAACCCAATATTCACAAAACCATAATCAATCGATAATTTAATATACATTTAATGTTGAATGTGGTAAAATGTGTCTTAGGTCTTCTTTTAAAAAAATCTGGTGCAACACTATTAAAGTCGAAGGTTATAAAGGATGGTTGACAAAGATGATGTCGAAGGTTGTAACATAGGCCATGTGTGCCCTCGGGAGCACTTCGCAGGCATGTGCGGCGCACGTGCCGGCGTGCCTCACATCTGCGGAATGTGCGCTGCACATGCGGCACATGGTCGCATATGCACAACAGCTAGTTTTTTTAGGGTCTCTACTATAAAATAGGTTACATTTGAATCCCAAATGCACCTAAAACAATTACAACATCTCTCCAAACTCTCAACTCTCAAAACTCTCAAATACTCTAAACTCTCAAAATTTTCCAATACTCTCAATTCTAAAAACTCTTGATGTTCTTTCAAATTTACCTCTTCAACTTGTTATTATAATGTGTGATTCATTTGGTTTTTTATTGTAGGGGTTGTTGAAGAAGGCTTAAAAGGATCTTAAAGGCATTTGGAGGAGACTCTTGAGGAGTTCATCATTTGTTTGCATCTTCTTATTTCAATCTCTTGTGTTTTTTTTTTTCACTAATCACTAAACTCACTACACAACACTAAACATGTCATCAGCCGCATCTACCCCTTCCGAATTTCTCCTTAGACCCATTTTCAATTACCCTTGTTGGAAGTATGGCCAATATGCTAGTGCGAACAACAAAAGTAGGATTAAATGCATCTTGTGTAATAATTATATTGCCACTGGTGGTTTAGCTCGGTTTAGAATGCATTTGATTATGATGCCCAATTCAAATGCTCGTCAATGCGTGAATGCCACCACTGAAATAAAAAAGAAATCCGTGAATATTATGATTCCCAATCTAAGGCTTCTAGAGTTACTGCTAGGTACCAAGATTCCTACTTAAGACCAAACACCGAAGAAGAGGATGAAGATGATGATGTTGTTGCCCTTGAATCAAACTTCGGCCCTAGTTCTCGCCCCGATCCATCCCAACCCAAAAAAAGAATATGTGATCGTTCTAGGGGACCTCTTGATAGAATATTTTCTAGAGGTAGTGAAGGTAATACTAGGATTTCATCCCAAACCCAATCATTCATAGAGAGCCACTTCAAAAAAGGATGAGATGGATGAGACTTATCGTAGCATTGCGCAATTTTTCTATCACGTTGAAATTGCTTTCCATGCTGCTGCTACAGCCCCATTCAAGAAAATGATAAAGAAGATAGGTGATTTTGGCCGAGGTCTTAAACCACCCATCCCATACCAATTGGTTGGACCTTTGTTGGATAGTGAAGTAGAGGCAACAATTGGAACAATAATATTGGGAGAGTTGGAAATTATATGGGTGTAGTATCATGGCTGAACTGCACGGGATGGTCAAAAATTCATTAACTTTTTGGTTAATTGTCCCATCAACACATTATTTATCAAATCTATAGATGATTCATCACACTCACAAACAGCTACTTACTTGTATAATCAATTGATCAATGCCATTGCACAAGTAGGTCCGGAGCACATTGTCCAAGTTGTCACGGACAACGCCGCTTCATTCATTTCTATGGGTGAGCTCCCCCAACAAAGGTGGCCTCACCAATTTTGGACACCTTGTGTCGCGCATTGCATTAATTTGATGATTAAAGAAATTTGCAAAGAACACATATCCACCATAGCTAAAGCACGTAGGATTTTTGTACTCATGTATAAACACTCACAACTTCTTTATCTCATGAGGGAGAAGTTAAAAGGAAATCTTGTAAGGGCGGGCGTCACTCGATTTGCCACCCATGTCCTATGTGTACAAAGCCTCTATTTTCATAGACAAGCTTTAAGACAATTAGTCGTTTCTTCCGAATGAAACAATGGACATTGGGCAAGGGGTAGAGAGGCAAAGAAGGTGGCAAGGATAGTCCTTGAAGATAACTTTTAAAAGAGTGTGCAACAAATAATGTTCACAACACCATTAGTACAAGTATTGAGGATAGTGGATGGGGATGAAAAACCCTCACTTCCATATGTTTGGCATGCAATGAAAAATGCAAAAGTCAAGATTAAAGACAATCGTAACTATATAGGAAGAGATTATAAGACTGTAATCTCTATTATTAATAGGAGATGGGAACATCAAATGAGAAGTTTCCTTTATCATGCCGCTTATTATCTTAATCCCGGTTTATTTTATAGTATTGACATGAGTGAAGTGGATAACACACATTTCCAGGGATTCTTGGATGTATTGGAGAAGATGGTCCCAGACGTCGCCACACAAGATGTCATAAGCATTCAACTAAACCAGTGCCGGGACGCGGTAGGCGTGTTCGGGAGGGACATTGCGAGAAGACAGAGAGCTACGATTAAGCCAACCGAATGGTGGTCCAAATTTGGGATAGATGTACCTGAGTTGAAGATGTTGGCAATGAAGATTCTAAGCCTCACATCTTTAGCTTCCGCATGCGAATGATGTTGGAGTACCTTTGAGAAGCTTCACACGAAGAAGAGGAACTGTCTAAAACAGAAGAGGTTGAATTATTTGGTGTACGTCATGTACAACCAAAAACTGAAAGAGCGTTTCTCAAAATTGCATGAGAAGCCTGGATTCTAAGATCCAATTAGTACAACTGTTGAAGATGATGAAGAGTGGATCACGGATGCCGGAGAGGAAAGAGTTTTTGATGATGAGGGAGACCGCTTGACATGGAATGAAGTCGAGCGACAAGCCTTTGGAGATAATCCGGATGACTCACCACTAACAGGAACATATGTTCGTAGAGGAAGCGGGAGTGGATCAAGAGAAAATCAATACAAGAGGGAGCGGCCGTGGAAGAAAATGTGAAAGGGGAAGATGAAGATGAAAATGAAAATGAAAAAGTTCCATTGCAAGCCAATGTCACTGGAGAACAGCCCGGAGTCTACATCGACGAGGACGTTCCGAACGAGAATGAAGCAGATTTTCTCCAATGGGTGCGAGAGAAAAATGTAGAGTTTGCCTCTTCTTTACTAGGATATTATTATAAGTGATGTAATTCAATGCTTATTATGTAATTGAAAGAAGTTATTCTATATTTTCTTCATGGGAAAGCATTTTATGATCTTCAAATAATTTTATGGTGGTAAGAATTTGCTCTAGCCCAGAAAAAAAAACCCACAAAAAATTCCCAGAAAAGCAAGCCGTTCGATTACCGTTTGAACCTTGTTCGAACCTCAAGGCAACGTTCAAACCATGTTCGAACATGAATTCAAACGATCAGTAACCGTTTGAATGCCGTTCAAATGGTATTCAAACGTCAAAACCATGCTCTAACTTCGAATTACCGTTTAAACCTTGTTCGAACCTCAAGGCAACGTTTGAACGCGAATTCGAACGATCAGTAATTGTTCAAACCCCGTCTGAACAATATTCGTATGTCAGAACCCTGCTCTAACTTCGAATTACTGTTCAAACAATGCTTCGAACGGACCGAAAACGTTCGAACATAGTTTAAACATCTATTCGAACGAGCAGTTACCGTTCAAAGAACCCCGCTCTGACTTCGTATTATCATTCGAACAATGCTTCGAACGAACCGGAAACGTCTGAACACAGTTTGAACGTCTATTTGAACGAGCAGTTTCCATTCGAACCTCGTTCGAATGGTATTCGAACTTCAGAACCCTGCTCTGACTTCGAATTACCGTTCAAACAATGCTTCGAATGGACAGGGAATGTCCAAACACAGTTCGAATGTCTATTCGAAGGAGCAGTTAACGTTCGAACGGTATTCGAATGTCAGAACCCTGCTTTGACTTTGAATTACCATTTGAACAATGCTTCGAATGGACAGGGAACATCAAAACCATTCGAACATTACTTCGAACGATCTCTTAACATTAGAAGACCGTTCGAATGTACTTCGTACGGTAAGAGATCATTCGATTACCGTTCAAACGGTCAATTTGAACATTCAAAAAACAGCCACTATTCAGTGGTCGTTTACAACCCTATCAATTCATAAACTATTCAAACAATCACTTGATTTATAACAATTCAAACAATTCATTAACAAACAATTCATATACCATAATTCATAAACCACAAACATAAACCATAAACCACAATTCATAAACCATACAAGAGAGATAACACATAATTTCATAACAAAAATAAAACTAGTTTCATAACATAGTTTCATAACACAGATAACTTTAACAACCAAAAAAAAATTTCATTGTCCGGGCCCAGGATGCTCTTCTTGGCCATCATCACTAGGAGCAGAGAACATTGACAAGCTTCCGGTCATCATTGAATTGTAACCACTGGGCATGACAAGT
Organism: Acorus calamus; assembly: GCA_030737845.1. NCBI lineage: Eukaryota > Viridiplantae > Streptophyta > Magnoliopsida > Acorales > Acoraceae > Acorus > Acorus calamus. The sequence goes on from CM060860.1 coordinate 25,673,722, forward strand.
CCCAAAGCACGCTAGACTTCAGATAATCCATCATCAACATGATCGAACCGGGAGTTTATGTTAGCTTCGAACGTGTCCATGTGGCTTTCAATTTTATTGAACCACATGTCAATGGTAGAGTCCAAGGAATCCAATCGCGCACACAATAGAGAATACATCGCGCCGGTGGACATTTCATGATCCAGCATTGTCATGTCATCATCACCGAATGGCATCGTCGGGTTATTGGTGGCTTGTGTGGAAGCGGCCGTAACAAATATTGATGCACCGGCACCCAATTTCTTCCTTAATTGCCCCTTGCTCCTCTTCACGGTAGAGTCATCGATTGGAGATTTGGAGTATGCTTTGGGTTCATTTGGGGGATTTCAATCCCAATGGATTTTATTATATTACTAATGAACATGGTGAAAGGAAGAAAGTCCGTGGATAATTGAGAAATGGATGCTTCAGTGATGACATAAAAAATGATGTTAGGAAGATCAATCAGGGAGTTCATTCCAAGCATGTAAAGAAGCTTTGCTCTGTCTTCGGTAACATCGCTCTTATGCCCCCATAGGAACGATATTATGAGAAATAATGGTATTTAAGAGGTGGTAGATAGGTTTGAGAAGAGATTGTTGAATGATGGTATAGTATTCTAATCCCATTACGCATATCGCTTCATATATGATGGTTTTCATTGCAGATAATTGTCATTAGGCACACGAGAAAGTTTGAGTTGCTCGGCAATGGTTTGAGTGGAAATGGTAAAATATTTGTCATTCAAATAAGTCCTGAAAGTGCGATTATCAGGAAGTATATCATGAATGTTGGCATAGAACAAATGCACATAATGAGAGTAGGCTACACTACCAAGTGAGACAATGTCCATCCAACCACGGGATTCAAATATGGTCCATCTGTTGTGATATGATGGTATATCCCTGAATTTTTCTAAGATAATTTCATGCTCAAGGATCAAAGAGCGTTTACAAAATAGTTTTTCAAATGCATTTTTCACCTTACGTTCATAGAAAATATTAGCATCGGACGAAGAAAAAGTTTCCCCAGCGCGTTTAGGCAATTTCTTATTTACCATCAAGAAAATAAATGTAAGAAAAAGTTTGGTGATATGCATGGTTGTGAATTTGTGATTTTTGGACCTAGGGTTAGAGGTTGGGAGATGATTGAGGTTAGTACCTAGGGTTAGAGGTAGGGAGATGAGAAATATCCTAGTATTAAAAAAAAGAATGATTGAAACTGCAAAACAAAAGAATATACAACAATAAACATCATTTATATTCAAATATTAAATAAAAAATTTTAAAAAATTGAAAATGAGGATGAAAAAGAGTAGAAGCATACCTTAAATGGTGTTTAGAAGGATTTCAATGTGCTTTAGGAGGATTTGGGAGAGGTATTTGATGAAAAAAATAGGGTTTGGAAGGATTTGGGGGCTTTGGGTTCGAATAGGGTTCAAATGAAAAAAATAGAGATGAGAGGGAATGAGAGATTTCGGGTTGAACCTGACTTAAAAAGCCTGAGGCCGGTCGAACACCTGTTCAAACAGCCTTTGTATTTTTTGTTTTTAAAAAAAATTAGGAAGGCGTTCAAATGACGCCTTCTTAAACCTAAGTGCGGCCACATGTATGTTGTGTGTAGACCTCACCGCACATGCGGTCTGCACATAGTTTGAAACTGTGGATTGTAAAAAAAAAAGTTCACATAGAAACTCTCAAATGTAACATTAAACAACGATTGACAAGGAGATTGTTGACGGGGCCTTAGAATTTTGTGTTTCAAAACTAGCTTTTAAAAAATGTTATTTTATTATATTTTTCAATTGCATGATTTTGTTGCTTAAAAAAATAAATATTGTGATTTAAAAAATTAAACGACATAAATTAGTTTAGATCCACATTTAAAAATTTATAATTTTTTAAACGCGGAAATGCGGAATCCACTCGCATAACAAATAGTGCTTCCAAATTAGCTTTTAACAAATTAGCTTCCAAATTAGTATCGTAATTTTTATTACTTTTTATCAGTATCACGTGTCATATTATTTTAGGGCCCGTTTGGGGTGTGACATAGGATTATTTGTCCTTGATAGTTATAATGGGATAGATAACAATCCATGCTGAATAAGTAAATTTTTGTTTGGTTATCTTTTCTGTTATTCTCATTGGTAAACATAAAATTGATCCTTTTGTTGTTTGGTTCACCTTGAATAAAATAAGGATAAGTGGTAGATAAGAGATGGATAAAAGTTTATGACTTTTTAAATGACAATTATACCCCTGCATAAATTATTTGTGTTTGGGAATAAGTATAAGATATATGAGTGTGATATGATAGATGTGACAGTTTTTGGAATGTGTGCAGAGAATGTTAGGTGAGATAAATATTTTAAAATGACAGAGAAAGATATTTTTATCTATTGGTATAGATAAGCCCTGATAAGCAATTCCACCATTTTCTTAGAATAGTTATCAGGTCTTATCCTACCTTATCCAGACATAACTATCAAGATTTATTCTTGTCAAACAAACAGCTATTTAGGGCTTATTTTGCTGTATTCTCTCCTATTCACCATTTATTCTCCACCCAAACGGGTTAGATAATAAGTACGTGATCATGCAGAATAACTATTTATAGCATGTGACCGTACGTAATAATTTCTGTTACTGCGGCACGTGGTGATTGTCCTGTCCGACGGTTCGTATTTCGCGCCCCCGGTTTAATGGTTGTGATTTGAAACGATTACCTGTCACGTCGGATGAATCGAATAAGCTGTTCTTTAATGGGTGGTGGTCTCTCTTTGAACCGAATGAAGAGCGGATACGTGGAAGTGTATCTGAACCACATATTCAACCATGTACGTTGCATTCATTGATAGGGTCTTTCTGATTGTGGTTATGATTGCTTGCACGACAACTATATGTTTTTTTTATTTATTTGGCTTTTGGCTCACGTGGTCTTTTTAGCAATTAAAATTCAATTTCAATGGCAGTGTAGTGGAAGGGCCCGTCTATCCCAACCAACAATTTTCCAATCCCACCAATCAAAAAAAAAAAAAAAAACGGTGTTTGTCTGTTCCCACCGATTCAGTTCGACCGAATCCGGTCGCCATTTTAATTTTGGGCGACCGTAATGGGTCGTCATTTCAGGTTTTGGGCGACCGGAATGGATCGAACAGGGTTCAGAATTATATCTACTTATTTTTTGTAAACAAATAAATTTTTGGATTTATCCATCATATTCTACATTTATTCTTTCATCCAAACAACAACTAAGGGATTAAAAAAAATGTAAGTAGATATACTTTCAATTAATTCAAATTTTTATAGAAAAATATCTTATTAGACAAATATATATCATTTTTAAGCTTCGTTTGAATTCATAGTTAAGATGAATTTTTATTTGAAAACAAAAAAACATATCAGTTGATTCAAACACATTTTATATTTGACTTTTGAAATTTGTCTGTAACCTATGTAAAAAAAAATTGTTCTTATATTCTACATTTAAGAATAATGATTTATTCTCCCTACATTACAACTCAGACTTGGAGTGATATGAAAGATTCAAGGAGGATACACGTCGTGAGATTATGTTTTCAAAAAAAAAATTATAAATTTTATTACAAATCATGTTCGACCAGTTTCGGTCGCGCGAAACCTGAAATGGCGACCAAATCCGGTCGAACGGGTCGAATTGGTGGGGATAGCAAAACACCGGTTTTTTTTTTTTTTTTTTGCCTGGTGGGGTAAGAAAATACGTGGGTGGGGTTAGACGGGCCCGTAGTGGAATACAATGGTTACATTCAGTTAAAACTCAATTTTTATCACACAAAACACTCGTTTATTTATGGAGCCCGTCTATTACCAATTTACCACCGACCTAAATTTCCTCCCCCCCCCCCCCAACCAATAAAAATTTAAAACATGCTTTACATTTTTGTCTAAAATTTTTCATCTGCAATATTTTAAAAATGGCTGTGACGCCTGATCCAAGCCCAAGTGTCTCAAAAGGTCCATGGATTGGGTGAGGGTGAGGGTGTTTAGTCTCACATCGCTTAATGGAAGGAGATAGTCTGTGCTTATATGTGAGCACAGCTCTTACACACCAAGACGTGTTTTAAACCCGTTATCCCATTAGGGGCAAAACGGACAATTTCTTGTTGTGTAAGCCTAGGGCGTTACAGTGGCGTGATACACTTTGGGTCACTGTAAGTTGTTCAATTTGACACATCCTGAGTCAAACCATGATATCTAATGTGATCTAAGGTGTGTTAGCTAACACTATTTAATTGACAATAATTGAATTTTTTTATTCATCATAAATATCATATATACACAACAAATAAATATCATAAATAAACAACATTTACATACACAATCATATAATTTTTTTAGGAAACGACGAAATGTAGACTATTTTATAACTATCAAACTTGAGTTACATAAGGTTTGAATAATCATATAAGTTAATTCAACATTCGCATATCTAAAATAGTCTTTCTTGTTCAACATTCACACATCCAGATTCAATTAACCAACACATCCACATTATATTTTAGCTTTTTAACAATATGTATGAGTAAAAAAAGTATTAATGTGAATATGTTGGTTGGCTAAATTTAGATGTGTGCTTGTTAAACAAATAAGAATGTTATGTTAATAGTAAGTTTTCATTGTAAAAAAAAAAAAAGGATTTGTGAATGTGTATGATAGGTTGGATATGTGAATGTTGAATTAACCTATATGATTATGTATGCAAATGTTGTTTATTTATGATATATTTATTTGTTATATATTTAAGATATATTTATTTGTTATATATTTATGATATTTATAATGGATAAGAAAATTAATTTATTATCAATTAGATAGTGTTGGACGACACATCTTGGGTCACGTTAAACATCACGGTTTGACTTAGAGTGTGTCAAACTAAACAAGTTACGGTGACCCAAGGTGTGTCGCTTCGCTTTTAAAATTTTACCGTTGAAAAATTCTGAATGACACACCTTGGGTCACATTAGACACCCTCGTATGATTGAGTTTGTGTCAATTCAGTCTAGTGGGATGAGTGTGTGAAATAAAAAGTGTAAAATATGTTTAAATTTTTATTAGATTGGGGGGAAAAGAATTTAGGTTGGTGGTAATAGACGGACTCTTATTTATGGCATCTATAGTGATGGAATTCGAATGACCACCTATAAAAATTGTTTAATATCAATTAAAAAAAAATTGTTTAATATTTTAAATCTATTTGAATGTGATAAGATATCGATGTAAATTTTTATATAAATGTATAATCATTTCAAACAAAGTGCGTACCCAATCAAGTTGGGCGATTAGTTTGGTGCATTTAAGTATACAATAATGATTTTTGAGCATATATCTCACTCATCCTGAGCTCCATGAGATTGTTTTAGTGGAGTTCCTGTTCCGCACAATCTTAACCGATCTCATTTTCCGTCATATGATCCCATGAGTGACATCCGCTATCTCGAGTATTAACTAGAGTGTGCTTATACTCTCAATTACATATTTTAGTGCACTTGAATAGCCATAATTTCCTTGATATAGCTCTGAATTGCATGATTCTAATGCCATTAGAAAGTCAAGAAAATTATCTATAACTTTCAAGGGCACTGGGATCAATTAAATAACCAAATATTTAGCATGTTTTTTCATCTTATATAGATATTTGGTATGTCCAGGCTGACGAAATGCTGTTTGGGTCGAAAAATTCTTTTCCAGACCTGACCCGATCGGACTCGGATCTGATTATACGTGTAATATAGTTGACCTGATTTGGACCCGACCTGGTAGACTCGAACATATAAATAGGTCAGGTCCGGGTCCACCTCCCCCTGACTCATTGGACTCGAGACCCGGCAAGATTGAATTATCAACTTTATCCTTCCTATCTAAATGAATAGATTATTTCCATAACTGATTCCTTAAATGTAGAGGTGGTTATGATTTGGGATATTCTCTTTATTTTTTAAGCAATCAATTCAATTGGATATAAAAAAAAAAATAATACCAGAAGTACAAGTCAACAAAATTTAATACCAGAAAAACTTTTAAAACTTTGTATATGTTTTGAGCTAACAAAATTACAAATCAACTCAACAAACTTTGTATATGTGGACTGGGGATTGAAATGATCACTGTCGGATAAGGGAGAGACGTGAGAGAGGAAAGAGAGAGAATAAGTTTTGAAATAGGAGTACATGCCAGTTCAGGACTCGATGAGTTATGAAATAGGAGTACATGCCAGTTCAGGACTCGATGGTCTCAACCTAATGTGGTTATTCATTGAGTGGCAGTGACCTCTATTCAACTCTAATGTGGGAGGTGGAATTTCAAAGCTTTCCCTCTCTATCGACTTCAGTTTTTTTTGTGTCGCTGTCTCTAATGGATCTCATATGAACTTATGGTGTGTTTGGATAGGAGTATTGGGTGGTTGGATTGAGATTGAGAATCTCAATCTAAGTCAATCAGTTGTTTGAATAATTTTTAAAAGGAAGATTGTGATTGAAAGAGTGGGATTGAGAATTCTTAATAAGGGAGATTGAGAATCATACTCAAAAGGTGGTATTCCCCCAATCCCTATCTAGGTGGATTATCAAAAAGACATTTTTATCCAAGTTTTACACCTCTTTTTTAAATAATAACCGATTATCCCCTTTTTCCTAATAATAACCAACTTCTCCTAAATCCCTCTAATAAAACCAATCCACAATTAACAATTAGCCATTAAAACCGAAATTAAAAAAACAGACATCTCCACCAATAGCCAATCCTCCATCTCCACCAATCCTCACAGCCAATAATTAAAAAAATATTTTTCATTTTTTTTTCCAACTAAGCCGAAACTGCTTTTTCATTTATTTTTTTTGTCATTCATCAATGCGTTGATTTAATAAATAGTCAAATATTGTTTTATGTTTATTAAATATTCTTCAATGCATGTGGTAGATTTTAATATTGATTTTTTGTATTCCTTGATTTAATATGGCTTAGTTTAATCACCCATTTGATATCGATTCATCGATTGGTTTGATGTGGTAGATTTTAATATTGATTTTTTTTATTCCTTGATTTAATATGGCTTAGTTTAATCACCCATTTGATATCGATTCATCGATTGGTTTGATATAGATTTTTCAATCTGTAGATTAAATTTTTCTTAATTTAATCACCCATTTGATGTTACAACATTGAAGAAAAGTTTGTTTTTAAAAAAATATGAATTTCGATGTTATAACATTGAAAAAATTGAATCTTTGTTAGAATTTTATTAAATAAAGGGTAATTTAGAAGATATGTGTGTGTGTTAAATAATGTAAAATTGAATATGATTTAAGATATGTTAGATTTTGTAGAAAGGGTATTTTTAAAAATATATATATTTTTATATTATAATTCAGATATTACCAAACACATGATTGAGATTGAGAATCTCAATCCTGTTTTCTAAATCATGTTTCATACCAAACAAGTTGATAGGATTTCCAATCCTAATCCCCCTGGATTTGCAATCCCAGGATTCATAGACTCCCAATCTCACTTGTCAACCAAACAGGCTCTTATTAGATTGTTTCATATGGGATTATGATTCTCATCTGATCTTATTGTAGAGCATTAAGGTGCTGTTTGGATGTGGAATAAAGAGGGGAATAGGGAGGATGAAGACGAATATGGGTAAAAAAACTGTTTAGGTTGGTGGTATAAAGAGGTATAGCTATGCAGAATTATGTGAGAATAAGCTGATTTGTATTTCAAGCTCCCTCATGGAATAGTGTTATTCGTGCACTGATATAAGGGGACTTGTCTATCAAATCACATATCATTACATCACATCAAATCATTTTTCATCACCTCTTATACATCAATGGGACCCACATGTCAAATCAACTTTTTACATTATATTTATATTTTATTCTTCATCAATCAAACACTCCAACCTTTATTATTATGTTTCCCAACGAGAATAACTGAAAACACAACTAAACAGAAAATCACTTATTCCATTGATAAAGTCAACGATTCCAGGAATATGCATAAACCCCAGAATAACTTATGTTTCTATCCAAACAGACCAAGAGCTTACATATTTACTCTGTTTCCTGTTTTTTCTTTGTTATACCCTTCGTTTTACTTTGTTTCCTCCTCTCACCAATTCAGAAATGTTCGATTTTAATTACTTGAATGAAGATGCCCACAATTCACTAAAAAAAAAAGGCTTATACATCTATTAATACTTCACTTTATGTCTGCTAACTTCAACTTGCACAACAGTTGAGAGTGTCATATAATTTCAATAAGAAGGGTTGTGTGTTCCTTTGAATGAATCAACATCATTATCTTAGATAAGGAAATGAAGGTAAAAAAATAAATTGATTGATACATAGAAATGCAATATGAACAGGTTTATGTAATTTGTAGTTCAGAACAGGTTTATGCAATTTTTCAGAATAGGTTCATGTAATTTTCAGTTTAAAACAGGTTTATGTAATGTTTTTTGTCGATTTATTCAGAACAGTTAATGTTTTTTTTTGTTCAATATGTTCAATTTCCTAAGTCGAACTAGTGATAATGCTTTATGAAATATTGATCAAGATTAGTTTCCAGAAATATAAAATGTTTTTTTTTTTTTTAATCCATGCAACCCCTGTAAACATATGAAAATTCATACATCCCCCTCCATTCTCTCTAAGCTCAAATGACCCCCTTACTAACATAAACAAAATGCAAAATCAGTCCCTGCCCTAACAGAAATAGAATATTCACAAAATATTCTCTGAATATTTGAATTTCAAAAAAAATGTTAACAAGTCCTGCATATATATATAAAAAAAAGAGGCAAATACCCCTTTTAAACCTGTCTTCTTCACAGCTACCCACCTACCGGAAATGGTGAGGTTCATCTTCATATGCAATAGATGTATTTGAATTTCAAACAAAAAACACGCACCACCATTTTATAGACTCTGTGAAGATTATGACAACTACAAAAGCTTTCCTCTTCTCTTTTTATATATATTTATTCTTTTATATCTACCATACAGAAAAAGGAAGAGAGGAGCAAAAATAAATAAAGTAGTAAAAGTTGTTCTTAGTCACTCACTGACTCACTTGGAGATCCTCCCAAAAGAGGTTCATCATCCCTTCCAGATTTTCATATAAGGTTCTTCTAATCGAATTTGATTCAAATACGTGTTAGTTCAAGTTCAGATCAAGTTGCATTTTTTCCACGGTTTCTTTGTAGTTAGATTTTTTATTTTATTTTTTCAATTTGGAGCTCTAGTTTCACGCTCAATGGCTCTCCTAAATCTATGATTGTCGGAGACACCTATGGTGGTTCTGTCGCTAAAAACAGTGATCCAACTATTGATGATTGATTGATTCCGGTAGTGGTGATGAGATTATGAGGACTGGAGAGGGATGTTGTTGGTGATGAGATTAGCATGGGAGGACGACAAGAATGATGGGGATGGCGTGGCTGAAAATCGAGCGAGGAGAAAGAGAAAACGGTGGAGTAGAAAGTTAGGGTTATATTGGCCTTTTTTTTTCTTTTTTTTTTTGACGAAATGGTTGATTGATTACTCTGGTTGGTGACGGATTGGGGTTCGGAACCTCTGTTCGGGCGTAACAGAGCTTCTCTGTTCTCACAAATAAGGACCCGACGCGTGGCATTGTCGATCACGTGAACCACGTGTGAGATGAACTAATGGAACCCCTGAAATTGACGCCGTCTCCTTCTTTCAAACAATCGTACGTAGCCGTCCATTCCATATGCCTCTCACAACTAATTTCTTCAATTTATTCACTCCTCCCTCTTTTACTACTTGAGAAACATTAAAAATATGAAATCCATGTACTCAAAACTATTTAAATGCATCACATCACTAAATTTTTTTCTTATTTTTAAAATAATATTTGATTAAATATTTATTCTTAAATACAAATAATACTCACCAAAAGTCTGACTTTGATTTTTTTTTCTAAATAATGTAAATTTTTTTAAAAAAAATGGAAGACACCCAAGATAAAAAAAATTCACATCATATTATGATTTTTTAATCATAAAACTATAATATATATTTAGAAAAATGATTAAATTTTTTTTAAAAGTCACGTTAAAAGAAATATTACTTTGAAAAAAAAATATTCATCATAATTTACGCCATTCTCAAATACAAATAATACTCATCATATTTCTCATTTTCCAAGTAATTTTTTTTTTCACATGATTTTTTTAAAAAAAAGAATTTAATCATCTCTGAATCTATATTATAATTTTAGTGATTTTTTAAAAAAGAAATGGAAAAGATATTTTTTAAATCACGTTATTTAGAAGAAAAAAAAATTAATGTGAGACCTATGATGAATATTATTTGTATTTCGGAATGCATCATTTAACCAAATATTATTTTGAAAAAATAAATAAAAATTTATTTTTAATTCTTCAAATTTGAAATAAAAAACAAAAAACAAGATCCATGCAAAACAAACACAATCCATGCAAACATGATAAATAAATAAATAAAAAATGCAAACCCATGCACGCAAAAAAAAAAAAAAAAAAAAACATGCAAACCATGCAGGCATGGGTTTTGGTTTGCATGGGTTACCCCTTAAAAAAGTTCTCGTTAATTTATGGGGTTACCATGCACGCATGGGTTTTGGTTTGTTTGTTTGTTTGTTTTTTTTATTTTTTTTTGTTTTCGTGCATGGGTTTTGGTTTGCATGCATGGGTTTCGATTTGCATGTTTTTTTATTTTTTTATTTTATGATGTTTGCCTAGGTTGTTTTTGTTTTGGATGGATATTTGAATAGTATTGTTTTTTTGTTTTTTATTTCAAATTTGGATAATTAAAATAAGTTTTTATTTGTTTTTTTCAAAGTAATATTTGGTTAAAGGATCCATTCTCAAATGCAAATAATACTCACCGAAGGCCTCAGATTAATTATTTTTTTTCTAAATAATGTGATTTTAAAAATGTCATTTCCATTTCCTTTTAACAAAATCATTAAAATTATAATATAGATTCAGAGATGATTAAATTCTTTTTTTTATAAAAAAAGTAATGTGAAAAAAAATATTACTTTGAAAATGAGAAATATGATGAGTATCATTTGTATTTGAGAATGGCATAAATTATGATGATTTTTTTTCATTTTCAAAGTAATATTTCTTTTAATGTGACTTTTTACAAAAGGAATTTAATCATTTTTCTGAATGTATATTATAATTTTATTTTATGACTAAAAAATCATAATATGATGTGAATTTTTTTTTATCTTGGGTGTCTTCCTTTTTTTTTAAAAAAATTATATTATTTAGAAGAAAAAAAAATCGAAGTCAGACTTTTCATGAGCATTATTTGTATTTAAGAATAAATATTTAACCAAATATTATTTTAAAAATAAGAAATTTTTTTAGTGATGTGATGCATTTAAATAGTTTTGAGTACATGGATTTCATATTTTAATGTTTCTGAAGTAGTAAAAGAGGGAGGAGAGAATAAATTAAAGAGATCAGTTGTGGGAGGCATATAGAATGGACGGCTAAGATTGTTTGAAAGACGGAGACGGCGTCAATTTCAGGGTTCCATTAGTTCATCTCACACGCTGTCCACGTGATCCCAATGCCACGCGTCGGGTCCTTATTTGTGAGAACAGAAAAGCTCTGTTATGCCCGAATAGAGGTTCCGAACCCGACGGATTGAGGGGATGGGTGTTATTGTACTTTACAGATATGGTTAAACCCAGGTTAAATACATATTTATTTAACCAACAGAAGGGTTTTTTTAGGATGCAGGGGCTAATATAGATTTTCCCAAGTTTACGAGGGTTAGATGCATCTCTCCCCCTTTTTCATTAGTAAGATGAGATTTTATTAATTCCGAAAGTAACCAAATAATTATACTGTTGTGACTTTTAAAAATCACAATATACAATGGAAAGTCTATCTCCCCAGAGTAGGGCTGTAATTCGGGTGGGTTGGGTTTGGATTGATCCCAATTTGAACTCAATCCGAATTTTAAACTACTCAACCTAACCCGATCTAACCCGATTTTCAACCGGATTGGACTAACCCGCACCAACCCGAAATTAAATAAACCAACCCGACCCAACTTTATTTTCTAACATGATGTGCAAATTAAATAAACCAACCGGACCCATTCCGTAAGATTAGTTAGATTCACTTAAAATTTGGATTGCCTAGATTAAAAGCTACAAAATGAATTATAATGATCTTTTTTTTTAACTATTAGTTTATGGGTTCGGGTTGGGTTGGATTGGGTTGTGAGTGAGGCTAACCCAAACTCAACCCGATTTGTGAGTCAACCCGAATTGACCAACCCGAACCCGATTTGACCAACCCAACCCATGTAAAAATTGAATTCAACCCGTCGGGTTCGGATTCAACCCACCCAAGTTACAACCCTACCCAAGAAGGAGGGATTGCCAAATTTAATAATCATCCATCATTTTTTCCTTGCATTAATGTAATATGTGGGTTTAGCTATACTTAATTAGTAGAAAATAAATTAGCATTGGTATTCTAAGCCCCCTAAAATTGTTATTCTATTATTCAACTAATATGTCATTTCATGCCATGACCTCTTGACCTCTTACTAATCAAGAGACATCAAATCATTTTTTTCTTATTATAATTTTTTATCCATATCTTATTCAATTTTATCCACAACCTATTCATAATCAATCAAACAACAAAAAATTTATTATTACATTTCCTAATTTCAAAATTTAAAAATAATTTTTTAAAAAACATGATGGGCCGGCCCGCTAGGCACAATTGACCCATCGACCGGTCCAGCCCACTAAAGTTACAGGTCACCCCAGCACACCTTGTTAGCCCACTGGCACGTTTCTTTAAAAGGCCGGCCTAGCCCGGTCCAACACATTTTACACCTCTATCCATGGCATGGGTCTCAACTCTCAAGCTCTAATTCCCCGTGCTTAAGGTCTATTTGGTTTCATGTAGTTTGAATGCTTGGGGATTACGTGGTTTCAAATTTTTCCAACCAACATTTGGTTCCTCATCACCAAAAACTGGAAAAAAAGAACTTACAGAAATCATAAAGAGGGTATTTGTTATTCAAGCCATTGCATATATCCTCTGGGGTGTGGATACACTTGAGTCTTTCCCCATGCAATCCTATGCACTTCATTTTTTTTGAAAGCATATACTTTGTTCGACAAATTACATTTAAAATAAAAAAATCCAAATGTTTTCATATTATAAAAGTGACTACAGGAAGAAATGACTACTGAGTAAAACATGTTCTTCCCTCTATTGTACATCTCTTGAGAAACATGGATTCATTGGCTGGCATGAACATCTTGCACCATCAAAATGTTAATAGACACTTGTAACAACAACCTTCAGATATTGCGGAGGATTGCCTATAAATTCACAAACTACAGTAGTGATATTTTTACAAGATGCAAGTTGGAATTTGAAATTTTTTTTAAAAAAGTAAAAAATAAAAATAAGAGGACTTTATCATGTAGGAACTCACCCATTGGCCTACAAATCATGAGATTGAGCATGCTCGGGCCTGTGTGTGAACTCGTAGTCAAGATGCACAAAGGCTCGTTCAATGTCTGGCATGCACTCGAGCTTCTCTTGCAGAGACTCCCCGATGTCATGAGCTTCCCGAAGTGGCATTTCCGATGGAAGGACAATGTCCACCTCGACAAAGTAGTGGGAGCCGAAGGTGTAGGCACGCACGGTGTCAATGTGTCTTATGGCCTTGTGATGGTTCCAGCAGAGGTATGTGAGCTTCTGCAGGTACTCGGGAGCTGCGGTTCGTCCTACGAGGGAGTTCACATTCTCCAAGACAGTCATCGACCATGTGCGGATGGTGTACAATGCCAGCTGAAAAAAAGAAGGCAGCAATGTATCTTCAAATCCAGGGTCTGTCAGCCATTTTACACGTCTCAAGGCAAACCTTCTATATGCCATGCTATAATTCAGTAATTCTTACATCTTCGTATGAAAGTTTGTATAGACAACAAAGAAGTATTGCAACACCTTAACTGACACTTCAAAAATTCTACAATTTCATACAAGAGGCAGATTAGTGGTTTCCCCTGTCTAGAATGATATTTTAAAGACTGCAGATCATTGCTTCATCATGCACTGAAAGAAAAAAAGAAAAAGATGATTTACTAATTACTATGATTAAAGTGGGAAAAACCTCCCATCTGGGTTGATTTAACAGGGTCCCAAATGACAATCATTATCAAAGTGTAAAGAGAAAAATAATAGACTAATGTAGAATTTGATACCTCAATTACACACTACAAATATTAAATAAATAAAAATAAACCTACTTATTTTTTATTCCACCAGAACCACCTCTTGAAAGAAAAGAAGTTATCCTCTTCCAGGTAATTAGGTATGAAAAATCAAGTGAAATTGTTTTCTGATAAGTTGTAGAGGTCCATCGACTCTTCACAGATAAATTGCTATCACATAGTAATCTGACACCCCCTAATCATCCTTATCCATAAATTGCACTATTCTGCAGAATTTGTAAAACAGAACTGGTTGTGCAGCATGAAAATTTCTTCATTTTCCAAATATAAGGACATTGAGCTTCTGACTATCACCTTCCTCATCAAGTTCAAAAACACTAGATAAAAATTTGGTTCCTGCCGACCTGAAAATTTTGGCTCAGGATGACCACTTTATGAGATAAGTAAAACATAACTGAAAAGGTTTCCATAAAAATATAGGTTCCTAATTAAGTATATCACAAAAAAGATGTTTCATATCCCTTAATTCATAATCTGAAATCCAACGTTTTCCATTACATCTCTTTCATCAAACTTTTACTTGGTACCTTCTATCACAAGTCACAAACATAGCTCACGAATCAACTTAAGATAGGATCCTAATTCAAATAACAACAAATTTTCGAGCCTAACTCTTATACCTAAGAAACATTTTTTTTCGCCAGTGACTCCTAATCAATTAATATCACATGGGCAGAATGATAATCAATCAATCAACTTTGGGGGCCCAGTCGCCCAGATAGGTACCAAGATTTGATTACCAAAGAACATGATAGAACTAATTCTTAAAATCAGCTCTATAATGATGGTGTACCTACATTTTATTTAAGATGATTCTCAGAGCATGAACCTAACAGAAATGAGAGAGAGAGTGTACTGTATTCAACACTCACAATGATGGCTCCAACAGGATCAATCCAGCCCTGTGTATAATTTGCAAGCAGAGCAGCCACAAGGCCAATCATGTTGGTGACAACATCAAAAAAGTGATCCTGCGCGTAAGCTTTGACAATCTCATTGGTGAAAGAGCGGCAGTAGAACATTAGAATGAGCTTCACTAGCGTCACGGTCAGCATGATTCCAATCACCCATCTCTCTTGCTCATTTGTCAAGCTAAATTCATTATCCTGTTGCATATATAATTAAAAAATCCATATTTATCAAAGTGAACAAAAATTCTAGCACAAGGAAATCCTTCCAAAAAATACATAAACCAGAGGATATAAATATGTTCTATAGAGAAAAAGGAATTTTCTATTTGTTCTTTGGGACAGGACGGCGAACCTGATAAGAGAGTGAGCAAATTTCATAACAGTTGTTTAATCAGGAGTCCCATGACAGATATTAAACTCAACCATATTACTAGCGTATGCAAACCTCAACATGATAATCGAAATGGTAATAAAATATTGTGCTTTGAAATTCAACCTCAGCTTTATCGATGGACAAACGTGTGTTTTTTTTTTTAATTGAAGTTGGAACTTTTATTGAATAAAAGCCCCCGAACAAAAGGAGATGAGAGATCTCCAATCAAAATAAAAGTAAAAGTACAGAGTAAAATAAAATTCGAATGGTATAGGCTCCCAATCGAATAAATTACAACAGGTTAACTCCTCACAAACCAAGATAGACCCATAATAGCTAAAGGATTTTCGACTTGAAGGATCGACTTCATGAAGCGAGTACGAAATATGGAAATGTATAACTAATTCTCCCTCCAAACTAAGCACAAAGAGCCATAATCTAGATGGGTGAATGGAGTGGTCAGCTTACATCAGATATTAGTGATCGCATTGACTCTAAAATTATCTGCAGACCCAAGGTTGCCATGACAGATGCAAATACTAGTATTCCCTGCACAAGTAAAGCATGATAAATCAGAAGTCACATGTAGCAGGAAAATTTAAATACGAAGCAAGAAATTATTCAACCGCAAGCTAAATGGAAATATTATTTACAACAGCTTCTACAAGCTTTCATACAATGCATATGCTAAAGTGTGTGTATACAATCTCATTTTGCAGCAAAATAAATGATCAGATTCAAATTTCTCAATTTATGCAAATGTTTAGATACAATTAAAACAAATGACTTCAGGATAGATCTACTGAAGATTTGAAATCAGTAGTCCCTGAATATAACTTACATGCATATTGAAATGGAACTCAAGCAAATTAATACTAGTATACAATACAAGGCATCTAAACTTTGGGATAAAAAAGTTTGACTTTACTGTAAATGTTGTGAAGGTAATAATAACACTCATTTTAGATGTTATCACACAATTTCAGTTTGTGATTTCGGATCACCAAGGATCAGCCAAGATAGAACCCCTCTTTATCACCCATATTAATCAAGGTAACATGAATAGAAATTTCCCAAGATTAAAATCTATGGCAACATAATTTTGTGAAAAACGTGCAAATGCATGCATCAGTGCTGTAAGGCATGTCATCTTCAAGACAGCTGAAATTATTTTCTAGCTCCACATGAGTTGCATAAAAAATAACATGATACAAGTTGTAAATGAAAGCAATTACATTACATTTTCCTTGGAAGAAACAAGGCAAATCATATATATTGAAATTGCACAGAAACAGCGTTCGCATGTTCAAATAAACTCTGTACCACCAAGAACTAACAAAATAACAACATTTGTTAATAGGAGTTAAGAAGATGGAATCTTCTTCTCCATTCACTTTTATTAGTTTGAGGAGTTATGCCAATATCAGTTCATGCTATAATGATGAGTATATGATTGATGATCCATAACAAAAACACTGTATATGGAACAATTCATCAGCAAATTTGAACATCCAAGGACAGTGTAGAAGGTGCATTGTCGGTCATCAACTCTATTGTCTTGAAATCAAAACAATTAACGAACATGGGAGATATAAGGATTAATTTGGTAAAAGGGAATGCCATTTTGTTCTTGAATAAAAAGTTGGAAACATAATATTTAACGCAACTTGTTTGGAAGGGTTTTTTCCTAAAGAAATGTGTTGACAAGAGAATTTGCAACCAGGAGGTCATGGGTTCGAGTTCTAGCATTTACTTACCCATAAAGAAAAAAATTATTTTTATTATTTGTTAACATGAATACTTTGGAAATTCAGTAATCGATGGTAAAGAGCATAATTATTTTCACCAGTCACACACACTGTTTTATGATTGTGAACCTGAACAAAAGGAATGGTACTCTAGTAAAACATAGTTAAAAAAGCTCCAGCAAGTGCAACTACACAAACTATACCAATTTAATTTTGAAAACAAGATCATGTATGTGCATAGATAAAGGCTGCATATTACAAAAAAAAAAAAAGCAACCTCATATAATCAACCCTTGCAATGCTTAACTACAGGGAGAGAGTTTTACCAATGGCTGCATCCGTTTTTTGCCAATAGGATATTGATACGGGCTAGGAGTTTGCATGGAGAATGCGGTGAACCATAAGATGAAACCTGATAGCAGATCGAGAAGAGAGTCCAAGGTAGATGCAATGATTGCCAACGACCCACTCCTTATGGAAGCATATACTTTTGCAGCAAATAAAAGCATGTTTGCGATGTTTGATATCCTGATCGCCATTGTCTCACCCCGAGCAGTTCTTTCACGGTCTTCCTGGAAGGAGGGGTCATAATCAAATATTCAAATCGTATCAAATTCTCCAACCTGCAGAGTTATTGGGAAAGACATGCGTACAGACCCTAGACAGCCCAGGAATAAAACCGCGATCCGCCAAAGCATCCATTTCATTAAACCCCTCCAACATTTCTCCCTGCTGCTGGTAGTACTCTGCCACAACATCTCCAGTACCTAGAAGCCAATGAAACAGGACAATCAAGATAACTAAACAATAATAAAAATTGTCTTTCCCAAATCTAATCTAAACCCATTAATGAAACTGTGCAAGATCTCAAAAAAACTCTATTGCAATCAACAGTCATCAGTCACTCTTATGATGTTATCACCAAAACCCAAACTGCCTGAGTCTCTAAACCACAGTTCCACCACCAACCCATTTGTTCAATCCAGTAAGACCACAATCCCTGATGCCTCCAGACACTCATAGTCGACCATTTCAAAATCTTGCTCTCTTGTTTACGAGTAAAGCAAAAAACTGCTGATCCCGATTCATTTTCTATGATAATAATTGTTCAGCTACAACTTATGTTCATCCAATATGTGATTTTGCGAGTAATGAGGATTTGATGATTCATCAAAAGTTGAAAATACAGAACAAAATTTGCTTTTTTGTTTTTTACATTCAAAATTAGATTCTGACTACAATATTAAACATTAGAAGCAATCAAAGACACACACGTAAAGACAGAACAAAAGATCATGTAAAACGAAACCAGACCTAACACACCGAGGCAGTCATGGAGTCCCCTTGGAGGCTTCTCCCTCGCCTCCGTGAACGACGACAACCTCTGATACCCGTCGAAGTTGAGCCGCCACGACCGCTCCCCTTCGCAGCCTCCGGCCCCCGCCACCAGCAGCAGCATCTCCGACCCGTCAACCCCGCCTCCTCCGCCACACTCGTCCACCGCCGCCCCGTCCGACATTCTTTCCGGCGATCGAAAGAGGACCGAAAAATTGAAAACCTAGAAATGAATGGAGGATCTCCAACAACACAGTGAGTGTTTTATACAGCGTTTATTTTTATTTTTATTTTATTATTTTTTTAAAAAAAATAGCTTACGAGGATTGGTGGAGGTTATGAACTCGGATTCTATGGACGATAAAAAAAAAAGAATCGAGGGTAGAGTGTGAGCCAGGGTGACACGTGGACGGAAGAGATTGATTTGGAATGCTGCATCCGGGGAAGAGTAGGAGGATGGTGACCTCCTTTGTGTTTCACTCACTTTTCTCACCCCCCGATTCATCACTTTTTGGATGGTTCAATACGTGTTGCGAACTTGTGATACCGTGTCAGTGAAACATGGGATCTCCACAGTTTATGGTGTGTATGGATTGCATTTTCAAAATTTTCAATAATGGAGGGTGATATTTAAATTTGTTCATTGCATAAGTGACACCTTTTTTTCTGGCTTCCAGAGGGAGTCTGTGTGTTTCACAGAGTCCAGACTCGTTCGACATATATTGAGGATAACATTACATACTGTTCATCTTTCATGTCTACTTTTAGTGGTACACATGTTTTAAATTTTTTAAAAATAATAGAGATCTTATTTAATAAGGTATATGTCTTTATAAAAATAAAACATATATTATAATAAATTACATTGATACATTTTTCTTTAAAAATATATACTTAGTTAATGTGATTATGTGCTCGAATAATTTTCTATCAAAACATATAAAACTGGAATTAAAATTAAAAAAAAATATTGTGTGTAGCAGCATTCTATATGTAATGTTCTTTTAGAAATAATGTTAAGCACGTTTTCAAATTTAGCTATTTTGATTTTTGTTGAGGTATCAATAGTTTATTATTGTTGTGTATATATTTCATTTCTATAAAGATGTGTAATTTTATAAATATGTCTTCTTAAAAAAAACATATCGATGCTAGTTGTAAAAAAAATTGCATGAATGATTGTTCTTAAACATTTTATTTACTTAATATGAAATAATACTCAGAGTTAACATATAAAAAAAATCAAATATTTTTATTTGATTATAAATAAAAAAAATTCATTTGATGACGCTTGTATCGTTTACTTCACGACTAGGGTCGCAATCGAGATTCCGACCGATGATGACTAAACGATGTGGTGGCTTTGACATAAAATCATTGATTATTTTTCATTTCCTTGTATTACAAGAGCTCTCATCCTATGTATCATTCTATTTACTCTTGCATATATCATTGATAATAGGAAATTTCTATCTTTTCAAGGTTATAGATATGATTAATTATTTAATTAGCTCAGACTGATTGCTTCATCTTAATTTTTTTTTATAGGTAGGGATAGGATTTGAATAAGTGACCTCATGATTACAATTATATTGTGAATTATTGAATCTTTTTTTCAATATCCAGTCCTATCTTATTCACATGATGGTGACTTTTATACACTTACATTAATTTATCAAGATAAAATCATCATTATAGATCCACAAATACAAATGATTTTGACTAATTTAGATAGTATTCTCCACGCAGGATGCGTGTGAAAATAAATTTAACAAATAATATGATACGTTAATAAATCTTTTTAAAAATCATTGACAACAAAATCAAATATAAAATAATGTGATGTTTACACATATATTATAATAAAATAGAATAAAATATATGAATCCCACCCGTATCCCTACAACCCACTAAATAATATGATATGTTAGTTAATCTCCAAGAACAACTCACCAATAAAATAAAAATGAATATACTCATTTGTTGATACAATACTTATCTAAACATTATTTAAAACGTGTATTGAATTATAAATTTAATTATATTTGGTGAATATATAATATAATTTTTTTTTCATTAATTTTATTAATTTGTTAGAGAATCTGATTATATATAAAATTTATAATACATCATACAACATTCTATAAATCATATAGATAAAATAATCATAATGATATAAATCACATTTAAATGTGAAATTTAAAAATATTTCAACTAAATTAAATATTTGTGGAATTAATAAGATATATTTGTTATCCTTTAAATATATTGACTTTTATTGTTTCCATTTTTACCATTAATAAAAAATAAATATCATAGAAAATAAGGATAAATTAAGAAAAAAAATATTACCAAAAAAAAAAAAAGTTGAACAACTTAAACACTTCCAATTAGTATATAGATAGAAGATAGATTAGTTTTCATCCACGCACTATGTGCGCTTAAATAAAAAAAATTGAAACAGTGTCCCTAAGCCAGTAATTTTATTTTTTAACTCATTGATATGCGATATAATATCTCTTGTTATATATATGTAAATAACATAATGAAAATATTAGTATTATTAAATAAATCATTAGTAAAATTTGTTAGGAAATTACAAATGAAAGGAATATGTACAATTACCTCCCAATCAACCCTATATTATCAAAATTTCTCATTTGGAACTCCAAAACCATCAATACCCCTCAAATGGGTTAAAAAAAATAAGGGGAAATTAATTAGAGGTCCCTGGGACCTATTGTGTAATAACAATAGGTCCCTTGACTTTTTTTACTTTTCTTTAAGTCCCTCCATCCATCCATCAATTTTGTTTAGGTCATTTCATCCATCCACAGTTAACTATATCATTTTTTCTTCCCTTTTTAACCCCAGCACCTATCTGATAGATAACAGTGTACGCATATGGTATAACAATGTACTTCATCTTTTTATATGTGTGTAACAGTGTGCGCATTATGCATAATGGTGTACATACAATAATCAATATAAATCTATTTAACTTGTAATAACGAACAAACATTTCAAACATAATTTGAAACTGATATATCAAATATTTAAATTGATAACAGTGCACGCATTTGTTGTTTAAATCACCACCACTGAATTACAAAATAACCATAGCGTAATATTTACATTTGTTATTTGTACAATTCACACTCTTTTTGGATTTCTTTTATCCGAGTCTCACTCTCTTTCGCTCTTGGAATGATTTTAGCTACATACTCCCCTCGAAACCTTGGAATGTATTATTGCCTAAATTTCATGATGATTCCCTTCATCAGGTGCTCACCATATTTGATCACAAGCATACCACAATCAACCCTGAAAATGTCATAAATGAATATTGTATCACGTACATTGGGATATAAAGCCATGATAATATAACAACAACAACACTTACCCATTGGATTGTTGTGGGCATTGGTCATCCTTGTGATTGGTCAATTAACAACATTGTGCATGAAATGATACAAATTGAAATACATTTTGAGCCACTGAACTTGCATATTGCGATCTCACACTATCAATATAGGAAATATACATCATCATAAACAAAATAATAATGTTCCCATATATTATTAAGAGTGCACGTATACTTATAACAGTGTACAAGAGGAGCATAACAGAGGAGCTAGCATAACAGAGAAAATATACTGATCAATCTGTATAAGAGGAGCATAACAGAGAAAACATAACAGTGTACAGGAAGAGCATAACAGTGTACAGGAGGATCATGACAATGAATTTTAAAGTTCTTTTGTCATGTGGATATCCTTATAACTATAAAGAGTACAAGCAAAACTACCAAATTAGATAAGCAAGCAATTCTTATATGTGCCTAACATCCTAAGTAACATCTTTCTCATAGTTGGATAATAAGAAGAAATTACAAATCAAGGAGATCACAGCTCCAACTATGAACCTGTGCCTAACAACCTAAGTAACTCCTTGAGCATCTAGGTCAACATAAACAATGCCAAAAAAGAGACCAATGTTTTTTTTTTAAGGAAATGGTAGGCATGTGACCTAAATTATATTATAGGGGATGCCCAAGAAAAAAAGATGAATGTTAAGTTAATTTCTATATCATATAAGAGGATTATAACGAAAAATATAACAGTGTACATGAGGAGCATAACAGTGTACAGCTTAGACAGAGGCATAGTAATTGTAATCTCTCAAAATATATAGTAATTTATTTAAAGTCATATTTAGTATCAAACATATGTGATCATTTATAACTTAAAAGTGTCATCAGAATTAAGCTTGATGCATATGGACAGATTCATTACACAGAAACATGCATAAAGAGACAGTGAAGCATTATGCCAAACATGCGATTGCAGCATGCAAGATATAACTACTCACTATTAATTAATGTTAAATAATATAGCCAATTGCTTCATACAAGTAAAAAGATGCATGGATGACAACTACTATAAGAATATTATTTTATTTTTAGGCATTCCCAAAAGCATCCACACAGTATATCTTTTCTATTTGCATAGCTACTAAAACACATAGTTATAAGATTTAAAAAAACAAACAGCAAAAGTTATCACCATGTCTCTGACATAAGATTTCCATGACTTATGACATATATAAAAAAATTGTGGATATACATACAGTATGAATACTAACATCTTTCAAACTATTTGCTTTTCAGGATTATGTGTTAAATTATAAGCATCCTAGTCTAAAGTGCATGCACCATCCTATATACATAAATAATTTAACAGCATACATAGACAATATAATGGTGTATACAATTATTTTAATAGTGTATAAAGACAATATAAAAATTTACACTCACCAATCAATTTGTTATTTGTGCAAACCCCATAAATATGTTTTGCAGAGTTGTTTGTACTATATGAATCGATGGTCTTTCAAATCAACCACCAACAGATGCCAATATTAGCACATTTTAATATTAGAGTCGACAAGCATAAGAACCATGTCAAGGGCTCTATGAATCGACTTTTTAAATTGACCTCCAAAAAATGCCAATGTTGGCACTCTTTGATATTAGAGTGCACAAGCATAGGAATCATGTCAAGGCCTCTCAATAGTTCAATGGTGCATGCTTGCAAACAAGGTATTCATGTAAGTATTCATGTGGGATTAGTGGTGAATAGTCCCCTAGAAAAATGAAAAAACTAGAATAATATCAATATACTACATAATCAAAAGAATGATTTAATAGTGTGCATAGAAAGCATAAGAGTGTACTAATAACAATGTAAACATAAAACCCACATTTTTCATTGCCATTCAAAACTCCATAACCAATTTAACATATAACCTAGATTTAAACAACATTGCATAGCCATTTAGGGTTAGGGATAGATAATCAAAAGATGTTAAGAGTGTACAAGTAAAACATAACAGTGTACTTATAATTTAGAATCAAAAGAATCCAATGGACATCCTTGCCAATGAAGGTAACTTAATTCAATGGATAACCTTTCTTAAATTTTTATTGCATAATGTGATTGCCTTAAGGTTAATTGGGACATTTGACTCCTGTAATCTTATGATCTTCTTTTAAAATTACTGTTTTTTTTTAATTTCAAATATGATAATTAAAAATAGAGCAAACAACACACCCCTACAAACCCCAGACAGAGTAACAAATGAAAACCTCCCCTCAATCAAAATATCCATCACATAATTTTTTACTAAAACAAATATCCACCACATAAACCCCCTCCATGTCACCCTCTTCTTCTCCATCCCCTGATTTTTTTCAAATTAAAGAAACCTAAAAAAACATAGCAATGGCAGTTTTATCACCACAACCTCCATACAGAGATGAGACAAATCTCATACCTGAGTGACGACGCCTACCCCCTCGTCTCCATGGACACTAAGTTCCCCGGCGTCGTCCACGGCCGCACCTCCTTCTCCGACGCTGACGAGACCCCTACCGCTCCATCAAGAACAACGTCGACGCTCTCAAGCTCATCCAGCTCGGCCTCAGCCTCTCCAACCCATCCATTTCGAGGTTCTTGGGAGGGAGAGTGTGGATGGACGTATTTGGGGAAGAGAAGAGGAGGTTAGGGTTTTTTTTTTTGTTAAAGGAGAGAGAGGGGAAGGTTCAATAGGCTTTTTTGGGGGAGATGATTTATTTATATTGAAGGGTATAATGGGTAGTTTAAAAGGACGCTAAAAGTCTGTTAGTGAGAGGGACCTAAAGATAATAGGTTCTGAAATGGAGGACTCATTGTTAAGGTAAAAGATTGCAGGGACTAATAGTTAATACAAGGGTATCCCCAGGGACCCCTAATTAATTTCCCCAAAAAATAACATGTATGTGCAATTTAAAGTTTTAAACCCTTTCGAGGGGTATAGGCATAGCTAAGCCTATTAATTATCTATAAAAATATCCATATCTCATCTGAATTCGTATCAAAAAATTCAAAAAATATCTGATATTTGAAAAATCTGTATCCGTGTCTAAAATTTTTTGGATTGGATACGGATATGTGTGTATGCGAATCGAAAAATATCCGTACCTGAAAATATTATTATATTATTATGAATTTAAAAATATATTTATATATTTAGGATTAATATGAGTTTTTATTTTTATTTTTACTCTAAAGCATATAATTTTTTATGTATTTACTTATAATTTTATGTTTTATATTAAATAATTACTAAATTTTTTACATATTTCAATATTACATATATGATTTTTATTTTTGGATATTAGATATTTTAATCATTCCATATTTATTTTAAATTTTTGGATATTTGGGATAATTATCCGTATCCGAATATAGATTTTTTAATCGAACATGAATACTGACTTTTCATATCCATCGGATATCAGATACATATATTTTTTCGAATATCCAGTTTGAATATGGATACGAATATGCGGATATCCGATACGTATCCATTCGATTGACATGCTTATGTATGACAGAAAATAATAATTTTATGAATATTTTGATAAAATGCGATTTTTTAAACGGACATATGAAAAAAATTTCATATGAGACTAAGTAGATACAGATATGATACTATCCAAATATCTCATATTAACCATTTAAATATATTTAAATAATGAATTTTAATAAATTTGAAAGAGGGTAAAGATGTAAAATTATATTATATATATATATATAAATTATTATAATAGATAAAAGATATATTTAATTAATGATGAAGTGAGCTCCATCCAATAAAGATTTTGAATTGCGAGCTCAAATCTGTTCATTTTGTTGTAAACTAACTATAATACATGAACATAAAAGTACATAAACAAAGCACACAAGCATATTAAAAGAGAAGTAGAGAGAGGATTTATTCTTCACTTGTTGGTTGTAGAATACATGAGAAACCCCTCTATTTATAGGGTGCATGGAGGAATTCCAAAGGTGAGAAGTTACAAGTTCATAGAGGTGAGGGGGTACATAGTGGGGTGATTAATAGTGGAGGTTATGGAGTTGAATGAGATGGGTTATGGAGTTGAAGAGTGGGGGAGGTTATGACTAGGTGGAGTGGTGGGTATCCACTATATTCACAACACTCCCCCTTGGATGACCACCACGCTAAGATAATTGCCTCATTAAAACCTTGCTTGGAAAACCCAGTGGGAAAAAAAACCAAAGCGAAGGAAAAAGAGTACAATGTAACTTAATCGTATAATGATGTATGCGTTTAACACTGCCTCGTTAAAACCTTGCCAGGAAAACCCATTGGGACAAAACCTAGGCGAAGGAAAAAGAGTACAGTTCGCAAAATGTCATCAAAAAAATTACTCCCCCTCATAAGTACAAGATTTCAAGAATTTTGGTCGCTAACTCGTCGCATGCCGATGTTAGACACCAGCTTCTTGAATGTTGACGTCGACAAAGCTTTAGTGAACAAATCTGCAAGATTGTCCTTTAACTGAATTTGTTGAACATCAATTTCATGTCTTTGCTGGAGCTCATGAGTGTAAAAGAATTTTGGAGAAATATGCTTCCTTCTGTCACCCTTGATATATCCCCCTTTGATTTGAGCAATGCATGCTGCATTGTCTTCATAAATAGTTGTTGGAACATCTGTAATGAGAGATGGTCCACATGCAGTATGAATATGATGAACCAAATACCTTATCCACACGCATTCCCGACTTGCTTCGTGGAGTGCAATAATCTCAGAGTGGTTAGAAGACGTGGCGACCAAAGTCTGTTTCGTAGATCGCCAAGAGATCGCTGTGCCACCGCAAGTGAATACATACCCTGTTTGTGAGCGAGCCTTGTGAGGATCTGAAAGATATCCTGAATCTGCATAACCCTTCAATTGTGCACCATTATTGGAATCATTTGCATAGAATATGCCCATGTCTGACGTTCCACGAAGATAACGAAAAATGTGTTTTACACCATTTCAATGCTTTCAAATTGGTGCAGAGCTAAATCTGGCCAATAATTTAACTGAAAATGCAATGTCAGATTTAGTACATTGTGTCAAATATAATAAAGCATCAATTGCACTAAGATATGGTACTTCAGGACCAAGAAGATTTTTAGTATCTTCTTTTGGACGAAAAAAAGTCCTTCTTTGGGTCAAGTGACCTTACCACCATAGGAATACTTAATGGATGACATTTGTCCATATTAAAACGCTTCAGGATTCCTCAATATATGTTGTTTAATGGACAAGTATTTCACTTGGGCTTCACTCGATCTACAGGCCGAGATAATATTTAGTTTTTTCCAAGGTCTTTCACTTCGAATTCATTCATAAGATATTTTGCAGTTTTGTTGAGCTCTTCAAGAGTCCCAATTGAATTTATGTTATCAACATAAACTGTCAAAATAGCAAATCCCTTACTGAATATATAAAATATATATAATGATACACGGGCAAATGAGATTGTTTTCATATCCTTCTTTTATCAAGTATTTACTAAGACGGTTGTACCTACTCCGTTAAGCTGTACAATGAACGTCTTAGCTTTATTGAGTACATACTCTTTCATTTTGTTTCAGGCAATTTATATCCTTCAGGGATTCATGTAAATTCTCATATAGATAAGCTGTTACTTCATCCATTAGTCTCATATCGAGTTTTTCAGAAACTTCGAGACTTTCTAGTTAATGGAACGTTATTGTATCCATGACTGATGAGTATGTTTCTTCACAGTCAAATCCCAGGTTTCTGCAGGAAACCTTGTGCCACAAGACATGTCTTATATCTAGCAATTTTATTTTCTCATTTCGCTTTCTTACAAACACCCATTTGTAACCTTCAGGGTTAACATCTTTGGGGTATATATTATAGGTTCATATATACCACACTTTTCAAGAAAACTTAATTCTGCTTTAATAGCATCTTTCCACTTTGGTTGTCGAAATTCATTTATGCTGTGTGGTTCATTGTAATCATCGCCCTTTGAAATTTCAATAGTATGTCATCGATGATCATTTATTTGCGATTCCACATTTCTCTTATATGCATATAAAATACAGAGATCTCAATATTATTAGGTACCTTTTCCTCTTCAAGAGTTTGTCACTTCTGGAACTCGTTTCTCTTCAGGATATTATACTCTTCTGGAGTTTTAGAGAAAGTGGATCTATTGTTCATAATCTCTTCTGGAGCATTATGTATAACTTCTTCTGGATCATTATTAGAGCATGATTTTTCATTTGATCTCCACTTCTGGGGAGCTGAATCTTTTGAACCTATTGATTAATTACGCTTCTGGCGTGCATTAGGAATTTGATTTTCACGTTGAGTGGTACGTGAGTCTAGATGAGACAGTGGATGAATTCCATGATATTCTCGTCGTTCTTTAGGAACAGATCGTACTTCAGGTATATTCTTCCCTCCCCCTAACGACGGGAATATTGTCTCATTAAAATGACAATCCGCAAATCATGCGGTAAAAACTATCATCGAGCAAAAGAATCTTCTGGTTCTTTAGTATATGCCTAAATGAATAGTTCAACGCATTATCGTGTTCCATGGATATCCGAGATGGTCGTGCCAAATCATAAAGATCATAGAACTTCTGGTTCATATGAGTAATTATGGATATTTATATTATAACCCTTAGGAGAGAGCATAAAGCTTTTCTAATGTATGCTTCTAGCATGAGACATTATTAATGTATAGATATTCCATAATTTTAAAATGGCATATGTTGATATAAGTATCTTCAGTAGACTTCTTCTGGATCTACATGAATACAACGCATCATTGATACAAAATTTTGTATCTTTGGATAACATGATATCTGCCCTTCTGGAGCATTCAATCAAGTTTGTAAAAAATAATATTATCATTTACATTAATTAATATTAAACTAAAAAAAATAAGATAAATATGAAAGTGCATTTTATATAATAAAGAAAAATAAAGACGTAAATATAAAATTGACAAATATCTAATCATATATGAAGTACATGACCAATAAAGAGTTTAAGCATACTTCAGGTATGCAACTAATTTAAAGATTTGGACGTACTTCAGGTAAGTGACCAAAATTATGTTATGAAGTACCACATAGATGACAATAATTTTCTTCTGGATTTTAGGAGTTTATTATGCAAACTTTTCCTTTGCTTTCATTCAATGGCATTCCACTTCTGGTGGTTTCAAATAACTTGTCATCTCTACTATTGTTGTGGTTATATAAACCATGAAATAACCCTTGACCATGTCCATTGCTCAAAATAAAATAAAATAAAATGCATTTGCTTCAGGCAACGATGCTGAGTTAATAGATCGGGTTTCATGATTTTTTTATTTATATTATTATCAAAGCTCATTGTTCAGCAATGAGAAAATATAAAATTTGATAATAATATTTTTGCTCTCGACATTGCTACTACTGGAGCATCTTTGAGACACAATGGTCGGTGGACCTTTCACAATGAGAATTTAATATTTAAATCCTCTATATTATGATGGTGAAAGCTAATCACAATTTTTACATGTTCCTACTGGGATACATGTAGCCACCTTTTTTATATGATCCTTCAGGGACCCATAAAAATTTCATAACTTTTGTATACTCCTACATGACTCAAGTAGCCATTAATTTTATATAATCCCTTAGGGATAATAAAATTGTATGTAGTCCTTAAGGGATAAAATAAAATAAAATTTTATATGATCCTTCAGGGATTTATATAATCATAATTTTTATATAGTCCTTCTGGGATAAAATGAAATAAATAAAATTTTGCATGGTCCTACCGGGACACATTATTCATAACTTTTGCGTGGTCCTTCGGGGATCCATGTAAACACAATTTTTTATTATTTATTTGGTCCTTCAAGGACCCAAAAAAATATATCATATAATTTTTGTTTGGTCCTAGAGGGACACGAGCAATCATGATTTGTGTATATATATCCTTCAGGGATAAAAATTATACGGTCCTTTAGGGACACATTCTAATAATATCTTTCACATGATCCTCCAAGGATCAATGTAATAATTTTTGTAATTCTTCAGGGATAATAAAAATTTTGTATGGTCCTTCATGGACACTTTTATATGGTCCTTCAGGGACTCATAAAATTATAAATTTTACATAGTCCTATAGAACTTATGACTTTTGCTTAGTTCTTCAGGGATACATCTGTAGCCATAATATTTGCTTAGTTCTATAGAGACACATGATTTTCTGTATAATCTCAAAGCCAAACTTTACATCAAACTATATATCTAAAACAGAATTATAACAAATAACTATAAGAAAATGTCAATTAATTACCCATTATCGGGGACACTACAAATTCCCTGTGAATGAAGAGAAAATGTTACTTTGCAACGGAAATATAATAATTGGAGATTGTGTTGCTAACCGACTTGGTTAAAAATTACAACAATATATTCAAATAATATTTTCAAGATGAAGTCTTTAAATAAAATCTAATATATATATTCAAAGGATAAATAAATTGACATCAATAAAAAAAAAAACCGATGTTCTTGAGCTACATAAATTTATTTATTAATCAATGTACTGGTGTAATGGGATATTCATATAGACTATGATGGTGTAAATATCAAATATATACAAATACAGTGAAATGATCTTTTAATATGATAGCCCATCATATTAACAGATGAAAGCCAATAAATTTATAAATCTCATGCTTGTGTATATTATAATCATGCACACTGAATGTATATGCTACCACCATGGACAAATCATTTCATGAAGCTAATACACAATTATTATGCAGAGGTAATGTGAGTCATGTGACCGAATTAATCAATAGATAGTACACACTTTTTCATATAAGCATTGAGTTTGATTATAAATCATGGATTCATATGCATATAAATCACAAAGATGAGATTACATGGTTAAAACATTTTTTTTTAAATACTATGCTATAGAAAATGCATAAAGAAATGCATTCTTAAAACAAATCTATAAAAGAATATAACGCATGGATATATTTAATTATGTAGCATAGAGTAAGAAAACTAATTTTTCTTTATCAAAAAGAAAATTATAAAATTGTTTACCATGTTGTATACAAAATATAAGATAATATAAATCATGATGATTTGAATATCTCATAAACTCACCAAAATTATAAATATTTGTGAATCCTTTTTTTATTTTAAAAGAAAATATATAATTTTATGAACCCATCAAATACAAACCTTTGGAGATCCATTGAACTCACCAAATTACAAACCTTTTGAGATTTCTTTAGCCTCTTGAGTGCTTGAATCGAATAAGAGCTTATTCGTGCTGATAACGTGTTGTAAACTAACTATAATACATGAACATAAAAGTACATAAACAAAGCACACAACATATTAAGAAGAGAAGTAGAGAGAGGATTTATTCTTCACTTGTTGGTTGTAGAATACATGAGAAACCCCTCTATTTATAGGGTGCATGGAGGAATTCCAAAGGTGAGAAGTTACAAGTTCATAGAGGTGAGGGGGTACATAGTGGGGTGATTAATAGTGGAGGTTATGGAGTTGAATGAGATGGGTTATGGAGTTGAAGAGTGGGGGAGGTTATGACTAGGTGGAGTGGTGGGTATCCACTATATTCACAACACATTTATATTTGTTTGTAATTTTTGGATTAACAGAAATATGTCCCACCACCTAAATTCAATGGTACACGTGAATTTGTTTTTGTGATATAACATTGTCATCTAGTAAGTGCTAAGAGGCCAAGGAAGTGGGGATAATGTAAGCAAGTGATTGGACACATGGGGGGGAGAAGTAAAATGAGAGTAACATGAGGAGAGTCACTTGTTTCAGGGAGGCCGAAATGCCACCATTTTTGGACTCAGTTATATCCACGTGGGTTACAATTTTGAATTTGTTTATTGTCTTGTTTTATTTTATTTTTTATTTTTTTGAAAATCGGTAGATATTGCTACCCCGATTTCATTAAAATTTCGAAGTACAACACTGAAGGAGGTGAGAGGAAATAGAGAGAACAAAGCAAACCAGTAAATGAACATAGTAAAAAAAAGGAAAAAGGGGATAGTTCTCGGCGAGGAGTCCGGTTAGAGATATTTAACCGGGCTTGACACCGAGCCATAATACCCCGATTAAACCTCAATCCTCAAGCGCCCGTTATTGAAATGCACCTCCCTCGCGCCCGCCATGCACCGACCCCAATCCCGCACACATCCGCAAAACAACTCCCACATATTCTCCCAATATATTCTTGCACCCCTAAATAGAGTTGCATTTCGTGAGAGCCAAATCACCCAAGTACCTGCCGGGACGATTGATTGTGAGATGTGGGCTGCCTCCTTGCCCGTGTTGGGGTGATGAAGGTTCTTTCCGGCTGCCCAGAGCTCCTCCAACGATTGGAAGTTCAGGGACAGCCCAGTAGCATTCCCGATCAATGACCACAAGCGGCAAGCAATCCGACACTGACAGAATAAGTGTTGCGTCGTCTCCAGTTCCTCCAAGCAAAGAATGCATGTGGTTGAGGCCGTCGGGTTCCATTTGGCCCTATATACCAACGTCATCACCCTGTTGTGATATAGGAGCCATAAAAATATTTTGATCTTCTGAGGGATTTTGGGCTTCCAGATTTGTGGCAACATCCGGCGGATCGGGGAAGAACCCGCTCGATCACGACACCACCAGTTGTACGCCTCTTTAACGCTGAAGCGCCCTGATGCATGCGGTTTCCATATTAATTGGTCTTCTGTATCTGTATCCAGCTCTAAAGAACTCATCCTTTCCAATACCAAAGCATATTGACTGCACTCAGCGTGCGATAATCGAGTGCGAGACAACTCCAAACATCGTAGCTCCGCATCCCCAGTGATTTGGCAGAACTCCGCCAGCGTCCCTTCTTTTTTGAGCGTGATTTGGTAAAGATCCGGACATTGAATGCGCAATTCGGCTTCCCCTGACCAGCGGTCCTGCCAAAAATGAACCTTACGTCTGTTTCCAACTCTCCAGCTGAAGGCACTTGACAGTTCATCACGGTCCGCGAAGATATCCTTGCATGAGCGCGAGGTACGGGCGTTGATCGATGGCCACCGTTTGTCACCCAGACCCTCCCCTCCACATCTATCGCGTACAAGGGAGATCCACAAGGCTTTGTCTCCCCGTAACCAGTTCCATATCCATTTCACAAGTAGTGCGCGGTTCATATCCTGCAGGTTGAGTACGCCCAGTCCTCCTTCCTTCTTGCTTCGGCACACCAAGTCCCATTTCATCAAATACGGGGTTTTCTGGGTGTCCGATGCACCTCTCCAAAGGAAACGACGCCGCGCTTTTTCAATTTGTGTGAGAACTCCTACAGGGAGTCGGAACACGGACAAGAAGAATAATGGCAGATTTGTCAAGACTGATTGAAGGAGTACAAGCCTACCTCCCCAGCTCAACAGGCGCCCTTTCCAACCGGCGAGTCGGCTATGCATCCGCTCGATCAGGGGGTCCCAGTCTGCTTTGACAAGCCTCCCTTTCACCAAAGGCAGCCCAAGGTGGCGGGTTGGGAAAGGCGCAATACCACACCCCATCCACGCTGCCAAACTGATGTTTTCTGCCTCAGAGGTGTTGATCCCAAGGAGTGAACTTTTCCGAGTGTTAATCTTCAGACCTGAGAGAATCTCGAAACATTTCAGGGTGAAACGGCAACTGCGTACATATCTCTCCTCGGCTTCACATAGCATAAGGGTGTCGTCCGCGTATTGAATCAATGACACTTTCCTTCCTCTTGGGGAGCAAGCTAAACCTACATACATACATATATATATATATATATGGGGGCGATTAGGTGCGGCGAACGGCAGGTGCGGCGGCGACGTGGGCCGTTCGATCGCGGGTCCATCACATCCAACGGTCGACGTGAATCGCACCCGACCGTCCGATGCGATGGACCCGTGATCGACGGCCCACGATCGACGCCGCACCTGCCGTTCGCCGCACCTAATCGGCCCTCTATATATATATATATATATATATACTTTTATGACTGATAAAAGTGAAAAATATATATATATGGCTAGAATACTGTGAGAGACAATCTACATATATGGTTTAATCTTTTAAAAATAATGAATCTAGTCCAATGAGATATATGTTTATTTAAAAAAAATATATCGTACAATTTTAAATTAAAGTGATTAATTTTTAGTAAATGCAAAAAATTAACGAGGTATATACTTTAGAAAGTATATACCTTCCTAAATGGCTGTGGAGGTATATGGACTGTTCGTGAAATTTTTCGCATAGACTGTGTGTAATAAGACTTATATTGAAGGTTTTGTCACTCTTTTGTTTTTTCTTTAATTTTAGATGATTTCTTTTTAGCTAAAATGTGGGCAAATCCATTTATAAAAATATATCACATCCTATTGGTGATAAGGAGAAAAACAAAAGAACAATATGTAGAAAAGGAAATAAATATTACAAGGTTTCTACCCCCCCCCCCCCCCCCCCCCCCCCAACCACAATGCCCTGCCCGGTAGTCACCCACCCGAATACGACCTTGGATGTCAATTCTCAAAGATTGTAATTCAAAAGGATGGATCAAACTCTGATATAACGTTATCTCATTTTGTTATATACTTATATATCCACTTAAAAAATAGCAAGACTTCAATATTTTGGTTATAATACTTTATATTATGAATTCATTTTATTGAGCTGCTCTAATAATGAATATCAACAATTCATTAATTTCTTACCATCGATAAAAAAAAATCCTTTTCAATTTCGTAATTTGTTTTTTTTAGGAAATGGTAGACTAGGGCTTCCCCGTTTTCATTGAAAAAAAACTGAAGTTACAAAATCACAATTCTCTTAATAGTCTGTTATGTTGGATAAAATTGATTTGTAACAATAAAACAAATTTGGCCTATTAAACTATTGAATATATATTCTGTGTATGAATTTGTATGATCTCAAGATATATTATGTAATATAACTTTTTCAAAATATTTTTTTAACATTATGATTCATTAATTTTATTTTTCATTTTATGCACATTGTCTGTGGGTTCCAATTAATTAAAGACAGTTTATTAAGGGGATAAAGGATAAAGGATAAAGGAATGATTTATTTTATTTGTTGTAATAAAATCATGACAAAATATGGATAAATGTTCTAATTTTGAATAAAATTAACTATGATATTTTATCTTCTAAAATTAGAATAAAATTATAATGTAAATTCTTATATCTTGCTAAACTATATCACTATTTATTTATTTTTTCGAAGGTTTTTCCTTTCCGGTAACTCATATCTTGTTAAGAGGTAAGAGTTGATTTGGTATTCAAATCATGGATTAGCTGTTCTTGTATTCAATTTTAATGGAATTCATGGATACATGGCAACACATGAATGCATGATCAGATTTTTATGTCAAAAACACATGAATTCCTTATGACAGCCAATAAAAGATTGTCACGTAGGCGGTAAGAGTCTATTAAAAAAAAAGAATATAATTTTCAATAAACTCTCACATATAAGAGTCTATTATAAAATTGAACATAATTTTTTATACTGCCTTCATAACAACCAATATACATGGAATTCCTGTGTCAAAGGTAATCTGATCTCCATATCAACAATGCATCAGGATAAGAGGAAGGGATGCGTTATTCAATTGGATTTTCTGGAAAGCGTATGGCAACATAAATTAGGATTTTTTATTGCATCTCCTCAAATGTCACAGATTCAATCCCAAATAGGTTCTTATGTTGAGGGAATGGCGTTAGAATTTGGGACACGAGAATTATGAGGTATTAAAGTGCAAATATTTATTTAATTCCAGGGGGCACAAGGTATAAAAAGTGTCTGATTTATTCAAGTCCAGGGGACCACCATTATGTGGCCCATCTTGAGATGCCACTGAGCATTGAAAATCAGAAAATGTTCCACTCAGCTATACTTGCACCTCATAATGTCACATCCTTTTATTTTAAAGGTGTATATATGCATTCATCTGAATTGCATTTGCCTTTTTTATTTTAGAAAATGATATGTGCAATTAGACAATCCACACTGGTTTTCTTCCTTTTTTTAGAAAAATTATATACTCTGCTATTGAAGTATATGCGTCATATAAAATGAAATATATATTGAGATATATTAGTGTAATTTTTTATACATACACTATGATAAAACCTCATACACTATGATCATAGTGTATAAGGTTATAGACAGAGCTGTAAAACGGATTGAGTGTATCAATGCGCGCTTTTTTTGTACACAGGCCCATATGAGTGCTATTACATAACAAAGGCCCAATACCCACGGTCAACATAATTATCACATCCCAACATGGGATGAAATTGCATGTGCATTTTGGTTGAATGCATACGATCTTTGAAGAGGTAATTAGGATAAAAGTAAGTTGAGTCTATAATTGCTCTTAGAAACCAGTTCATTAGAATCTTTATATGGACTTTTATGATTTTATTATACGTCTTTTATTAGAAAAATGTCTCAATAAATCTTTTAAAATGTAGAAATATATATAAATCAATTATTAATAAATTGTAACAAAAAATCTTCTTTTAACAATCTTGTAATATAAGATTACTTATCAACCCTTGTCTCATCTAGTACTTAAACTCTCTCCCCTATATTGTTTTTTAGGATTTATACGTGTTAGATAAGAATTTATTTATCTATATCTCTATCTCTATCTATATCTATATCTATACTATATATAAAAGCATCAATCCTAAAAAAATATTCAGTTGATAGAAATATCCTTATCAAATCTTCAATTTTCATTCATGCCCCAAATGATGCTTATTTTAGATACCCTTACCAAATCTGTAATTTTCCATCCATGCCCCAAATGATGTTTATTTTAGATACCCCAAATGATGCTTATTTCAGATATAACATATAAATATATAAATAACATTACATTTGATATTGCCTCGACTTGTCTCCACTATAGATATTTTCATCCCAAACAGAACTGTTGTGACCCTTCGTCCTCCTCTCGGAACCGACACCCTCGTCTTCACCAAAATGTCGAATAGTTGCTTTGATTATCCTTACTTGTTTGCTTTCATCCCTCTTCCTTTGCTGCTCAGATCTTCGAAGGTATGTTAGTTTCTATTATGGGTTATGGATTCTTATTTATTTTCTTTTAATTTTGAATTGTTGCCTTCAATTGTTGTCACTTCAATTTTAAAGTATGTAGTTTGTCGATCTTCTCATGTGTTTTAGGTGTGGAATTTGTTTCCTTGTCCTATAAATTTTTGTAATTTTGGATTCTATTCCAAAACCAATCACTCCATTCTCAGTTCTTTTTTTCTCTTATAATTTTTGGGGGTGCACTTTAAGATGTTCTTCAGTAGGCTTCAATTTTTTTTTAAAGTTTTAGATTTGTTCATACCCCAACAAAATCACACACTGTATAGTTCCCTTTCTCTATTATATTTTTTCTGAAGTGTGTTGTGCGGATGTTATTTGGTTGGGTTTTTCCAGCCTACTCAT
Organism: Acorus calamus; assembly: GCA_030737845.1. Lineage (NCBI taxonomy): Eukaryota > Viridiplantae > Streptophyta > Magnoliopsida > Acorales > Acoraceae > Acorus > Acorus calamus. The sequence continues at coordinate 25,711,374 of CM060860.1, forward strand.
ATGGATTTTCATAGTTTTTTGGGTTTATGCTCGACTTACTATTATTTTCATCTCAAACTGAACACTACCTTGCCCATTCTTACTCTCTCTCACATAATTTTTATGCTGACAATTTTAATTATTTAAAAGAACATGTATTTTTTTTTCTTCCAATTCTAAGGCTTACAGTGCTATTCTTTTGTGTCCCAGAAGTTGCACATTTAGCAGTCAACAAGTTGGTGGAAGAAATTGTATTTCATTTTGACAATGAATTCTGTTACAAATTATCGATGCGAAATTTTCTTTCAATTATGCTTGTATGTATTATTTGTTTTGAGTAGATGAATGTGTAACGAGTGTGAATTTTATGACATAATTAATCTACTTTCATGGTGTGTTTAGTGTTCCAAATTTCTAATAATTTGGCATGGTTAGATTTTCTCGTTGCGTTGGCTTTCCAACGCTTCTTACGAATCGGGAATCGGATGAGTATCGGTCAAGTTATGGTCTAAACCAAGCAACGGATCCTATAGGTGTCGTCGGGCACCTGGGCGACGGCCCCTGGTGAAGCCGTCGGGTATGTGAGCGATAGGTTCAATAAGAACTGTCGATCTGGACGAATTTCGAATTCGAAAATTGACCATTTTTGGAAGTAATATTGGCATTGATTGTGATTATTTGGGATTAATTGGTGTCGTGTAATGTTTCCCCCACGTGTTTTCGGTATTTAATCTCTCTTTTCTCTCTCGGGAAGGGTGTTTAAGCGTGGTTTTGGATGAGTATTCTAAATACTTTAAGGCACCGTTTGGGAAGCGGAATAGGCGGGAATAATGATAGTATAAGGGTGGTATAAGAATGGATAAGGAAAATGGTTGTTTGTTTGCAGAGTATAACTCGGTATTACTAAGCCAGTTTAAACGAGTATAAGAGAGTATAACAATTCTAAGCAACCCCTAGGATAAGCTATACTCACCTTATCTATTCCCATGGGCCCACATGTCAAATCAACTTTTTACACATCATCATATCAAATCACCTATCAACACTTCTTATACATCAAATGTCAAATCAACTTTTTTACACTTTATTTATATTTTATTATTTATCAAACAAACAACTCAACTTTTATTCTTACGTTTTCCAATGAGAATAAAAAAAATACAACCAAACAGAAAATCTTTTATTCTTGTAGATTTGTTATCTATACTGGCATAGTTATCTATCTAGAATAACTCAATTCCGCTATCCAAACGGGGACTAAGAGTTTTTCTTAGTCACAATGAGTCCCTTCGAAAGTTAAGAGTTTTTTCAAACCAAAGATGTATTTTCATGATTTTCAAGATTTAAATGTAGATCCATATTAGTATTTGCATCTATGATAGATCTAGGGTTTTTGAAAATATTCTTATTTAAAGTTTTGATTTGTTTTAATCAGATTTCATACGTATGACTAGATTTCAATGTCGATGTCGATCCTTTTCTGTTTAGCGAATATTTTAAAACGACTCATATTTTGTTTTCAACGATAGAAGATTTAACGAAATTTTTACAAAAAATAAATTAGGCTTTTGTGCTTCAGCCCCGGGACGGCCCCTGTAGGAGTCGTCGGGCATGTTCTGGACGGCTCCCAGTGGAGCCGTCGGTCCTTCTATAGATGGCATCATCAAGAACCGTCGATCATGTAAGTACGGGCGGTAGTTTTCGAAAGAGATTACTAGGTACTAACTTAAAACCTCATGGTGGGAGGTCTTTTGAAAAACTAACCTCATGGTGGGAGGTCTTTTGAATAACTTACCAGGACAGAGAGATTATGTTCATTAGTCAATCTCTTTAATAAAAATCCAACAGGATAATTAGTCCCTTAGTGATGCTTTTCAGCAGCTTCAATTATCAAATCACGATATAGTTTAAAAATATTATAGGACCGCAACAGACATCAAAATTATTTTGTCACATTATCTTGGACATAGTGAGCCCTACAGTTTGCTAACAGGAAAGGCATTCGATAGCAAATGCTAAGATAATGAACCATTTCCTTTCCTAATTGAATGATCTATATGGTTGCCATTCCAGCATTGTCAATATGGAAACTACAAGTTTTGCTGTCGTGGAAACTACAAGTTTTGTTGTCATAATGGAGGTACAACCCACATATAGCTCTGATTTTTTTTTTCAAAATATGAGAATGATCTATAAGGTTGCCATGCCAACATGGACGGCATGGAAACCACAAGTTCTGCTGTCAAAATGCAGGTACCACCCACCTAATGAGGGTCTAAGTCCCAATTTATTGAACTTGGATCCATCAGAGAGAAATTAGTCATCTGATAAAGGAATAATACAAGGCTACCAAACAGTGATTTGTAGTGCAGAATAAATGTTTTTCATTTTCAGTTTTATTTCATCAATCAGGTGAATTTTTTCTCAATTCACTTACAACTACGACAATAGAAATAAACCTGAAAATTGAACAAGCAAAGGAGCTTTGAGAATGGTATGGTCTTGGTCTTCTTTTATTAATTATGTTCAACTTTAGTGGGTCAAATTACTCCAAATAAACAACTAACATAAAAATTACAGTTTGCTATCTATGAACAAACCTGGCGAATAAAAAATCATCCTCTCACCGACAAAGAGAGTTTGAGACTCCACAGAAATGACAATCGACCAAATCATCCGAGAAGGGACATCTACAGTCAAGTACATATAAATTATAGTACACACAAACACACACACACAGCAATTACTTATACACTCTAAATTTACATACTTCTTCATAATAATTAACATATATAAATTATATGAAACTGTAGACAATCTTCTGCTCCTTCAAAGGAAAGATCCTCAGCATCGAAAACAAAAGACAATCGTATTACAATGCATGCAAAAAGTGTTTTAGTAAGGTGGGAATGAAAGAGGGCGTAGTGGAATGTTACAAATGTAAAAAATTGGATGTCGAATGCAATCAGAGGTACGTATTACAAAATTAATATATGGCATGATCATATGACATCATATTACTTATGATAGACACTTATATTTTAGGTATATCCTCAAGCTTATTGTGACGAATGAAATACAAAGCATTCTGATTACCCTTATCGATGAATCAGATATTTTATTCGGTTGTCCTATATCACAATATATCAGCATGAATGAAGAGATAAAATGATATTTTAGCTTCAATTAATGTTAAATGTTTCTATATACTGATTTTTTCAACATCCTAATACAGAAAGAGATGCAATCCAAGTTCAACAAGAATTTGATATTATGCATCATATGTTCTACACAAAAGCTAATAAAATTAATGAAAATGACAGAGCAATGAGACATTGGATTATATGTAGAGTGTATCGATGAGGTGAAAGATGTGGGCATCAAGAAGAACGACGGAGGCCAAAATAAAAGAATAAAAATTTAGATTGAAGTTTTCAATCTTCAAAGCTTAACTGTTGAAAAATTGCTCGAACTTTGGATTATTTTAACTCCTTGACTAAATAAAAAGGACTGTTTGAACCTTACTCTTCATCTTTAAAGGGTTTTCATTATTAATGCATCATTGCATTACTAGTACAAATTTGTACTTCTTTATGTTATGTTAACTTTGAATGATATAAAATGCAATGGAATTACATTCTTAATTGCTTGGGCTTGTTAGGGTTAATTTGGTATATTACATTGTGTATCATCCCGGGTGTATTTCATGTGCTCGTTGATCAACACATTATTCATGAAATTAATACATGTGCAACGCACATGTGTTTCAATTAGTAACCCTTACAGAAAATTCATCTAAAATTTAGAGATGCTAATTTTTATTAATGTTGATACATATCTAAAAAATAATGTAAAAAATATTTCTCAAATAAAAAATTGATTTTATATTTTATAAAAGTTTATTAGTCAAGTAGGGTGAAACTTTTTTTATGGAAAAAATATTTAAATATTAGATGAGATTAGTATAATGTACACGCAAATGCGCATATCTATACTAGAGTCCTATTATAAGGATTGGTACCGAATAAGACAAGGTCGACACTTTTTTAAATTTCCTATTTTACCCATACAAAGTCAATTTAGTCTAGGTCATCATAGGGGTACAATCGACATTTTTCAACCTGCTTGGATTGGTTATTTGCATATAAGCCCCTATATATGTAATGACAAATCTTAACATGTTATGGCGAAATATTTTAATCCGCCCTTGTATCTCTTTGATATTTATACACAGGTCCCTAAAAAAACGGCTACATTTGTCCGTTTTCTGTAGTTATTTGTAAATAGGTCCCCAGGTTCAGGCATTTGCAAATACACCCCTAGAGCCTTCTTATTTGTAAAAAAGTCCTTACAAATATCAGCCACCTTTGTCATTTTCTGTGGTTATTTGTAGGTAGGCCCCCACGTCCCTCATATTTATTATCACATTCCTAACAACTCTTTTTGGGAGATCTTTGAGGTTTCATCTTCAGTTTATTTAATCAAATCCCTATCTAAGTTACAAAGAGAAGTCTCGTTCAGATTTTAAAATTATAATATTATAGTGTCTTTGAGCACATAAAGTTATTTATAGCAAATCTCTACTGTATTTTCAACTTCCATTAATGATCATAAAATTAACTATTTCACAAAATTTTATCAATTTTTTTTAATGGAGGAAGTGTATTCCAATTATTTTTAAATCAGTTAATTGATTATTAGTATCATAAATATTATTGAATATATACTATTACATAAGAAAATGTAATTTTAGGATAAAACTAACTATTTCGTAAAATTTCATAAATTTTTTCTTTTCGCGGAGCTGTATCAAATTGCTTTTTAGTCTCCCTCTCTCTGTCTTTCTGAATTCTGACTACAAATTAAAAGATTTAAATCACTTAATTAACTATTAGTATCATAATATGTTTTTATTCATATTAGAGTACATTTTATTAATTCGCACGGATGCGCGTACATAAAAACTAGTTAATAAATTATACCCTGCATGCATAGAAACATATCGATAATATACATCCTAAAATTGTATTTGATTTGAATTCATATCTCCGATATTTTTTGTATCCCAATTATTTTGGATCAGCCACGGATATGATGATATCCGATAAAAAAAAAATATATGTATCCAAAATTTATTCTATATTATTAATTTTATATTAAATATATTTATATTTTTAGGATTAGTATGACTTTTTTTATTATTTATTATACTTTAAACCATGTAATATACTTATAATTTTTTTAAATTTATGTTTTATCTTATGTAGTAATTATATTTTTTTACATATTTAATTTATTAGATATATTTTTTTCCAGATATTTTAGATAATTTACGAATCCGAATACAGATTTTTATACTAATACAAATACTTGTATTAAATATCCGTCAGATATCGGATACAAATATTTTTTAGGATATCTAGTTCGGATACGAATACTGATCTAGTCTGTATCCACTCTATTGACAGACTTAATTACATGGTTTTTTAAAATCATTAACACATCAAAATTTCTTAACAAAAAAACATATATTATAAATTTATTGTTTATCAAAAAAATAATGTACATTAGACACTGACCATATGAATTTTTCATCAAGGAGGTTCTAAACAACACATTGACATAAAACCAAGGGTTGTTTAGCAATGGGATAAGTGGTGGGATAAGGGGTAATCATGAAGATAAGTGAGTGGGAGGACAATTTATCCATGTTTAGTATAAAAAAATAATCAGGATAAACTGCGAACAATTGTCTCAATTTTAAAATAAAAATGATGATATTTTTTTTTTATTGGTAAAATGATGATATTTTGTTTCACCTAAAAATTGGGATAACATTTATCTCAACTTTTTTTTATCCAATTTTAACAAATAAAAATATAAACAAATTTAATTATTTTTTTATCATTTAAAATTAAAATAATTTATTTTCAAAACTATAATCCATTGTTAGACCAGTCCATAAAATGGATTGCAATAGAAGAAGCAACAGCAAATGTGTGGGGTTAAAAAGTGAGTGCCTGTCACTGATGAAGGTCGGTGACATCACCAAAATCCGCTTCACATAGTGACACGTAGAGACCATCGGTCATAGTGTCCTTATTATGTATATCTACCACACCAAAACCCCAAAAATATTGAAATGAGATCTCTCTTCACTATGAGAGGAGCGTTGAACCCGAACCCAACGAGTTGAACCCAATTTTTATATGGGTTGGATTGATCAAATCGGGTTCGCGTTCGAGTTGACCAATTCAGGTTGACTTACAAATCGGGTTGAGTTCAGGTTGGTCTCACTCACAACCCGATCCAATCCGAACCCGTAAACTAATAGTTAAAAAAGAAGATCATGGCCGTTCATTATGTAGCTTCTAATATGGATAGTCCAAATTTTAGGTAAACCTAGCTAATCTTACGGGTTAGGTCGGGTTGATTTATTTAATTTGCACATCATGTTAGAAATTCAGGTTGTGTCGAATTGGTCCGATTCGGGTTGAAAATCGGGTTGGGGTCGAGTCAGTCCAATTCGGGTTGGCTCAGGTTGAGTCGGGTTGATTTATTTAATTATGGGTTGGGTTCAGATTGGTCCAGTGCGGGTTAAAAATCTAATTGGATCGAGTTAGGATCAAGTAATTTGGAATTCATGATAGGTTCGGGTCGGCCCGAGTTGCAGCCCCGAGAGGAGCTCACCGTCCAAAGAAGACAAATAATATGTGATTAACCCCAACTTTTGTTCTATTAATTAAAAATGCATTCACTCTTCCATTTGTTCACATTTCAACAACCACCCCCAACCCTCCCAACTCCATTTATTGTGGTCCAGACGGGCACTTTTACATGTGATCTGGTCCATCAAACTTGGTTTTTAGAAAGAATTTCCAATTAACTTAAAACAATTTATTTTTCTCAAGTAATGTTTGAAAAACTTGATATTAGATTCGCAAGAAACATATATTTGTTGGATTCTTAAAAAAGTTCATAAAGTTTTTTTTTTCTTTTTTCAAAAGCTCAAACCACATGACATTTGGAAACATATTTATTAAACTTAAAATATGTAAAAGCAAAATTATCTAGACGTTTTTCCATGTGCTACTAAATTTATAATCCGATCGCGTCCAATTCATATAGCTTTTCATATCAAAAGTATTTATAATTTATTTGAAAGATAATGTGAGGGAAACTCCCACGCACAGTCCCGGATGCTTTAGACACCTTTTTTTAAGCTCACACTTACCTAATGTCCTTTGATTTTTGGAGAAAAATTATTTAGGGGTCCTGTGATCACCTACGATTTATGTTTAGGTCCCTGTAAGTTTTTTAAGTTTTTTTAGATCCCTAAAGCAGTGAAAAATTATCTTTAAGTCATTGAAAACAGATGCTGTTAGACTGTCCGATAGAAATACTAAAAATGCTCATCAACGACTGTTAACATTTTGTGAAGATTAACAATGTACTAGAAAGTGTTAACAGTGTACTAGAGATGTTTAACAATGTACTGAGAAGTGTTAACAGTGTACTGAAAAACTGATTGAGGGATATTTTCGGTATTTTTGACGGACACAGTAATGGCATTCAATATCAGGGATCTAAAGATAATTTTTCACCGTTTCAGGGACTAAAATTTTTTAAAAAATTTTAGGGACCTAAAAATAATTCACATCCTCTAATTAATTTTTTCATTTTTTAATGAATTTATACGGCATGTATTTTCGTAAAAAATTATATACATTTTAATAAAGTGTATATTCCTACTCATTTAAAAAAGTAAATAAATGAAATAAAATTACATGGAAAACCTCACTAGTAAAATGGGACATTATGGGGGTTGCATATAAGGACTCTTGTAAGGCCCTTGTTCGTTTGTGATACCTGACCCAGGCCCAAAAGTCCCAAGAATCTCATTGATCGGATGAGGGTGTTTAATCCCACATCGCCTAATAGAAGGAGATAGTTTGTGCTTATATGTGAGCACAGCTCTTACACACCAAGATGCGTTTTAAACCCGTGAGCCCATTAGGGGCAAAGCAGACAATCTTGCTGTGTAAGCCTGGGTGTTACAATTGGTATCAGAGCCTGTCCATTTCGCAATGGTGGTGTGGGTGGCTCCACACGAGGACGTGTGGCCTATTAGGGGGGGGGGGTGATTGTGACACCAGGCCCAAGAATCCTAAGAAGCCCATAGATCGAGTGAGTGTGTTTAGTCCTACATCGCTTAATGGGAGGAGATAGTCTGTGCTTATATGTGAGCACAACTCTTACACACCAAGACGCGTTTTAAACCCATGAGCCCATTAGGGACAAAGCGGACAATTTCTTGCTGTGTAAGCCTGGGGCGTTACATCTTAATGATTTTTATATATTTTGAACAATTTACCCCTTGGTATTCTTTCATACCTGGTTTTGATTTTGATGGGACCGTCCTTGTTTAAGAATTATTATATGGCCCGTCTAGTCCCATCAACAAATTTTCTTACCCCACGGTGTTTTGCTATTCTCACCGATCTGGCCAGTTCGATCAAATTTAGTCGCCATTTCAGGTTTTTGACGACCGGACTTGGTCGTCATTTCAGGTTTTGAGCGACTGGATTTAATCGTCATTTCAGGTTTTGGGCGACTGGATTTAATCGTCATTTCAGATTTTGGACGACCGAACCTGGTCAAATAGGATTTGTAATAAAGTTTATAATTTTTTTTCTTCTTGAAAACATAATCCCACGACGTGTATCCTCCTTGAATCCTTCATATCACTCCAAGTCTGAGTTGTAATATAGGAAGAATAAATCATTATTCTTAAATGTAGAATATAAGAACAATTTTTTTTACATAAGTTACAAACAAATTTCAAAAGCCAAATATAAAATGTGTTGGGATTAACTGGTAAGTTTTTTTGTTTTCAAACAAAGAATCATCTTAACAACAAATTCAAACGAAGCTTAAAAATGATATATATTTGTCTAATAAGATATTTTTCTATAAAAATTTGAATTAATTGAAAGTATATATACTTACATTTTTTCAGTTACTTAACTGTTATTTGGGTAAAAGAATAAATATAGAATATAATGGATAAACCCAAAAATTTGTTTGTTTACAAAGAATAAGTAGATATAGTTCTAAACCCTGTTCGACCAATTACGATCGCCCAGAATCTGAAATAGCAACCAAGTCCGGTCGCCCAAAACCTAAAATGGCGACCGATTTCAGTCGAACTGGATTGGTGGGAACAGCAAAACACCGATTTTTTTTTTTTGTGGGATGAGAAAAATGCTTGGTGGGATAGACACGCCCTTATTATATTATTTTGAACAATTTACCACTCGGTATTCTTTCAGACCTGGTTTTGATTTTGATGGCTGGGGGAATTAGGGGATTAAAACCTCACAATTCTACCCAGAGTAGCCTGATTGGTAGAAGTATGGGACAAGGTGGGAAAACAAGGATATAAAAATGAAAAAAATGATACACCCAATTCACAAAATCATCATATATTTGTTGTTTGAGATTATATACATTCATATGAGATTTTCTTCTGTACCGAATAAATGCATATAACCTTCAAATAAGTACATACGACCTAGAGGCAATTTTTAGGGTTGGGTTTCTAAAATGATACATCACTATGATAAACTTTTAGTTTGCTTGGGATTTTTCTTATTCAATTTATAGTTTGTTTAAATGCACGATTAAAATGCTGAAATTCTTAAAATCATGTTTTTAAAACAAAGATTTAAAAAACATTGTTTTCGTAATTTTTTAAATGCTAGTTTTGAATACAAAGTTTGTAATTCATACTACAAAGTGTATAGCCCCCACTTATAGTTATGTTAATAACATGGTATGTAATTTTGCTTAAAGTGTATACTCCATACATAAGATGACATGTTTCCTTTATCAATGTATATACCTCAATCAACACATATACCTCGATGAGGGATGTATGTGCGCAATTCACACGGACCGCATGGTGGACTGCACCAAATCACTACTCATGTTATTATATTCCTTGTTCCACCTCTGCTATGAAACCAAAGTGTGCAAAAAGATGTCAAAATCTCATCTTCCAACTTTGTCGTCTCACAAACATATAGACCTTTGACAATAATTAAAATTTAAACCACCTCACCAAGGTAACAAAGCAGACTGTACCAATAATTTTCTCAAAAAAAAAATTGTACCAATACAAAAAAGTTTGAAAAGGATTTTTTTTAATTTAAAGCTGCTTTTGAAATTATATTTTCATGATATATAAATATACTCTTGTTAGATTGTGTGTTTTTCTAAAAAGAAATGCTAAGACCGCCTGGGACATTTGGAAACTTCAGATTGATTAAGATTCTTGCAAAAGCAGAATAATCCAAACACAATTTCAAATGCTACCTAGAAAAAGAAAAAGAAAAACAAACAATAGTAATGAAGAACATCATCCCATAAAGAACCTGTTACTTCAACAAGATGTGAATATATGTTGTTTAAATTACCTCAAGCTGCACTTTTCACATCCAGCACAGAAAGGAAACAATCTGCAGTGAAATTTGTAGTCGCAGTCGGTCAATTCACTAAAGCAACACTGAATCAACGTCCAAAACTAAAACAGGTAAAGAGACTGAAAACAGAAACAAATAACATATATTTGAATTTATATCTCTTCATCTTGCAAAACAGACATATTGGGCAAATTGAAAAAAAATGATACAACATCAGTACTCTGTACATGTACTGTAGATTGTAAGAAGTCACATAAAGCTCAGCAGCTTCGTCCACCGGAGCAGCTGTTATCTTTATGTGTTCTTACATACCCATTTAAAGAACGAATAACGCCATATTTTAATATCCGCATCTTCTAAGATCCCTTGTGAAAAAGGGATGTCTCAAAGCTTCTCGCGCATTCATCCTGTCATTAGGGTCATAGCGGAGTAGCCCTTGTAATAGGTCGATTAGATCCCCCGCGGAGTGGTCTACGTGTTGCATTACAAGGTTCTAAAGCACAAATTGAATAATTGGTATTATATTGGGATAATGCTCAAACAATAGTCAAACAGAGTGAGTTGAAAAAGATTTTAAAAAATATATATATTTGCATAAATACTTCTAAATGAACCCTATTTTGTCGAAGCACCTCCATTGAAACCCTATTACTAGCAATATCCCTCAAAAGGGTATAAGTTGTGCACGATGCCCTTTTAAACGGTGTTCATGCACAATTGAAAATGTATATTTGTTATGACGGGAAAGCATTTTGTATACAACTTATACCCTTTCGCAGGATAGTAATGGAAATAGGGTTTCAAAGGGCATAATTTGACAAAATAGGATTTTTTGGGGTATTTATGCAAATATCCTTAAAAAAATCTAGACCCAAAACGATGTGAAACATAGTTTCTGGTTTGGTAACATTTTTTTCGAAAATGAACTAATTAAAAATGCCATAAAAAAACGTTACCGGGAGACGTGGCAATTTCCAAACAGCTCTCATGCTCTCTCTTGAAGTTGCACCTTCTGGCCAATCCAGTCGCACTCCTCGCCTAAAATACTTCTCCGCGCGCCGGCTGCAGAAACACATAATGAAAGAAACACGTTGAATTCATAGATTTTTATGGAGTTTACATGATGAAGAACCGCAAAACTGCTCGAATCTTACTCGGCTCTATTGACCATGTGTTGGGGCAGGGGGCCGAGCACTCTTTCCATCATGGCCAGATGCTCCAAGTTTTCATGGGTTTGAAAGAGGGCCTCCCCCTGTATTTAAGTAAAATAAGATTAACAGGAAAGCAACAGAGAAGCTCCAGGCATTGCTATAGTATTTCCAGGCATTGCTATAGTATTTTGGACACAAAAATACATCTCCCACATAAAAATGTCGGAGATGAGAAATCTAAATAATTGATTGGCTAGTCAAAATGGTGTCTCAGGGGAAAATGTGTGCATTTATTTTAAAAAATATTTCTGTGTCAAAGATGTGACTCAAGTAGGACTGCATGCACCTAAAATATATAATTCAAGTTAAAACAAATGGTGTGCAAGTACTTATAAGAATCGTCATCACCATCACCATCACCGCCATTATAGAATCCTCCCAATATCTTGGGGTGAAGCCTTATCTCTCATTGCCAGAGTAACCTGGGCAATAGCCTAAGCTTAAAATCTTCAACACCCTTACTGACCACTTCCATCAAAGCATTATTGCCTTCCACTCTTCTTAGGAATTTCAGTTTGATTGATTACAAAGCCTTGGCAATTATTTCCAGCTTTAATTGCACAGGTAGAATTCATCTTGATCAATTATACATTACTTCATCCTCCTTAAAGTTCACTCCTAACTCCATTAGATGGACATTTCTAACTTTGTCCTTCCTATTTCAGGCACATCTAATGAATGCCTAATCTAGAAACTAAACAATGAGAAGCACATGTTAGCCTTCAGGCGAAGTAGTCATCATGAACAGAGCCTCCTAGGTAAGGAACCTTAGAGAAGAATTTCTATCTACCTTTTTTTAGAGCATCAGAATAATAATTCTACCAAGTATAAAAGCAGAACAAGGTAGGCGGAAGAAAGAAACCGAAACACAAGCACAATTGGACCCAGTGAACTTACTGAGCAAAGTTCAATAAGTATGCAACCCACACTCCATAAATCACAAGGATAATTCCATCCAAGACCTGTGAGAACACCCAAAAATGAAGTTCATATCAAGGCTGTAGAATTAATAAAATTTACGAGATTTGTTGACATAAAAACAAGTAGGAGCATACAAAACTCACCAAGGATAACCTCTGGGGCACGGTAGTGCCTTGTTGACACCACATAGTTGTGATCTTGATGCTCAAATGTTGTGCTCCCAAAATCAATGAGTTTAATTGCACTTGACATTGGCAGATTCTTGAAATAAGAAGATTCCTTAGATAACCATGACAGAAACTTCAACACAGTGAGAAAATATTATATTAGACAAGATGACCCAGACACGCAAAAATGAAATTGCTCACTAAAAGTGTGTTTTTTCCTTGCAGTTACAGTGATCACAAAATGAAACACAAAATATATAAAAAGAGAAATGAAAAGTTTTGCTGACCAATAAAATACATGATGAAGGCATTAAAATTAGTACCTTATAATCTGGCACCTTAACAGAATCTGAAGAAACAAGCAGAATGTTTTCCGGCTTCAGATCGGTATGAATGAGTCGAAGATCGTGCATAACTGCAAGAAATAAAGCAGAAGAAATCAAAAGCCAATTTGGTGATCCTACCTAATCTATTTATAAAAAAAATCATCTTTTAGATACTGTGAGAGACGCTCAAAGTAAACAATGATTTATGAGGTAGCAGCAATAAACTATCAAACTTTTAATAACAAGTACTGGGCATTAATGTGAATAAAGCCTAATAAATGAAGCTTGCAAGTATTTGTCACACACATGCTACAGACTCCAAAAGTTGTCTGCCAAGGTCCCGGACTAGATCAATGGGAAATGAGCGGTAGCTGTTTTTCCGCAGAAAATCGTATAAGCTTGGTCCAAGCTTCTCAAACACCTGTTAAACCATTTAATCCACCCGCAAGTTTAACTCTCCCAAATTTGGGAGATTAGGGAAAAGCAGGTCACCGCAAATTAATCAAACAACAAGTACCAACATATACTTACAATACAAATATGATTACGATAGTCAAACCAATTCCGTATTTGCACACAACTGCAAAGAATAAAACCACTTATGCAAAAGTTCAACTTGAGCTTCCCAAGACAAAACAGGAAGATATTATAGAATGCAAGACTCTTACCGAGTGCCACCAATGTCATGTTTGGCAAGCTTCTGAAGCACATCAATTTCAATCATAGCGGCCTCACGATACTTGTAAACAGAACGCACAATTTTTATAGCCACTATCTCTTTGTTTTCCATATCCCAGCACTCCAATACTTGCCCAAATGTCCCTGCACAATAATTCACACATAAAGATAATAGTGAAAATTGTCAATAATAAATGATGTCGAACACAGTGGGATCTGAAATACATATATTAGAATCATCATATCAGTCTATTATGACATACACAATCTAAGATAATAAACCTATGTCAGCTGCACTAGACCAAATTTGTCATGGAATGATAATAAAAACAAACAAACAGAGCTCTCCCAGAAATACTGACCTTCACCCATTTTGCTGAGGATTCTATCTGAAAAAAAAAAAAAATACTATTTGAGCAAACTCCATCAGAAACAATAAAATCCAAAGGTAGGAAAAATATAGAATATTTCTAGGGTATTTCAACAATAATTTTTGCGGATGAGAATAAGAATCATCAAAATTTGAAAAAGATATACCAACGCACACATATAGCATGGGAAAAGCAGAAGAGGGTCGCACCAGAATAGACCTCGATATTTCCATTTAAAAAACTAGATTAAGCTTCTATATGGACGCATGCCCCTGTTTCTAATAGAAATAACCCCAGTCATGGAAAAACATCAATTTGAGTTCTAACCCACACAATAAACCGCTACATGATGAGGAGAAACCATGATTGCAAACAACATGAAAGAATGAATAGATCAAAACATGGTTGGGCATAAGATCAGTCGAATCTAATTTTAATAAAATTACAACCAAAGACTTCCAATTATGCAGAAAAAAAGAAGACCAAGGAGATGCTTACAGCGAGGTGTTAGAGTCTCTCCAATGACAAATACATAATGACCATCCTTATCGTCCTGCCTCCAAGGAGGCGACCCATTTCGATTCAATCCACCAATATACAACGCAGGAGCGAGGTTCAAAACCGTTGGATTCCCCACTTCTTGTCCACAATTAATCTTTGTCATGATCTGCATAACGAAACCATCAAATTCTTCAAATTCATACATATTAGACTCTCAACTAACCAAGAAACAATCAATCGATAAACTTTTGAAAACTGATCAGAACGAAAAGAAAAAATTTTCAATTTGATGAAGACATCAAAAAATCATGAAACATTAGAGGTAAAAAAAAACCCTATAAACATTTTCAACGTTTCAAAGACAAAATTTCGGGCAATTTGAAAACCAGTCACAAACATTAATCCATAACACCCAATAAACCCAATCAACCATCACAAAAATCAAAATTTTGAAGAACAAAAACGAATCCAAACCCCAAAAAATCCCTAAAAATCGCGAACAACAAAACAGCAACAAATCAAGGACTCTAAACGTGAGAAAACCAAATCAGAAAAATTAAAAAAGTAACCTTTGGTGGGGGAACCGGAGGGGGCATGTCCCAGGTCAATCTGGGCCTCTTCCGGGGTCTCTTGTCCATGCTCGCGTGGGGGAACTCTGAAACCCACTGCGTCTCCATCTCTCGAAGTGATCAAGAGATCAAGATTCCGTAATAAATATCCTTTGAGATCGAATTGATTTTTTCCCCCTTCTTTGATTTCAACAAACCCTAAAAAAAATTTCGACGAAGAGAGAGAGAGAAAGAGAGAGAGACGAAGAGATGATCGGGAACAGCTAACTAAACCATGGTTGAGTTTTTCTTCGGGTAACCGTGGTTAAGAAGACTCGTGATATTATCGCAAGGTGGTTGAGCGATAACGCATGAGATGAGGGGCGATATATCGCGCTCGTGTTGGGTTTATCAAAATATTGAACTGCTAGCATATGAAACAAACTATACCGGATATTATTAGTATCATGAATATCAAAGTATACAACATAGGAATAAACTATGCTCCATATGAATAGAAGTGTACAGTCATTTATTACGTACTGTGTCACTCTCAGTTCGATTCATAAACTTCAATGGTACAAGGCCTAACGGACCGAGTCAGAATATTTATTTACCACTTTTGCCCTTGGTTTTTGACGGGAATGGTGTGCTGTGGCACTCAAAACTTCCAAAAGCAGTTTAAAGTTTTTGTTGGTTCAAAGAAACCGGTTGGGGCGGGGAAATTGTGGCGGGAGAATGACATATTCACTTGTGTAAAATATAAGATAAATATATATATATATATATATATATATATATATATATATATATATATGAGAGCCGATTACGTACGGTGTGCGGTCGGTGCGGTGCGCGATCACGGGCCGTCGATCACGGGTCCATCGCATCGGACGGTCGGGTGCGATTCACGTCGACCGTTGGATGCGATGGACCCGCGATCGGACGACCCACGTCGCGCACCGCACCGACCGCACACCGCACCTAATCGTCGGCATATATATATATATATATATATATATCTCGAATGGCATATTTGCCAAAATATATATATATATTTATCAAAAAAAAATTAAAAAAAGTGTTTTAAAACACATTTGAAAAATATGATTTTTCCTTTTTAAATAAATTTGATTTTTCAAAAGCATATTTTATGTGCATTTTAAAAGACTATTTTTGTTCTACAATTTTTAAATTAAGTTTGCTATCTAGGAAATGTTTGGTGCCTCCTTAGAGCATAGTTACATTCAATTCATTTTTATTTTTTTAAATCATATACATCATTTAATTAGATATGTATTTTTATAAAATATGAAATTATACTCCAACGAATTAAATAATATCATTTGTAGAAAATATCAATTGTTTTTTAGAAAATCCAAATAACCCTCCTGAGTTGAACTTCCATTGTCTAATGATGAATATTCTGTTTGGTTAGCCCTAACTGAAAATACATTATAAAAAAAAACCCTACATTTTTTACTTGGAAAGTTTAATCCCCTATATTAACCAATAAATTGCATCTAAAGTGTTTTTTTTTTATCCATCCAAGCAAAAACATCCAACTGATCTGCCAACATGTGAATGTCCTATAGGTTATGCTGATACATTAATTAACAAAGTTGGAGGGGTATAGCACTATCTTAAATAATCAGAGGACATAAAATATCAAATGCAAAATTTGACTGATAAACAATATCTACAGATAGGTTTATGTTCAGACCAGCCTAATTGATACATGTACAACATTCCAAATGAAGACAAAAACAACTGGAAAAGATCCATGATAAGATCAACCAAACCTGAATATACTGTCAGGAAACAAGCTTCTTAGATGGATTTCTGACACCTACATATTGATTAACTAGTTTATATTCATGCAAACCTTCATCTAAGTTCAGACACAGACTGCGGCGAGATTAAGATGAGATGAAGTCAGAGATGGTGAAAATCATGAGAAAATACAGGCCACAAATCCATATCTATCAAAAGTATAAAATGTACATGAAATATTCAGTGATTCTACATAATGCCAATAAAATCTCAGCAGGATAAAAAAACAGAAAGAATCACAATCTGGTACAGAACCGCCATTCGATCACTTAATCAACACCAAATAGTGAAAGAACCCCTGAATCTAGTTAAAATACGATGGACGGGGAAATTGTATCACCTGTTTGACACGGATTTTCATATCAATCCTCTCCAAGGACAAAAAACAGACCTCATTAGGACTGCTGAAGCTGGCTACTCTTGAGCTTGAATTAACAGCTGTTACACCTTCACCTAATCCATCACACATCAAGTTTGATTGAAATAAATCATTTGGTAAATCTTGCTAGATAAAGACCATGGTCAATATATTGAACCCCAACAATTTTGTCTCCAAAGAGTCGACCATGCAAACAATGTGCTGCTGCACAGGCCGCTTCGCTTCTTAGAAACTCAACAAAAACACATCCTTGCTCGAAAACTCCAGTAAAGCATGCCAATTTCTCATTCTTATTATTAGTGACAGAAGGGCGTTCTACTTCGGAGGTTGTGACAGGCTTCTCCTGCTCATCGCTTGCTTGCTTCTGCCCTTTTGTAACAGAAAAGCTATTGTCCAACTCATGATTCAAATCTCTGACCGGAGATTCTCCAACCATCTCTAAAACCTCATATTTCTCTATTTTGGCTGTTTCTGCGTCTTGAGATTCACCAGAATCCTTCCTCTCTGTGCTGGACCTGGGCTGGGCATCCTTGCCAAAGATCTCATTATCTGAAACTTCATCCATGATATGAGTTTTTAGGTCATCAGAGGGAGGCATTGCTTTGCCATTATCTGTAGTACTGCAGTTTTGATTCTCCACTGCTTCTCGCTTCTCAACTTCGACCTCTGGATCTTGCAAATCCGGTAGCATGTGATTATCTCCTTCTAATTTAACTTCCTCAGAAGCAGCAGCGCAACTACTTCCATAGTTGACAAAATTGAAAGATTTGACAGTGCCAAACCTGCAAGGTATCTAGTGAAAAATTGTTTTATCCAACAGAAAAAAAGTGAATATTTGTTGGAAGGATGCTTTTCTTTGTGGTTGACGAGACTTTAGGAGAAAGAAATCACAGCATATGAGTGACATTTTACATAATTCATTCATTATCAGCACAGAGAGTTTTAGAATCAAACAGACCTAGCACACTCCAGCCGTATATCTTCAAGTGCTTCCTCCAATTCAGGTTCACACATTAGGGATAAATCCTCCTGATTGAACTGAATCACATTGATAAACACAAGATATAAGAATTAATTTAACTTGGGAAAGATGCTTTTTTATGGAATCAATTGTCTCATACCAGGTTCTGAAACTTCAAAACCCGGGTGGGATTCTCAAGCAGTGGCTTTGCATGCTCTGGGATACCATAGAAAGGTGGACTTTCATCAATTTCCTGAGAACCAAGCTGCGTTCAGTACAAAATATCTTCAGAAATAAGAAATATTTATAGTCAAACAAAGAATGATGGGCTAACAGCACAATAAGTATCTTATTGTCATAACAAAGTAGACATTATAGTGTTTTTTTTAAAAAAGAAAAAAAGATAGGATAATCTTATCAAAAGAAACCCTTGGATAGAAGGAAACGAGGGATCTCCTTACAAAAAATGTGAGAGGACAAAAAGGGGATATTAAAACCAAAAATAAAAGGGGGAGATACCCCCAACAATATAGTCCCTGATCTTCACCTCCCGAACCAACAATTATAGAATTAGGTAGTGTTTGGAAACACGTTTGAAAATAAGATCTTGAGTAAAGTGGTTTAAATAGACTTTGTTTCTGGAAAGCGCATTTTCTGCGCTTTTTAAAAAGCAACATTTTTGCACTAAAAGTTATAAATAACTTTTTAATTAAGCATGCTTCCTGAAACCCGTTTGGTAACACGTTTAAGCTTTCTGCTTAATTAAAAAGCAAAATCACCCCCAATCGTGTCACCAAATGGGCCCTTAATCCAGGATACTAGAAAAATATCAATTTCACCTCAGCATAGGAATCAGGAGTAGCTTTAACCACAGTAAGAATATTTCCTCCCAGCTTCATCCCATTCAATCCAGCACATGCCTTGTGAGTAATTGAGTGATCCGCATACTACAGCACAAAAGTTCATTGTATGGTGTCATCCAACAGAGTTTCACAAGAGGCACAAGATAAATGCAGGGGCTTCATCATTCACCAATCAATGGCATGAATGATGCGTATTAAAACTTTTAAGCTGGAAAAGCAAGCTGATAAGATGCTCTAGCCCTATGATTAATGGAATAGGAAGGAACTGTGGCTTCGGACTTTAATATTCCATTAATCAGTCAGTGAAATTAAAACCTCAAACTGGTTAAAAGTTTCAGTCATTTGTTATTTCATGTGGTGCCTCTTCCTTGGAGGAAGTGAAGGGGCATTTCATCAGTTGCCACTATGAATCTAAGTTGTTAGGCTTCCAAGCTTAACACAATTTCACCGTCCGGCACACAAAGCTGCTCAAAAGGATTACAAATAAAGTACCACCAATGATCACATGAAATTGACCACAAACAATCACTAGTAGTCAGTGATGATCTATACCTCCAGAAAGGCACATGATTGATTGAGAGCTTCATTATCTTCAAAGTGGTATGCCTTCAAAAGTCCAAAGGCACTACAGATCTCCACTAGCTGTAAGAAAATTTTAAAGGATCACTGTCAAAATAAAGAGTAGAAGGGAGAGTTTTGCATGGAAAACTGAAGAGCAATTATTTGTTTTGCATCCATCATATCTGATGTCATCCAGAAGTAACTGCCTATGTACTTACCATTTCTGATGACAATGTTTTTGAGATTCCACCAACAAAAATCTGCAACAATAGAGAACAGGCTTCAGTAATTTCACTAAAAGTTAGAACATTATGGAATTAAGGAAATAACAAAGAAAAAGCATCAATATTTTAAGCATCAGCAAAGAATATTTGATTCTCCTAATTCCAGTAGTCCAAGAAATGAATTGTTTGGGTGGGAGATATTTGATTCTCAACAATCCTCTTTGCATTTTGATACTGATGTCCACATATGTCCTCGCTAACTGTTCTGTCAAGATCTTTAGATTTACTTTACATTCTAGCCAATATCAAATATATTATGATACTCATTTTTTGTTAATTAAAGGTGGAAAACTACCACCCACAAGTATTAAATGGTAAAACTCCTATTAAAACAAAAGGAGAGGAGTCTGAAGAAACATAAAAGAAAACAGAAAATAACAGCAAATAAAGAAAGGAAAAATAGAGGCAAGAAACTCCCTATAAATCAGCCTACAATAATTCTTCCAGTTCTGAGAAACAGAGGCATATCATGATTAATGATACACTTATCCTATTCTTTTCAAGATATTTAGATGAATGCATCAGTGAGAGTAAACAGAAAGAACAAGAAAGACACCAAGTACAGAAACACAAGAAAAAAAAATTCTTTCAATAACCCCACACAATCCCTAGCCCAATGTTTCCATCATTCCACTGCATTGTATTGATAATCAAAGTAATAGAGTGTAGGATTAGGCACCCTTCTTGACGGCAAGAGAAACTTAGCATGTGAAAGATAATACAGAGAAAACTATGAAAATGTGGCTGATACATGGCCTGGCTGACACAACCAACAAGTTTTATCCACGGCTTCACAAATCAAAGTATGACCCATCATGATTTGAGATTATTTTTATGACTTAATCTTAATATAAAGCCAAATCCCCATTGATTAATGTTGATATCCTACACGGCCAGCTGGTCAGTAGAGAAGGGCTAGTCTTGCCGTGGTCAAGCTCAAAATTGGCCGATGAGAATAACTACAACGTTGGTTGGGCAGTTTAAGCGCGCACACCAATGAAAAAAATCTTGCCTCCAGGAATGGAATGAATCTTAGATTAGGGAATGTGACCATAAAAATTGCCTTCTATAAGGACTATTCATATAAATTCTAACCATTTCAAAAGATGCAGCTCTTCTAAATGATGAAAAGAATAGAGCAAGGAATCCAAAGTGCATCAGAAATATAATCCAAGATTTTGGTGCTATAATATTGCAGCCATGTCAAATGGTGTTCATAATTTAGATGCAAGTTCCAACATTCTAACATAAACGTGAAGAAAAGGTATCCCTGATATTGCATACAATACCTTGTTTGGTGAATCCTTGACGACACTAGATATAGCATCAACTACAGGCGTAGAAATTGGTTTCTCCAGGATCCCAGTCTGCATGAAAATAGCAATTGTCTGAAAACCTGCTACATGGATATTAACCATGATAAACCTCAGATACTGAAGGTCAATTTAAGAAAGCAAACAGCTTTATAGAAAATCAACATGTAAAGCAAATAACATATCATGCAAAGCAGGATGACAGTAATTATTAGAATGACGTATGACTGAACCCATATAACCTTTTTAATATCACTTGTATGGTCAACTATGTTACACAGTTTTATGTTGACACAGTTTATCTATAATAAAAAAAAAGTTGCAACATAGAAAAGATCACATCCAAATAATTGCAGTAGCTTATTAACACTAGTAATCTAGCATGAAAGTAGCAGTAAGTAATCTGTCCTGAGATGGTTATCATTATTATTAATCAAGAAGAGGTTAAAAAAAAACTTTTTTTTTTTTGGTATTGAGCAAAAAAGGAAGAGTTCGAAAAATATTTTAGGAAAAAGAAGATTATATTTTCATCGGAGGTGGACATAAATCCTGATGCTCACATGTCGGTTCCCTCCTGACAAATTATCTGAAACGTGTTTGATCAGCCAATGCTACAAAAATGCTTAGCCCATAATATATTTGAATGCCTTGCTCTGCTTCATAGCTATGCCACAAATACATAAAATTAACCAAGCAACAAATAGTCTTTCTTAAAGATGACACACTTGAATTTGAGGCATTCATGTCATGGGTGACCTTCACCTTTTCATATTGAATATATTCAAGCCAATATGTTGTTCAATGACAGCAAAAGGCACTGTTTTAATCTGATTCATGCAGATGCAACAATATGTATCTTGGGTTTACCCTGTAAACTAAAATGTTAAATTAAATAATTAACCATCCTCCTATAAGCACCATTGATGTTGATGTTCATCATTGTACCTGAAAATTTTGAACTATCACATTTATCTATCACTTCCTATATTGATAGTCACTATCTTTGTGTATAAGTTTGCATTTAGTGCCATTTTGATGCAATTATTGTGGCTACTATGATTTTCCTGAATGCTCAGCATAAAATCTGATTTTTCACCCTATCCTACTCAAATCATCCCCACACATCTGCATCCACATATAAATTATATTTGATAAACAAAAAGACCATAAATCATTGAGCAGGAAGGATGACGAAGCCAAACAAGACTGTGGAGGTGAGTACAACAAAGATCAAGAAAAGCAAAATCTCTACTAAACAGACAGACTCAACATAAAAAAAAATGCTACTAATGAGAACCTTCAGGGTTCAACCACTCAACTGTCATAATATTAACTACCATGAATAAAGGAATAACTTCGATCAGACATGCTGTGGAGGTGAGTACAACAAAGATCAAGAAAAGCAAAATCTCTACTAAACAGATAGACTCAACATAAAAAAATGCTACTAATGAGAACCTTCAGGGTTCAACCACTCAACTGTCATAATATTAACTACCATGAATAAAGGAATAACTTCGATCAGACATGCTGTGAATTTCCAAGAGGTTAAAGACAACTTCAACATGGATCTACCACCACCATATTCGGTGGATGGGAATAATGAATTGATTAACAAAACATCTGATGGTTTTTCATAAAATGATAACCTCATAGCCTAAACCCACCACAGTTGTACATTGCAGGCCCACATTGCAGATCATGCAGCAATTTTATGGACACTGTACCCAGCAACACCCGAAACCCGAAATTTTAAGTTTGTTACCTTGTGAGAAAAATATTGCAACTGTTTCCTTGGTAAGGAAGGGAAAGTAAAGTATGAATAAATATCTAGGGGATCAAGAAATTATGACAAATGTTAGCTGCATTGTAAGTATGTTGCTTTCCATTTTCTTCTGTGGTACTCAATAAAATTCGATTTGATATCTAGGTTCTACCTGAGATTCTTCATACTTCCAACTATGATTTGCATCCCTTATTTTTTTTGGTTTCTGTCGAGGCCCATATACTGTCAATTGATCCTCCCTTCCTACATCCACTATTTGAGTCCCAAACACAGACATTCTGACCCTAGTTCTTTATTCATACCATCACATCCCTGAAGACTCATTTAAGCAAAACAAAGTCCATTTAATTTCTGGAAATGGATGTCTCCAGTCCATCACATCATTTAATTGGTTAAAATCCAAATAAACATTCTTACCAAAAAAAAAATCCAAAATAAAGGACAAGGAGTCTTCCCTAAAACTTATACAAAAGTGAAAAGACCGGCTAGTTTGCTCCCAGATTCTCATTCTTCAAAAAAAAAAAAAGCCCATTCCCAATTCAGTTTACTATCACTCAGTTCCCCCCTCCTACAAATAAATAAATAAAGTGCGAAAAACAAAATATTTTATTTGTTCCAATCCTTAGATTTTCAGTAATAAAAAAACAGCGGCACCTAAGGGTTGATCCATGATTCTACTTCCCCCTTTTCTTTTTCTTTTTCTTTTTTTTTTTTTTTTTTGGGGGGGGGGGGGGGGGTTAGCAGATGACTCAGTTTGTTAGTCAACCCAAAGAAGTTTTTTTTAAAAGAAATATGTGGCCGTACCATTAGGTTTTCATTGATATAATCATAATTTAGAGTAATAGAACATGGACGTCAAACACGTACCTTGCCAAAAAAAATCACCTAAAAAGTAAATTAAATAAACACCAATGATAAAGTAAAACTATAAAACCCCATCAGCTTCAAACCCCAAACTGATCATCTCAAACAAACCTCCAAACCAATTAACTTTGACTTGCAAGTTCGATCAATGAACTTGATATGCCTGATTTTCGCTGCTAGGGTTTTATTTTAAATATGGCTTTTTATGAGCTACATTTCAGTTCAGATTCTTCTTATTTTATTTTTTTCTTGCATAAGAGGTTCCATTGTTGTTCTTGGATTCATATTCCTCTTCCATTGCTTGATGGGCTCGGTTTGTTGGTAGGTCTGCGAGGCTTCAACCCACCCAACTTTGTGAGGGTATTCCATGGTGAGTGTGACAAGGGAATGGTGCATGGAAATCACTTAAAGTGAGTCATTTCTTTTCATTGATTTAAAGAGGAGAACATTTCAGAGACGGTTAAGACCTATGAAGTTCACAAATTTTTAGAGAAAAATTAAGGAGAGGGTAGGGACCTATAAAGTAATTAAAAAAATTGTGATTTTTTTTTTTGAGAGGGGGAGGCGCCCAGCCCCCTACTGGGTCCACCGACGGATTCAGTTGAGAGCTTTTTGGTGGAATAGACTCAGCTACTTGTTTCTCAATTTATATGGTTTTGCTGTTAAATCCACATTCCGGAGATCCCTTATCTTTTATTTTCTTAACTTAATGCTCTTTTCCCTTGGCTGGAAGGCCGTAACCTTCCCACCCCCCAACAAAAGAAGAAGAAGAAGAAGAAGAAGAAGAAGAGAAGAAAAATCACCACCAAAGAGCTTGGTAACTGTCAACAAAGTTACATGGGCCTACATCAACTAAGAATAACAACATGAACACATGCTGTTCTTTTATGCAACAGTGTTGTGGACACATGCTGGCCATGGCATTTCCACATTTCTTAACAAAAAAAAAAAGGACAAGTGTCCAGTTGTTGTAACTACATGGATTCAGAGTGTTCAATAATGCATCCAACCCGGATACGAGCACCTTGTTATAGGTTCTACTCCAATTCTTTTATCAAAGGACAACAAATACCATAAGAGGACTACTTTAGACAACTGAATGTGGCAGGTGTAATAACATATCCAAGTTGGAAATGTGGAATGCTTTGTATTTTTAGTAAGTAACCAAAATTCTTTAGCAAACCAGTCGTAGACACCTAGAATGAAACCAAGAATGGACAGCCTCAAAAGAGCTCCAGAGACTCTACATTGTACAGTTTGCCAAACTGAAAGCAAACACCACATCAGGAAGGTCCTTTTGCAGTCAAGATCAATCACCAGTGTTCATTTCTGAAGCGGAAATCATATCAACCTTGCACTACATCTGAGAAGTCTCCTTTCTGTCACCATCCTGAATGTGAATTATGACACACCCAATACAAATACCCTATTTAAGAGAGATTTCAGCACCGTTGTCAGAGAGGATTTCATCTAATGGCACGAATGCATATCATGCCTTGTTAAAAACAGAAGTTAAAACCCAAAAAGTAAAACCAGTATTTACAACTAATACAAAGAAATACAAATAAAGAATCTTGAGCAAAGACAATCTTGAGCAATCTTTCACACTGCATGAGATCACCCGCCATTAAATAATGGCATTCAACATTAGAATTGCTAAATCTAACAAATGAGTTTGATTGTTTCAATAAAGAATCTTGAGCAAAGACAATCTTGAGCAATCTTTCACACTGCATGAGATCACCCGCCATTAAATAATGGCGAGATCACCCGCCATTAAATAATGGCGTTCAATACTTAGAAATTAGAATTGCTGGATCTAACAAATGAAGTTTGCTTGTTTCAAAAATCTTTCTCAATTTTAATGATCAGTACTTTGTTTCCACACAACATTTTCATTCCATCCCCACAGGGGTGTGGGCAATTTGGTTGATGCACAACCAAGTGATATTCAAAGGCACTACTCCTTACTTTGAAAACATATGGGAACAGAGGAAGAGCTTCATAAGGATTGGAGCCTTTATTGTGAGAGGGCCAATAGAATTGAGTTTGTCAGGGGATCACTCATTATTGAGGAGTGATGGTGGTGGTCAGGAACTGGACTAACATAAGCAGAGACCTCTTATGCTGGTCGCGAACTAGTTTTTTTTTTTTTTTTTGAAAATTGTATCCCCCCAAGGTTTGATCCCCTTGACCTCCTTTTCGGAGAGTGGGGTGTTAACCGAATAATCGAAGCTTGATTTACAACTGGGTCGTGTTGTTCCCTTTTTTTTTTGTAGACTTTGTACTACTATAATTTAATAAACTCGTGGTAGGCCGTCCACCTTTTGTTTTTTGAAAATATTTTCATTCCATGGATTAAGGACCAAAATTTCAACTTACTTCCTTTAATGTAATCCCAATCATTTATTTTTCCTCAAGTGAGTTTTATTCTCACATAATGGCACTATGAAAACAACTTTTCTAATGGTGCATTGCCAATTCAAGCAAATCGTGTCTGAACTACTATATAAAAAAAGGCACACTAAAGTCCATGTTAATGTACTTCTGAAACATGCTTAGGCACCTCATATATGGGTCAATAGGGCTTCATTACTATCACACTTCCAGAGTAACAATAAGAAGTATCTAAAATAGAGTAAAAGAGAACTAGTCAATGATTCAAAGTATTAGGTAATAAGAACTGTTAGCAATCACATAACTAAATGAAATTTAATTCTCTTTGAAAGTTCAATTCACGTTTAAATTGGTTTCACTGAACAATACACAGCTTATTCAATAATTTGCATATTAAATGAAATAAGCACATACATGCATAACATGATTTTTAATTGTGCAACAAAATTAAAACCAAAAGGAAAAATAACGCTCGACTAGGTTTTGCTCTAATAGATTTTAATGTTGATATTAGTGATTTTGCCTGAACTCAAAATCTCAAATGTTCTAACTTGAATTTACATCTTGTATTGTTTTGATGTTGCAATGTCATTGGGAGATCATGGAATTGATTTATGGGTGATTTAACATGTAAGAATAATTTTCTATTTTTGTAAGTTTTTTATATTCCAAAATTTTCCCGAATTCTCCCAAACCTAAATTATACCAAATTGCAAATGCTTACCTGTGCAATATTCTTCCCGAATTTCAAACTGGTGACAAGGCTAACAAGCACATAAGACAATTCAGTACCAAAACAAGTGATTTAAGTTTTCAAGTGAGTGGTCCTAGTTTGTTGAGTTCTTAGACATTTAAGTTCCCTGTATAAACACCAGTTCCCCCCATAAACAAAGCAGTCTTATTATCCTTTAAAAGCAGTTTTCCATGGCAGCTCATTTTGCACCTGCATTTGGGTTTAGATTGACATCTTCATCCCTCTGTTCTTTTTGCCTCTCATTTTCCAAAGATTTCAGAGCTACCCTCGATCACTCCTGCATCACTTGTCATGCACATGCTGTACCAATTTCTGATACTTAAACCTTGCTTAATTACCTTTGCATTTTACTAATACAATTTCAATAACAGAACAAGGCTTCCTCCCGAGAGTCATTCCCCGGTGTCAGCATTAAGTGGGCAGCGATGTCCAATAAACTCTGAATTGTTGATAGCTTAAGTGGCATCCCACTCAACTATTTGGGCTGAACTATATAACCTCCAATCACATGACAGATTCATCGACTGAGAATGCTTCCATAATCCCGCTATAAAGGAAATCAGTTAAAATGTTTCCACATTCAGAATGTGACCGTTCCATGTACTGACGGGAATCCCAAACACATGCAACCAACAATGACATACAATAAATAAAAAGAACCAAAGCAGCATATGCACACTCAGAAACTCAAAAGACAAGGAAAGATTACATTTATCAAATTCTGGTCAGCAACTGATGATATTAAACAATTTAAAACTTCAATAAAATAATCAATTACTTCCATCAAATACAGAATAACACATTTAATATTTTAACAGATACAGCAACATAAGAAATATCTAGAAAACCACATGGATTTTAGTATGATAAGAAATTAGAAAAAACTAACTGCAAGCTAGAACATTAAAATTGCTGATGTTTTTGGAAATCTTACAGTTGCATCAATGATGTCTTTGGGACGCCAGATTTTAATGGTAGATCCAGAGAGGGACCTCCCACTAAAAGAAAGAGCTATAGTGGCATCTTCTGGTGTAAGAAACTCCACAAGAGCCTGATTTTTCTCTTTGTTTACCTGCAAATGATTATGCATAAAAGCATTACCTACACTTCCCATTTAATGTGCTTCTACCCATGCACAACAGATATAACATCAAATTGAAAGAACAAAACGTAATTGTTCACTTACAATACAGCTGATGCATGGGTTTGCTCCCTGGATATGATTGACACCAGATGACATAAAAAATTCATTAAAACATTCCAACACAACTTTATCAGAGGCAGATGCTGGAATGTTTTCTACATAAAGCCTCCTCATAGGATGCGTTCCTTGTGTTAATTGAATAGAGTCAATTGATTCACTTTTCGTCACTGAGAGAGTAGTTGAAGAATCCACAGGTTGAGATTTAAGTGGAATAGATACAGCAGTAAAAGCAGTTGGCACCTGATTCACACTTTCTGGAATAGCCTGCTGAAATGACTGAAAACTAGTCTGATCTTTTTCTGCAGGAGGAAGGTCCCAAGCACCAGATTTCTTCTCTGGTGAACGGACAGTAGGAGATGGAGTCTTAATGGCTGCCTCGCTTCTCCTTTTCCTTGGAGAATAACCACCAAGACCACTTCCACCGTAACGCCGATAACCACCACTTGCATACTTCTTATTGTCTGAAATTCTATGTTTGTCACCATTAAAGTGCTGTCTCCCTGATCTATCTCTAGTGGAATGGAATGAAGAATCTCCATAATCCCGTCCACGGAATGACATTTGTTTGTATGCCCTGGGTGAAAGTGATGTAGACCTATCCCTGTCTTGATCGCGATCCCTACTCCTTGACCTCCTCCTCCTCGACCTTGATTCTTCATAATGAGATGACTCTTTCTTCCTGTTTTTCCTTTCTGAAGTTTCACTGTCTCTCCTTCTACCAGAATAATGTTTCTTTGTAATAGCCCCATCTATTTCAGATCTGTGCTGATGATCAGCTTCTTCAATGTGTTTCCGTTTGCTATCTCTATGAGACTTCTTTTCTCTCTCCACATGCCTTTCCTTTACTGTTATTGAACCTTTTGTGTGTTTCAATTCAGCTTCAACTTCCATTTCAACCCTCACATGGTCATCAACTTTTTTCCTTGGGCGAATCTGCTTGCCACTCTTGCTGTCTTTATATCTGATGCCCTCATCCTTGCTAGACTTTATTCTCAAGTTAGCTTCAGAGTCATTGTTCCCTTTCTCCTTGACTTTTGAATGATCAACCCTAATGGATTTATTTTCTTCTTTATTACTGATAATCTCTTTGGATGTGTCTTCTGAAACATGCTTATCCATGCGTAAATGGTTGTCCTTTTTTTCTGCATATCCTCCATCAGGTTTAGAATGAGCAGCCTCCCTTTCGGCATCCTTTATCTTTGATGACTCACTTGCCTCTCCAAACAACACTTTAACTTCTTCTACAGATTTCTTGTGCTTCCTTCTGAGCATGATCTCTTCAACGCTGAAAGGCCTTGTCCGTGCTGCAGTTCCTTCATTGTAGTTACTTTTAGAACTCTCAGAAAAATTTCCATGTTTATCTTTTCGTCGATCTCTTTTACTCATCTTGTTTAAGGATGGACTTCAACAATTCCAAAGATTATCCAAAAACCATTCAACCATCTAATAAGTTTTTACAGTTATCCAATTACAACACACGCCTTATATCTGGTTCTGCACAGTGCACTACTACAAGTTCAGCATCACAGCCAGATTTGCAAGCCAGACAAGCCCATAAACAGAGGCCCTTTGCGTCTGAAAACTTGAACTTGACTAAGATCTAATACAAGCCAACTACATGCATTAAAGTTTTTAAGCTATCCCTAACCCCTGCATGTATATCCATAAAAAATAATAAATAGAGAGTAGAAAAAGGGTATAATCAAGTCTAAAGCAGAATAAAGACATTCGATGAGAGAAAACCAAACAAGCGTAGAAAAATACGACAGGTGTAAATAACAGTAACACTCAAGGGTAGCATAGAGCCTGGAAATTCATTGGATTGAAATTAAACACTCGGAATGTCAAACCCCTGCAGTCAATAATAAACAGAAATATGTGTTGGAACACAACTGTCTATGTTGCTTCTTTTTCTTTTGTTGTTGTTTTTGGAGTAAGACTGTCTGCACAACTTTGCATCTCAGGCAGAAGAATGCATCAAATTCATCATTGAGCAGTCCTATTCCCAAGCAAAAAGCATTGTTCATTGGAAGAAAAAAAGTATGTGCAGGATTCATTTCATGGAACACTTTTTTCCCCAGAAGATGGGAGCACACCAACTAAATTTTGCTTAAATAAAGGTGTAGCATCAAAATATTCAAGCAGGAACTATGACCAGTTCAAAGAGAAACCATGTAAAAACAAGAGTGGATCGATAACTGCGGGAGTCCACCAGAGGTCCTCTACATATTTTACTCTGATCATCTTAGAATTTGATTCACTGACTTAAGGTCATCTTCGAGGATGACTGTGTTCCCAGAGACTAACCATACATGAATTTCTAACGAAGGCCCAAAAATTAACCCAAGAACATCCTTGTTAGAAATTTTAAAAAGAACAAATAGTTGGCCAGAAAATTTTCATATGGAAAGCAGTCTTCAATTGTAACACAAAAAATATATCAATTCTTCACGCATGCACTATTTTAAATCGCGAACGATATATCGATATATCGGTCGATATATCATTTTTGGCGACGAAATCGCGAAATCGCAGTGATTTCGCGAGGTTTTATCGAAACCACGCTGACGTACGTCAGCGATATATCGACGATATATCGTTGCATTTTTTTATATATATATATTCAATCTTCTTTTTCTCCTGACGTCATGCTCTCTCCTCTTATGTTGTTTTTCAGGTTTCATTTCATGTCCATCATTTCATGTCCTGACGTCATGCTCTCTCCCTCCTGAAGTCAAGCCAAACCTCTTTTTCTCCTGACGTCATCACCCAAAATATAACAAAAAAGTGTTATTATAGCCTTATAATTTGATGATCCGGTCTCGTATGTTTTTATTAATTATTATATTTTAATAAAATATATATTTTATTAAAAACAATTACACCTTTTACAAATGATTTGATACCGTTTATTAGAATATATTTTTTTAAAATAAAAAACACAACTTATAGGATAAATATGAATGAGTCAATTTATTTGAGTATTTATTTTAATAAAATAAAAAATAACTCATTAAATATATATATATTTACACCTTTTACAAATGACACACCATTAAGTGGAACCCAAGGAGAGGATTTTGTAACCAATGCAATGGATTATCGATTTAAATAAAATTTCCTCACTTTTATAGTTTTATATTGTAGTTAATTAGTTATGCATTTTTATTTTAAACCAAAACCATTGTAAAATTATTAATATTTTCATATCAAATTATTCTTATTCATTTTCATAATTTTCAAAAATTTTTTACTTTTTGCTGTTTTTTCAGTTTTTTTGGACTTTTTTCAAAAAAAAAAAAAGCAAAAAACACCCAATCGATGTATCGATCAATATATCGATCGATATAGCGATATATCGATAGAGCCCTAAATCGATATATCGATTTTATCGATATTTAAAACACTGCACGCATGAATCCAAATCTTATATAATTCATCAGAGAATAAAGATGACCAAAATAAATAAAAAAAGAAGAAGAAAGTTTCAAATGACATTATATATATGAAAAAAAAGGACAAGATGAGGACAGCGTTTTAGAGTTGTGTATGATAATACCGAGTACATGACCATAAAATAAATTAATTATTAAAATGGATACATAATAGGCAGCACATACAGTACTAAAATTTTCACCATGATCCGGAAGTGGGAAATGTCAAAACCTTCCAAATTAGATTTTATTTCTTAAACTTATAAGCTATGGTTAGTGAACAAAATATCAAGAAATTACGATTCAGATAATCACAAATTTAAATTGTTGTTATGGCCAAAGAATGCCAGATTTTGCAGAACCACATAAGAGAAGGATGTCAAGAAATATATAACATGCAGAGTTTTCAATGGTTCTGTTCATGCTCTCTTCATTCTCCAAGATTTCTTTTTCATGTATGAAGTACCCTTTTATCTGTGATCAGCCAGCAAATCTTAAACCATTTACCTGATCTATTCTAAATCTTTTATATGTTTCAATTCCCCAACCCATTCCAAGTAAAGTTACATCATTTTACTAAAAATAAGAGGGATTCAATAGGACTAAAGTGAAATGAACCTGCAACAAAATATCAGATATTTAAGTTTCAGGAAGATCTTTGGAAAATAAAACTGATAAAAATTAGACTCAACTGAACAATAATTCACCAATAATTGGACTCCATAAGTCTGAAACTTTTTTTATTTTGAAGAAAGGTAGGCATTCTACCATGGTTTTATTTCAAATCAAGGGGAATGCCCAAAGTTCATAAAATACAAGGAGAAGGAAAAACAACCTGGGGAGGGACCCCAACCTCCCCAGGTTGGGGGGAAGACACACCCCCTCCCACCCAACAGTCTAATCAACCATGGCTAATCCACGATGATCAACACCCCCCCCCCCCCCGGGGAATAATATATTTATCCCCAGCACAACAACACCCCCACTTCTTGATGAATTGGGTCACCGTATCCCAAACATTCTCCACATACACCCTGGATCCCCTAAAGATAGCATGATTCCAAGTAAGCCAAATAGACCAAACCATCATTGGGACAAAGGACAAAGTGATTTTGGCCCGGGAAGCTTCTGTTGCCTCCCGATCTGTATGTCTGAAACTTCAGTCTGGTGAAAGCGAGGGAACTCTACGAACAACTGACTGTGAGGAAATCTTCTGAAAAATTTATATCCAGTCCTGCCATCATTGAGATTGCAGTATGGAACTCTTCTGATGGTACCAATAGAGATGCCATTCCAGCCAAGGTGATTAGGTGAATGTATCAGTTCTTGGTGAATATCGCTACTGTGCTGTTGTCTACTTCCGTCAGATTTCAAACAAAGTCCTCCAGTTTAAGAAAGAAGCCCGTGACTTAAATAGGAAATGTCATACATAACAAATGAGAACCCTTTTCAATATAAAAAAAAAAAAATTTACTGCTACTAAAACCTAGAGTAGAGTACCGCTTGGTAGTAGTAAATATCGCAACTAAAGAAAAGAGAGGAGAGTGGATCCATGCTAGGGTTCCTCACACCTAACACTTTTTCTAGTGATGGGACCAGTGCTATACAACTCCCCTTTTGTACTATACTGGGGTATCTTCATAAAATATGTAGGTAGAAATACATGAATCAATAGCATAGAAGTTTTCAATTTTCTATAGTCGTACCTTTTTCCAAATGTCTCTATTGTATTTAATGGTTTGGCTCATCAATTGCTATCTTCAGTTAATCTGTTAAAAGTTATTGGGTTCATGTTCCTTCCTGGTTGTGAGTAAATCCATTCCACACCCACGGAACTCTTAACTAAATCTTTTTAGTTCACCCCACACCTTCACCATACATGCAAGTGGATATACAAATAGATATGACATGAATGGAAATGATAGCCATTGGTTAGAATACTGATAATACATAGAACTTCAAGTGGAACAAGACAGATTTACTTCGATTGCCTATTGTCGCCTCTACAACCCTCACTTTAATCTATGTCCCGAGGCTTCTAAACTACAAGCTACACGTAAATTTAACATAAAGCAACTCTTCTATGCCATGATAAATCTTGAAGCCCAGCGTGATGACTAATGAGTCATGTTTCTGTTGAGGTCAACAGAAAATTTTCCATTTGTTCGTAACAATGCAGAGCAATATCCACCAAAAAATAAGAAAGAAAGGCAAGCAAATAAAATGAAGGCACACATTTGTACTTCTAAGCATGAAAAAAAATTACATTTCATGGGGTGAATCATGCGACGAAGTCCTTTTTTCAAAGAAATTGATCCAAAATCTCTTATCATAAAAAACCCAACTGCAAACCCTAAGTACCTGATTCATGCCCAAATTTTGAATCAACATGAAACAGTTGATGTATTTATCATCAATATAACGAAACCGCACTGATTGTCCACGAGAAACAACTAAAACATACAACTACAATAAACTAGAACGAAAATGGCATCGATTCATTGGGCATAACCTGTATATGAATGAAGAGAGGCGGATACAGAACACTTGGTGAGATAAGCATGAAAGGAGTTCAAGATTGGAAGATAAGAAAACGCATACGGAGAGATGTGGATGCGAAGCAATGATAGAACAACGAAACCCTAACGAGACAGACCTGAACGCGAACAGGGATCTGGTTCGACTTCGAACAGGACCCCACAGTGACGCCGACTTGGTTTGAAGCGTTTTCAGGGGATTCTCGTCTCTGAACGAGGGTTTCTGTTTATTTATTTATTATAATTAAATGAAAAATAAAATGTTACTCAACCTTGTAATAATTTTTTAAAATTTTATAAAAAATAAAATATGTATTTTAATAAACAGTAAATACCCCTTAAATTTTTTTATAATGAGGTGTGTATATATATTCATAGGACGTGATTGCGTGCGGTGAACGGCGGGTGCGGCAGCGATCACGGGTCGTCGATCACGGGTCCATCGCATCGGACGGTCGGGGGCGATTCATCTCGACCATTGGATGCGATGGACCCGCGATCGAACGGCCCACGTCGCGGCCGCACCTGTCGTTCGTCGCGGTCGACGTGATTCGCACCCGACCGTCCGATGCGATGGACCCGTGATCGACGGCCCATAGTCGCTGCCGCACCTGCCGTTCGCCGCACGCAATATATATCATTAATACATACGGCTAACTAGATATATAAATTGAATAAAGGGAAAATGATTAAAAAAAGTCCCTCAAAAGTTAGAAATAACTAAATCAGTTATTTTTTAAAATTATACCTAAAAAAATCTCATTTTACAATTTTAGAAACACAAAAAACTAATCTACCCTTATGCAATTAGATTCTTAATACATTTCATATCTCTTAACTTTGTTAAAATATTTCACTCTCTTAATTTTATTAATATATTTCACACATTTTCATGTAGATCAATTTTTTTAATTATAAATTATTTGTGATTAGGTGGATTTTGTGAAATATATATCAATATAATTTAAGTTTTTTATGATGAACCCCATTAAATGTGGATGTTTTTTTTTAAATAAATATGTACTAATGATATAATATGTAAATAGCCAAAAAAATAAAAAATGTGAATAAATGTTTAGAATACTAAAATATCATCTACTGCATTGTCGCACAACACTGATTTAAATTACATATTATAATTATACATAATGAAAAATGATAAAAAATATCATGTAAGATATATATAAGAAACACACAGATTGATTTTTATTATGTATAGAAAGATTTTTGTTTTGTAAGAAATATATGTTTTTAGTGTGGAATAAAGAGGAATATTAAATGTTTAATCACATAAGGGTATATTAGTCTTTTGTGTTTCTAAAACGGTGAAATGAGACTTTTTTAGGTATAATTTTAAAAAAAGACTGATTTGGATATTTCAAACTCTTATGAGATTTTTTTTATCATTTTTTCATAAATAAAAACGTAAAATTGGTCCAACTGATAGGATATGGCATGAGACATGACACGTTAATAAATCGATTATTTGCACCATACAAGGGATATGAATTGTGCTGGATCGATCGTGTGACACTAAAGAAATGTTAAATTTATAATTGAAAATAAATAACAATTTAAAAAAGGGTTTTTTTTGTATGTATGTCATTAAAAAACATGTTATTTAATATTGTACCACTTCAAATAAACTGTTTATTTTTATATTATTGAAATATGTAGAATTTATGTATATTTATCATTCTAGTTAACTTTTATCCAAATTTCTATTAAAACCGTTAAGATCTTTGAGAAAATACCAAATTATCCTTATTTTTTTGCATATTTAATCTTACCAAATACAATATTTATACAAATAAAAAATATTATTTTTAATATGAAAATGATAAATTTCATCTAAAATCCAAAAAGATAAAAATTAATCATACAAACTATTTATTAACAAAAATATAATAATTATTAATACTTACATTAATAAAAATAAAATAAAATTATTTTGAGAACAATTAATAATATATATACAAAATACAATTTTTTAAAATGAAAGAAGAGGTAAAGTTGAATGACTCATTGTTGATTTAGAAAGAACATAAAATTAATTAGATTATTATGATTAATTATTTACATTACGACAAAAAATATTATATGTATATATTATTTTTGTCAATTTTATTTTTTAATTAAGAAACCAACTAGGCTCATTTTGGTTAAAATGATAAAAGAGGGGCAAATTTTTACATTAAAAAAATTCTAATAGTATAAAAAAAATATGTTATTTGTGATAGTATAAAAATAAATACCATATTTTTTTGGGGTGCTGTTACACCCAGATCTATTTCCAGCCCCAATTCTAGCTGTATATGCGTCGATAGATTTTTATCGACGCATATGCTTATGTTAATAAGGCATATGTTTTTCAATAATTTTTTTACATTTTTTATAAATGCATCCATGCAATTTATTGGAGTATATGATTCATTTTTTATAAAAGCATATACTCATTAGATGAGGTATACTATTTTTAAAAAATTTAAAACGCATGTAGACTAGAATTGAGACTGAAAATGTGGTTGAATGTAACATTATCTCTTTTTTTATACACGTGTACAAAAATGATGAGCCAGGCCTGTTAGGCCCGTGGTGGCTTTAACAGGCCCAACATGAGTTAATAACCTGTTGGCCTCTTATTTAATGGGCCGGGCTAGTCCAACATGATCCGTTTACACTCCTGTATGTGGAGTTCTTACTTCTTGTGATCTTCTCTGTTTAGTGAGTCATTTGTAGTGCTGCAACTCGGGCGGGTTAGGTTCGGGTTGACTCCAACCCAAATTTTAAACTATTCAACCCTAATCCGACCCAACCCGGATTGGACTAACCCGACCCCAACTTGATTTTTGTTGGGAATTTTAAAAAAGAAATCAAATATTTGGGTTTTAGTGGTCCTCCTTTTAGAAGATGAAAGTGGTTCTATTTTTTAGTCTCACATTGGTTGATTGTAAAAGGTTTTGAGTGTGTATAAGGAGAGCTCAATCTACTCTAGTGAAGTCCTTTTGGTGGACATCTTATGGTGGACCTTTGATGTGGGGTGGTGCGTATTGGGCGTTTTAAGGTGCACTTGGCACTTCAATGTTCAGATGCGATGCGCACCGTTGGATTGACGGTTGATGGTAATAATCACCAAGAGGTGCCATTGGAAACGGTGGACCACCGATCGGACAGTTATTGTAACTCTCCATTCATGAAAGGGTGTCTCATTTAGAATGAAAAGACACTTTGTTGCCTATAAATTAAGACCCTTAGATCAAAATCACACAACCACCATCACACATCTTCTCTGTTTTTTTTTTCATTACGAGTTAGCATCATCAGTCCCTTAAAACAGAGAGTTCCAAGAAGTTGATCAGATAATACACACTCTGTATTCAACACCTCAGTGAAGACTTCATTGTATCCTGCAGGCTGTACTTCATTATCCCTGGTGTACTCGCGGTTTAATCCGGAACGGGAGAAATCTGTCTAAAAACATTCAACTTAGTTGATCATTGAAACATTCATACTGGTTCTGTCCTTCTCCATTGTCCCAATTTCTAATAATTTTCAACCCAAATTAGATCAACTCGACTTAACTCGAATTTCTAACATGATGTGCAAATTAAATAAATCAATCCGATCCAACCCGTAAGATTAGCTGGATTTACCTAAAATTTGGACTACCCATATTAAAAGCTACAGAATTAACGACAATGATTTTTTTAACTATTAGTTTACGGATTCGGGTTAGGTCAGGTTGTGAGTGAGGCCAACCCAAACCCAACCCGATTTGTGAGTCAATCCGAATTGGTCAACCCAACCCATGTAAAAATCATATTCAACTTGTTAGGTTCGGATTCAACCCGACCCAAGTTGCAGCTCTAGTCATTTGTGCTCTGGAAGATTGGTTTTTAATGGATTCCCAATTTCCGCTCAGTTGATCTTCCCATTATTGACTTGGGTTTTGAGTCTGACTTAATTGATATTGATGATTTTTCTTTGTATAATTGTGATTGTTAGTTTTTTATGTTTTATTGTTTTAGTTTTTTTTTTCCATTAATAGATTCTTTATGTATTGATTTTTGCATTTTTTATGAAAAAAGTATTTTTCATTCATTTCGACCTCCATTAGAATTGGATTTTAGTCTTTTCACTTGATTTCAGTTGAATCGAATCCTGACATAAATTTTCCATCTTCAAATCATTGATTTGGGTTGTAACTTCATTTTAGTCTACTTTAGTGACTTGTGTATTATTTCAATTTTGTTTTTGGGAGAGTTGTTTTTAATGGAGCTCAGTTGATTTTTTCAGTTGATCTGTGTTAGATGGTTTTTCTTTGTTTGTGATTAAATAATAATATATTAATTTTGATGTTATATTTTTTTATTTTGGGTTCTCGTTAATGATTTCTTTATATACTAATTTTCACACTTTTTAGGCTCTGTTTGGATATAGAGTGGTGGGCTTCCGCAGTGGGTGAATGGGGAGGAAAAGCCGTTGTGGGTAAAGCAGTGTTCCAAGGCGACGGTGAACACAAAAAAAAACGAGAGAAAAACGCATATGACAAAATTATTTTGGTTTATAGACGTTGATGTGACAACCCTGTTTGTTTCTGCGTTTCGCGTCCGTCAGCGTCCATCAATGCTACTGTTCTCAAATGCCTTCCCAAACGCCCTTAGTTGAGTTGAATCCTATCATAAGTTTCCCATCTTCTCATAATTGATTTGAGTTTATCTTGGTCTTCTTAGCGGCACGTGTTTTGTTGAATTATGATTTTGGGACACTCATTTTTATTGAATTCCCAATTTTCAGTTAGATCTTCCCATCATTGATTTGTGTTTTCGGCCTAAATTAATGAGTATTGATAGTTTTTCTTCATTTGTGATTTTTTTTTTTTTTTTTTTGGGCCCCAAAAAACTACAAAACTATACATTGCCAGGGCAACAGGGATATAAGAAACTACAAAACTATACACCACCAGCAAAAACTATATATACATCTTAACTATTAAAGTCAGGATCTTGACTATGTATCCAAGCTTTAACGCTATCAAAATGCTACAGTATAAGTCTTCTAATTGTGGAATCCGTAAGACAATTTATAAACACTGCAATTTATAAACACTGCTGTCCTCTGTGTATCACGGGCACACCGTGCCAGTGCTTCTGGCACTTTAACATTGTCTCGAGGGACTTTACACATATGAAGCTTTTCACCAAATGGAGAATTTACATGACAGTGCTCTCAACAGTCCTGTAAGTGAGGAAGCCAGGTCCAAGTTGCTTAATAAACATTTTAGTTGTCATATCATTTTAGTTTTAGGACACCATTAATGCATTCTTTATTTTTCTTCTCATTATGAAACTCCACTGACACAGGATAGCAGTCTCTCGCATAGATTTCAGTTGAATCAAATCTGCTCCGTGGGCCAATCGAATTAATTGAACTCTGTTTTTGATTTGGGTATTGTTACACCTAGGTCTCTTTCCAATCTAATATCCAGTCTCCACGTCAGCCCCCTTCCATGTCAGCTTCCTCTTTTTCCAGCCCCTCCCCTCCATGTGAAAACCATTATTTCAATTACCTACCCCAAACGTGAAGAAACAATGAATCCCAATGAAAAGAGTGATGATATTAAATATTATGAATTAATTGTTGGGATTAAGTTTGACTCCATTGATGAAGCGTATTCTCAATATAAGGCTTTTATTTTCTGCAATAGTTTTGGTGTCAGTAAGATAGGAAGAAAGTTCACTTCCGAAGGTGACCTGAAATTAGTTATTTTTTCATGTTCAAAGGAAAGAAAGTACATGAAGAGAAATAGTGAAAGTAAAGCAAGCACTAACCTCTCATTACGCAATCGAAGAGTCGCCCAAAACTAAGCGAAAGGTTTCATGGTGTGAAGTTGCCATCAACAAGCAGAAAAATGTAAGTATATGATTATTTGTATTTAGCACATACCCACTATAAAGGCGTATATGCATCGATAAACTTTTACAGATTTTTATTAGTCCATTTGCTTTGTTGATGTGATCTCAGAAAAATTGAGGATCGAAGCAGCAACAGGAGAAGCATCACAGACAGGTTACGCCTACAAATTGCATATCACCAACACCAAGTTCACAGTAGTATTCTCAGTTCGCATCATAATCGACTTATATGGAAGGGGAATTTGAGAGATGGATGGCATCATAGTCAAATATTTTGTGAATGTTCTTTATAGTTATAATGTTTTTTATTCGAAACTGAATATGATGTATTAACATTAAATAGGGTAATTGTTCAAACCAACAACAATAAAAAAAGAGGAAAGTGTTGTAACACAATTTAACAACATAAAACACAGAGAATAGAATGTGTTGTTCAAATAAACAATTACACCACATAAAAAAGACATAAAAAATTGTTTAAACAAGATGCGCAAAAATATCACTGCTACATTAGAGAACCCCGATCTGCTGGAGTCGTAGATGTTGTAGATACCCCATTTTGGACTAGTCGGGACAATAGAATACATGTCACTAACAATATTCCTTCTGCACAGAAATGTGACTAAGATTTCATTGAGAAACTCTAAAGGGAATGAAAGGAGCCAAATAACTAAAGAAGAAGAAGCAACTAATCAAAAGAGAGGGAGCTTTATCGAGAGACGGATGAGGGAGCACCCGATCAAAAGAGAGGGAGCTTTATCGAGAGACGGATGAGGCAGGACCCGTCAGATGCCTGGTTGACGGATGCTAAGGAAGCCGTCTCTTACGCTG
Organism: Acorus calamus; assembly: GCA_030737845.1. Lineage (NCBI taxonomy): Eukaryota > Viridiplantae > Streptophyta > Magnoliopsida > Acorales > Acoraceae > Acorus > Acorus calamus. Next base: position 25,752,476 of record CM060860.1, read on the forward strand.
TGGGCGGATGCGCAACGTGCGTCAATATGGCGCATGCAACCTTAGCCACGCGACGGCACTGGTCATAGCCGTCGGCCTATCTGAATCACAACAGTTGGCAAACTCGCAGTGGCGCTCCTCCTTTCAACTGAAGATGCCGTCCTTTGCCCCTGTCAGAACCTGATTGACGGGAAAGGTGTGATGATAGCTCTATGTGTTGTCTACATACCATTGGCTCTTCCTCTCTATAAATAGAGGGCATTTGTGAAGAAGAAGATCATCCACAATACACAATCCATAATCCACAAACTAGAACCCTGATTCCACGACCTCCATTAGCATCCCCTAGGAACCATCTTCCTTCACCCATAGAGCTCGTAGACAGCCCCTCCACCCTCTAAAAAAAAAGAGAATCTTAGTAAAAAAAGAAAAACTCTTTCCCACCATTCATGTCAACCTTAGATCATCTTATTTCTTTTTCTTTCTTTATTTTCCACTTGAGTCCTTCCCACTGTTAAGCCCTTTTGTAATACAATTTAGGTTTATATAATCTTAAGTCTTGAATAATTGGTGTGTGTGTGGAACTCTTGTATTGAACTTAATTTCTCCATTCGGAAACGAGATTCACCTGATGGACTGCCTTGCCTGAGGCCGTCGGTCAGTTGGTCTAGGGACCGTTTGGAACTCCCTTTGGTTATTCATCAATTTTGGGTTGAAACCCAAGGATTACTAACATTTCTTGTCTTGTTTATTTACTTTCTTTTGCTTATTTCAGTACTATTTATTTTTGTTTATGCTGAATTCCTTTACGTCTATTTGCTTTAAGTTATTCTCGCTACTTACCCTCTACTTATTGTAAAATTTTGAGCATCATTTCCGACGGCCTCTATAGGATCCGTTGGTTGCATTTGCGTATATTCCACTGTGTATTTTTTGTTTTCGCTCTTTTGCTTCATGCATGCTATCTAATCACCCTTGCTATTTGTTTTCTTCACTTATTTTAGTATAAATTCTGGTTTCTTCATCGACGGCCCCATCCGGACCCGTTGGTTTCTCTTTCTGTTCTGCACTACCTCCACCTTACTGTACCGACGGCTCTTACAAGTGCCGTCTTTTGGTTTTGAGAAAATCTCATCTGGCTTCACTCTTTCTGGTGTTTTGTTACTGGGAATTTCATTTAAATAATCTCTTATCTTTAAAGCATTGTTCCTATGATGAAATCCAAGTACTATAATTTCTAAGTAACCTTTTTTGAGAGTTTGTCTGACGGCCCCTCTTGGTACCGTCGCTTGTTTTAAATAAAAAGGACAACTATTTTCAAACCGACGGATGCTCCTGGTGCCGTCAGAAGCTTTAAAAAAAAATCTATTTGCAGTTTTTATCTCAACGGCTCCTGTCAGTGCCGTCGCATTTCACCCTTTTAAGTAACTCCTTCTATTCTCATCATTTGATCTGAGTCTCGTACAGGACCAACCGTGAACCTCCTACCACCTTAAGGCACGGCCGGCCGTGAACCTTAGGAAGAGAATCCATAATCTCCCTTTGCGAGGAGATCATTATCTTTTCTTGCTTTTGTGTAAAAGCAAGTGGCGGTCACTAATCAAAGTCTCCAGTGAGTAATCTCGGGTCATTTCTCAAAACGGCAACTTAGTGCGTCGCGTACGTATTGAGTTCAAGTCTAGAGAAACATTGTCGAAAATCCACATCGACAGATGCGACCTTGGAACTCATGAATACCATGTCTTTGACTTGTTTTGGAATATCTGGGTGAGTGTTGATCGGCCAAACCTTTGCATAATTCAATATTGTTTCCTTCAGCAAGTTTACCACAGTAAACACCAATGATTCATAGATTTACCCACTCAACTAATTGTACACTTTGAATGTCTTCTTCTCCCTGTCCATTATCAATAAGAACCAATGCTTTGAATGAACATCCAAACAGATAAATCAAGTGTTCAAAAAACATATTTAACATACATTCACGGACATACTATATGTATAATTTATACAAGTAGGCATATGCTTCCATTAAACATGGTCATTGTTCAAACAATAACATTCAAAAAAATAGAAAAGTGCAGTAATACAATTTAACAACATCAAACACAGAGAGGAAAATGTATTCCAATAAACAATTGCACCACATAAAAAAGACACAAAAAATTGTTCAAACAAGATGCGCAAAACATCTCTGCTACATTAGAGAACCCTGATCCACCAGAATCGTAGATGCGACCTTAGAACTCATGAACACCATGTCTTCGACTTGTTTTGGGATCTCTGGGTGAGTGTTGATCGGCCAAATCTTTGCATAATTCAATATCATTTCCTTCAGCAAGTTTACCACAGTAAACACCAATGATTCGTAATTTCTCCACTTAGCATATGCCGAATTGTTAATGTACATACCACAACATATTCGAACAAGACAAGCAGACAAAATATGAATATATGTTATGTGCGTCGATAAATAACGCATATGCCTCATTCAATATGTACATTCAACAACATAATTGAATAAGAGTCATACGACAAATAATAATAATAATAAGGTATATGCGTTGATAAACACAGCATATACCAATTTAATGATCTCATACCATTCTAAATGCCTAAACAAGACAATCATATGAAAATTAATAATGTATGTACTTCAATAAACCATGAATATACCTCATTACAATTCTTACATTCCAAATAATGCAAGCAGAGACAAAAATTGAATTATACACACATGTTCAAAGCGATCGCAACTAGTGAAGTATCATTTTCCCTCATAGGCCTCTACTCCACTAGCCCTCTCTAAGTTTTTGTGTGATCTTTTTACGGACATGATATCAACTTTCAACGCTGCACAACTAAACGAGGTATATTAGTTTTTTCAACAGAGATACATGTAATAAAAGGTATAGTGATTTATTTGCATCGGGACTGCAAACACATAATGACTACAAATATTACATTAATCTATATATGTGTGTAACTCAAATTGAACATTAAAACAACACATGCTCTTCCAAAGAAGCATATGCTCAGAACAAAAACATATAACAATATTATAAAAAATAATGACTGCATATGCTCTTCCAACAGAGCATATGTGTTGAACCAGAAGCATATGCTCCCATGTAGCAAATAACAATAATACGAAAAAGGAAAACAAACGTACTTCTAGAGAATCAAAGAAATATGCACATTATGAATAAAACAACATTTAAATAAGCCTAGCATGCTGATTTTTTCGAATTAAAAATTCTTAACTGAACAAAAGAGCGCTGAATGCGAAAGCACATGTTGATTTCTTTCAGAATTAAAAATCCATAACTAAATAAAAGAGCGGTGGAGACGAAAAAACACAACTTTTTTTATATTTAAAAATTCTTAACTAAAGAAAGAGGTGAAAACAAAATTCCTAACTAAATAAAACTAGCATGATGATTTTTTTTATCGATATAAAAATTACAAAAAACAGAAAAAAATAGATAGACGAGGTAGAGGCGACGCCGTCGTCGGAAACAACCCATAGAAAGTGGAGTGGGGGAGAAGGAGGTCATGCTTGACTCACGCAATGGTGTCGACGGACACCAACAAACGAAAGAGAGAGAGAGAGAGAGATTCAGGAAGATGGAGAGAGAGAGAGAGAGAGAGAGAGAGAGAGGTTGAGGGAGGCAAAGAGTTTACAGGGGTGGGAGGGAGAGAGAGAGATTTTGTGAGAAAAATGAGAATGAGTGAGGGATGTGAGAGATTTTTGTGACGAAAAATGAGAGCATCGATTTTCGTGAAAAGTTATCGACGCATATGCGCTGATAAGTCCAACATATCAGACCTGATGTAAATACGTGTATCGATAAAATAAAGCACTCGATAGTTGTATCAGCCACCATCACATCCCAAAAAAGTAACTTTCACATCACCCATATTTTAAATTTTGAATTTCGAAATCAAACCCAAAATTTCCGTCAAACTAAATTTTCTTTTACGAGTCGAGTCCCCGTCTACGTGGCGGCCACGTCACCCACCTCAAAAAGTTCCAGCTGACGTGGAGACTGGATTTCAGACTGAAATTGGCCTGGGCGTAACATTTTCCTTTTGATTTGGGTACTGGGCCTAAATTAATAAGTATTGTTTGTGATCGATGTCGCCTTATTGAATTCTATTTTATTGAATCCTATTTAAAAGAAAAATAAAAAGTGTGTGAATTAAAATTAAAACTAAAAAAAGACCACGTAACATTATCCAAGAGAAAAATGTTGCCTCCCTCTTTCCACACATTTGATCATTCACGTCTATATTAATGAAAATTAGAAACTTATAATATGTCTGGTCCTATGTCCTATGTAGTCTCATATGTGATATTTATCGTTTTTAAATTTCAAAAAATGTGTATTTGTCCATTGAAATATATAAAATAGTAAACAATGAAGTATATATTAAGATATGCTATTATATTTTTTCTTAAAAAAAATAAAAAATAATTTTAATACATTAAGATAGCGCGGGTTATATGTATATATTATATCATTTTGTTAATGGGTGCCCTTAGGGCACTTGTTAATAAACATTTATCGTTAACTTTTTGGACAACCTAACAAATCTAATTATGATATGAATCAATAAATTGAAAGAATTTTTAAAATACCAATAATACCTTTAATAAATTCACCATCTTTTTTTTCTTCTTCCCTCCCATACCCAATTTTTCCTTGCGTACCCAAATTTTTTGTTAAATCAAATTTTTTATATAGGTTTCTTATAATTTAATTTTTATTAATACATTTTTCAATGCACAATCTATAATACCAACCCACTATAATAAAAGACATAAAAGTTAAAATCCAATATATGTGCTCTATAAATAAAATTATAACGCACATCTTTTTTTTTCATTTATCACGAATTTGCCTACATCAATTTGATGTGAAACACCGACAGGAGTTGGAAGCATGCAAGACTGTTTATTTATAATATATTATTAAAATAAATTTAATAAATTTAAATTTAATAAATTTAATAAATTAAAGAAAGGAAGTTCATATAAAATATTTAAAATAAATATTAAGTCAAACAAAGAATAAAAATAGATTATCTTATATATTGTACAACTAAAACAATTATCACAATCATAAGAGAAATGAATAAGATTAAAAATGAAAGGAGATGCACATGTTTACATTTTTTGATTAAATTTGAGGGTATTTTTACACTGTGAGTTTTTTCAGGAGTAATCTGACAAAATTAAATTTAACAAGAATATATATACAAAAATCTATTTATAAAAATTTTTCAATTCTTTGATTCATATTATAATTAGATTAGTTGAATTGTCTACAAAATTAATAATAAATGTGAATTAATAAGTGCCCATTACATGTAACACAAATCACATTTCTATATTTGTTTAAAAATTGCCAATTTTGATCATCCGATTCATTCGTGAGATCACCGAATTAACCGACCAAAAGGTACACTATTTCGGAAAGGATCCATTTCTTTATCCGGCCAATCAACCACAATAACCAACCAAAACGTCACCCTCCCCCAATCAAACTCCCCTTCACCAACACCCAACCCGCCCTAAATCCATCTCCGCGATGCACCACACCAAGCCCTCACCTCTATATAAACCCCTCCCCCCCCCCTCGAAACCTCCAAAACAACAAAATAAACGCAACGACAACCGTCCGATCCCTTCTCCGATGGACAACTCCGTCCCCGACACGCCATCCCAAACCCTAATCCAAGCCCTCCAGCAGCGCCTCCTCTGCGCGAACATCGAAATGGAGACCCTGCGCACGAACGCCATGAACGAGCTCCGCCTGAAAGAGGACTGCGTGAACCACCTCCACCGACTCCTAAAGCAGACGACTTTCGAGCGCGACGAGGCCCGCAGACACCTCCTCCTCTCCAAACTCCCCTCCCTCCACTACCCCGCCACCTCCCCCGTCGACTCCTCCACCGCCCCGTCCCACCACCTCGTCCGTCCGATGAACCCGCGGCCGTTGCCGGAGATGGGGGGGCTGATGCAGGCGGTGGCCGAGGCCGGGCCTCTGCTCAAGACCCTGTTCGTCGCGGGGCGGACGGTCCAGACGCCTCCGGCGGTGGGGATGAGTGGACGGAAGCGGCCGCTGATGCCGAGGCCGGCGATGTCGGGTTTGGGTCCGATGCGAAGAGGCTGCTGAAGCAGAGGCACTGATGGGATTCTAATCTGATTTTTTTGTAAATGTTGTTTTTTATGTATGTGGGGGGTTGGGATTTTTGTTGTGTTGAAAGTGCTGACTGATCTTTCTGGGTTTTGATTATATTTTTTTTATGATGACTTAAGCTGAAGAGCAGGTCTCAGTTTCGGTTGTATTTTAATTGATAAGTGCGGAGAACAAGCATTATATCTGATGATGTAAGTTGATGTGGTATTATCTCTTCAAATCGGTTTATGTTTAAGAAAAGATTATATAAGTTGATGTGGTTTATTTGGTAAAAGTTTTGATGGTTTTGTATTATTTTTTGTTTGTGAGACTTGTCTCTCGTTCTTCTATCTATTGGAACTACAAATGTAGACTTGTGAGACAAGTCTACAAATGTTGTTCACCATTATGTTTTTGATTATTGAGTAAACTATGAGATGTCCTAACCTTTATTTTTTGTAATTTTTTTATTTGTGTGTACCATGTAATTTTTATGTTCAATGAAAATAATTTTTCATTTTGGAAAAGGGGAAAATCCAAGTAACCCCTTGTAGACTGCCTAAAATCTATATAACCCCTTAATTTTTCCAAAAGCCCATATAACCCCTTGTAAACACATACAAAATCCAAATGGTTCCTGAAGTTAAATTTGTATCGATAGATGGGAATATTATGCAAATATTTTGTATGATAAATCTTGACAAAAAACATAGTATATCAAAACTTCTTTACAATGTATTAAAAATACATAAAATCTTATGTGTTATTGAAGATTTTACTCTATATATAGTTTTATATCTATCTAGATGATTAAAATCGTTATTTACAGATGTTTTTTTTTTCGTATTTTTAACAAATTGTTGGAGGTTTTAATATATTGTGTTTTCAGTCAAGGTTATCCACAGAATATTTGCCGAATATTCATCACCTGTCAAGAAAAGTTTAATTCAGGGAATTATTTAATTTTATTTAAATATTTTCAGGAGGTTATATAAATTTCAGGCAATTTATAAAGAGGTTATTTGGATTTTTCCCTTTGGAAAAATGTATCATTTGATTATATTTGATTAGAGGATAAATTAAAATATGTAACTATGGTTTGTCCAAGCTCTATTTGTATTCACCAGATCCATAAAGGAATTACTTTCAAGAAAATGTTCCTACTTTATCTGCTATTTACGGAAAAAATAAGGGCGCTGTGATCCATTTCCAGCATCAATTCCAGCCTTATATGCGTCGATAGATTTTTTTCGACGCATATGCTTACGTTAACAAGACATATGCTTTGAAAGAATTTTTTTACATTTTTTTATCAATGCATCATGCAATTCATTGGAGTATATATACTTCATTTTGTATAAAAATATGTACATCATTAAATGAGATATACTATTTTAGAAAAGGGAAAAATCATATAACCCTGTGAAATCTTGCCTAAATCCATATAACCCCCTCCGTCTGCCTTCCGTTAGCCGAGTTAACGGCGAAATTGGAAAAAATCCATATAACCCCTGTAATCTGGCCTAAATCCATATAACCCCTGCAATCTTCATATATCCATATAACCCCCTGCAATTTTCATATATCCATATAACCGCCTGTAATTTTGAGGAAAATCCATATAACCCCCTGTGATCTGGAAAAATTATTTCTAAAAATTCAAAAATAATAATAAAAAATTTCTCTTTGCATTTTTTAATTTTTAAAAATATTTTTTTCAAAAACTGTCACATCATATCACACATACATCTCTCATACTTATTCCCAAACATAAATAATTCATACAGGGTATAGTTATCATTTAAAAAGTCATAAAATCTTATCCATTTTTATCTACAATTTATTCTTATTTTATACAAGGTGAATCAAATAAAAAAATATCAATTTTACGTTTCCCAATAAGAATAATAGAAAATACAACAAAATAAAGATTTACAATCCATTAGATGTTAATGCATGTAACTGTTAATTTACTCTATTATTAATGTGTTGGGGATTGGTTATGAAATTATATGTCATTTATAATTAAAAAATTAGGAATAAAAAAAAACTCTATTATTAACCAAAAAAATTATTTTTTATTTTTGAATTTTTAGAAATATTTTTCCAAATTACACGGGGTTATATGGATTTTTCCCAAAATTACAGGGGGTTATATGGATATATGAAGGTTGCAGTGGATTATATGGATTTAGGCTAGATTACAGGGGGTTATATGGATTTAGGCTAGATTACAGGGGGTTATATGGATTTTTCCTAATGTCGCCGTTAACTCGGCTGACGGAAGGCGGACGGAAGGGGGTTATATGGATTTTGGGTATGATTACAGGGGGTTATATGTAAGTCTGTCAATTATCCGAAAAAAATATCCGTATCCGATCCGAATCCGTATCCGAAAATGCAGAAAATATCCGATATCCAAAAATCTGTATCCGTATCCGAAAATTTTCGGATCGGATTGGATATTGCCTATATCCGATCCGAACAATATCCGTATCCGAATTATTTATATATGTTAGAATTAGTTTCAACCCTTATATGAAAATCAAATGACTTATGATCTAGGGCAAAACACAAACATATTTAACTATGTTGGATACTTGTTTAACTATATTAGGATTTGTGTTTTTATGTCTTTGGTGGATACCTATTTAATCATGTTAGAACTTAAGATTTTATAAATTCTTTAAAAAAAATTCTGGTTCTGGATATTTCATATATTATTCGAATATGTATCCGGATGTTCGGATCGGATACGGATATGTGTTTTGGAATATCCGTCAGATATGAGATACGAATATTTTTTCGGATATTCAATTCGGATACGGATATGGACCTATCCGATCCGTATCCGTCCGATTGACATAACTTAGTTATATGGATATATGAAGATTGCATATGAGGGTTATATGGACTTAGAGCAAGATTTAAGGGGTTTATATGGATTTTTTCCTTTTAAAAATTTAAAACACGTGTAAACTGGAATTGAGGTTGGAAATGATGCTGGATGTAACATTATCTAAGAAATAAAATACACATTGTTTAGAATTATTTACAGCATTTGTAAGAATAGGCCCACAAGGAGTCTCGTGTATCTAACAAGTGTACTGTTACACTCATCAATCCATTTTATAGTATAATTTTATATATTTTATTAAAAATCTAGTTAAACATATACTTTGTTAGACAATATACATACATCGTTAAATTTTTTATACACTTACTAAAAATAAGTTTATTCAATTCGAAATGTAGTAATATATACTTTTTATTAAAGCACATACCTTATTATATTGTGTTTACTATTTTAAAAAAATAGAAAAGTGTGTGATCTGATTTTTTATTGATAAAAATGATTGAGTCTAACCTTTTTCCCCTAAGAAAGTATCTCACCACCGTTCTCCTAGCCAAATGCAGGTGGATGATCCTCTATGGCTACCCTCTCATTCTTGGTTGGAATTATACAATGGAAAATGTTAGATGAAATCACTAATAATTTAAAACTTGTATATTTTTGCCTTATGAAATACACGCTTTCAGAAAAATTGAAATATATATTAAAAAAATTTAAATACATATTTTTTTTCAAAAAAATATATGTATTAATATAATAGAATATTTGATAGATTAGGGCTTAGGATTATGTGAATAATGGAATTCAAATACAAGTGGATTGAGATTAGGACTTTGATCAATTTGTTTGGTAGAAAACATGATTCAAAATGCAAGATTGTGATTCCTAATTCCAATCATGTCTTTGGTAATGCCACTCACTCAATCCCAATCTTCTTTCTAAAAATTATGCAAACAAATTATTTATTTGGATTGGGATTCATATTAATCCTCTTATCAAACAGGGCCTCAGATGCTTGGAAGATCCGTAACAAAGAAAATGATGTGTATTCACCTTTTTTTTTATATAAAAAACACACTCATCCGTTGAAATGCATACTGTTATACGATTTGAAGTATACATTAAGATACATTAATGTATTTTTTTTTAATAAAATAAATTTTTTACAGCTCCATGTATTATGATGAAGCCCATATTCTACGATAGTGTAATAGTGTATTTGACTATAATAGGACAACAAAGCAAACTGAGTGTATCAGGGTCCTGTGACAAAATAATTTGTTGTTAACCTAATTTTTAATCTTATCTGTTTTTAAGATCATATACATTTATTTGAAATTCATACATTACAAGATAAAGAGTATACACAGTCTCATATACTTTGTTAATCATTCACTTATTTAGGTGAGATATATTTCTCGACAATCTTTTTTATATAGATTAGAATTGAGTTTATTTAATTCAAAATAGAGTGATATACACTTTTATTCAAAGCATATACGACGAGATTTACTATTTTTAAAAATTTTAAGGGTGAATTGCTCAAATGCCCTTGGACCAACAACTCCATTATTTTTGTGCCCCCGAACTTTTTTATTTATTTTTTATTTACCCCCGCAGAGTTGTTCCATTTTTTTTGTCCCTCATTTTTCATAATACCTGAACTACCCCTTACAACCAGAGTCACAGAAATATAATGTGCCACATAAAGAAATTGTACACATAGTTACAAATATTTAATAGGTAATTACAGAAAGTATTCAATGCACACAAAGATGGTTTTAAACACAAAATGATTATAAATACATTTACAACGTCATTACAATATATTAATGAACGGTAAATACTGTAATTATCATCTATAAGTGCATTCAATGTACACAAAATAGTTATAAATATATTCCTAAAGTGTCATTAAATTAGATACATCAACTATTTGAAGACATTGTCTTCCTAGCCTAATGAAATCAGTTGTTGTCTCCCCTTTGATTCTCGGCCTTCGAACTTGAAATTCAACATACTTTGTAACACATAACGCGATGTCCAGGCAACATTAGAGATGCAACAATCAATTAAACACCTCACAAATATTCATTTTTCAATATGAACAATATTAGTAATAACATGAATCCAATCGAATTGGAAACATATAAATATTAACAACTGTAATATTTTTGTAGAAGTACTTAACAATTACAGAAACTACAATATTACATAACCAATTACAAAATCCACAAATGGAATTAAACTAAAGACATAAAACTTTACAGAAAAGTAATGACAAATTATAACAATGTAATATTAATTTATAGATATGTAATAACCAATTACAGAAACTTTATAAAAAATTACAGAATGTAATCAATGATTTACAAGAATCATACACCTAACAACAAAAACGATAAAAACTATCAGTTACAGAAACTATCATTTACAGAACAAAATTGTGATATCATCTATAGAATTAAACTAAGGATATACAATGTTACAAAAATGAGATGACCATTTACAGAAATTTGATACCAGTTTACAAACATGTAATGATTAATTACAAAAAAATTTATAAATAATTACGTACATATGTAATGCAGTAAACAACGCATTTTCTTTACAAAAACATATATACTAAACAAAATCATATTGAGCACAAAAAATTAATATGAGGACTAGTGAAAACCTCAAACAAAAATGACTTTTTTTTTTGTCAAACATCACAAAATCATTAAAGAAAACTAAATCTAAATTTACATAAATACTAATAAGATTTTTTTTAAAAAAAAGAACATACAACTTGATGCAAACCAACATACTTTTTTTACTAATACATAAAAACTGGGGAAAAATAAAATTAAATACAAAAAACTACTAAGAACCACTGAAACCCAACAAAATGTGTTTTTTTCCAAACATCACCCAACATCAAAGATTTTAAAAAATTTCAACCCAACAAAATCCACATTTGAAGAAATCCAAAGAAAATAAACATAAGGTGAAAAAAGAACAACCACAACCAGATTTTACCATTGATGTCGGAATCACAAGGAGTCACGACTAGAGCGACAACGATCTTGATTCATTTTTTCGCAGGGGAGAGAGAACGTCGAGAAGAGAGAAACCATTTTTTTTACTGATTTGGTGGGTTTTGAGAGAGATGGATCTATTTGGGGAGATAGAGAGCAGAAATGGAGGGAATGATAGTTTATGTTTGGTGGGTTTTGGGGGGAGATGAATCAATTTTGAGGGAGATAGAGAGAACAAATGGAGGGAAATGTAGTTTATGTTTGGAGGGTTTGGAGGGAGATGAATTAATTTGGGGGAAAGGGAGAAGAAAGGGAGGGAAGGGTAGTTTATGAAGTAAAACATGAAGTGGCATTGGTGAGGGGTAAGAAAAAAATGGGTGAGCATAGCAGGGGTAAAAAAAAAAAAGTTTAAGGGTACAAAAAAAATAAGATAGTTGGTCCAAGGGTATTTGGACAATTCATCCAAATTTTAAACATGTGAGGACTATCTCTAGGACTGTCTGCAAGATTGTACTTATACATATTTTAAAGGAAAATGATAGACTCAGTTATTTTACAGTTTAAAAGTTAGACCACATATAATTTTTTTTTTAATTTAGTAAATATCTGATGCATATGCTTTGATAAAAAAATGTATATCATTGCATTTCGAGTTGAATAAACCTATTTTTAGTAAGAGAAAGAAAAATTTAATATGGTAAATGGTGTGTTTGTGCCACATGGAAAGTGAGAAAAATAAGAGAAAATAAAAACTGTTCCTTTGACTACCAAAAACCTCGGTGTTTGTGCCAAACAAGTGGAGAAAATATTTTCCCTTATTTTCCCTTTGCTCTTTTGTCTTATTAGTATTTGAGGAAAAAATACCCCCCCTCCCCACCCTAGAGGAGGGAAAGTGAAGGAAAATGAGGGAAAATGAAAGAATATATGATTTTCTCTCCACATCTACAAGAAAAATCCATACAATATTCATGTAAGATATTTTATTGTGATTCCTATTTAAATTTTATTTCATATTTGATTTATTGAGTGGATGTAGATTTTTTTATTTGTTTAATATATTTAGGTTTTTTTTAGTTTATTATTTTTGTCTAACCTATCTAGATTAAGATCTTAGATATGTTTTTGTGATTTATTTTTTTTATTTGTTGAATAGGTCTAAGGGTTTTTTTCTAACAATTTTTATCACTGACACAAATAACAATTTTTATTTTTCATCACTTTCTATTATCATTATAGGCATAAACACTATATAAATTGATTAAAGGAAAAATTAATTAATTTTTTATCAGTTTTTCCGTGACTCAAATTTTATCACTTTCTTTCAATTTTTCTTTGCGTTTGTGCACACCTCCCCCCCCAAAAAAATAAGGATTATCATTTGGCCTGAAGGATAAAAAGCCAATCCAGCCCGTTTTCAGGATGGGCTGGGTCAGGGTTGATTCAGGGTTCAGCCCATGAGCCAGCCTGAAGTGGCCCGGCTGGGCCGCAGTTCAATGGGAGACCATGTGAGGGTCAATTGGTCAATTGACACCTCCCATTTGGAATGAAAGGGGCATGGACACACCTGTCCTCCCTACCCCTCTCCATTTGAAATGAAAGATCCTTAAAAAGATTCCTTGTATAAAAATTAGAAAGTGGGGGAGGGACAGGTAGGTAATGGGGGTGAAACCCCCCCCCCCCCCCTTTTGATGCTGCCATGTTATTTTTAAGTCCTCCTCTATAATTTTTTTAAAATTTTTTTGGGCTTGTAGGGCTGGCCAGTGGCCCCGGCTCTACCCAGGTTGGGTTTGGGTCTAATTTTCATCGAATTAAAATCTAATCTATACATTGTTTAATAATATAGTGTTCAGTGCGAGCATTATCCCCGTCTCTTGCTCCCTTCTCACTTTTTTATTTTGAGATAAGATTCAGACTAATGTAATTTATTTGTAAAGTTATAAAGTTATATAGTTTATTATTTTTTTTATAAAAAAAAACTAATATGCATGTTCCATTAAATTTTTATTAAATTTTTAATGAAGTGGATGAATGAAAAAGATAGTAAGTGTGAGAGCACCTTTTCCAAAAAGAATCTCGATCGTCCACCATTGGATCCTTTGAATGGGTATCAAATCGTCTTCGAATTCCGACACAAAAAAACGGTTCTGTCTGTGACACGACGACATCGCTTGAAGACACGGCACATCAACTCCATCCGACGTCATTTCTTTTTGTTTTTATTTTCTCTGTCACTCTCTGTACGCTCCACCTACAAAATCTCCACCACACCTTCGTCTCTTCCTCGCCCGCTCCCCCCCCCAAAATGTCTTCCCAAAACGCCCTCCTCTCACTCTTCATCTCCCTCGCCGTCCTCGAAACCCTAGCCGCAGCTCGGCTTCCGGGGCTCAGATCCACGGCCGAGCTAAACCACTCCTTAACCTACCTGTGGCCGCTCCCGACGAGCTTCAGCCACGGCTTCGGCGTCCTCTCCATTGACCCCGAACTCGACCTCAACGACGAAGGCGACGGCGGCGAATCGTCGATCGTGCAGGAGGCGTTCCAGAGGTATAAGGAGATCATCTTCAATCACCGGTCTGTGAAGAGGGATCGGTACGATGTCACCAGGCTGACCATCTCGGTGGAATCTGATGATGAGACGGTGAGGTTTTTGCTGCTTTGAAGTCTGGACGGGATGGTTTGGTTTGAATTGATTGTGTGGGTTCTCTGTTTGTTTGGTTTCGATGACAGCTTCAACTCGGCGTCGATGAGAGTTACATGCTTTTCATAGCGTCGGATGAAGTGAGATCTGTTATTCAAGGAATCACGATCGAGGTGAGGTGCAATAGAAGTTCTCCTAATTAGTCTGAACCCTGTTCAGGAAGTGATTAATTGTAGCATTGGATAAGCGATGTGTTGCTAATTTCACCTTAGGAATGTTTATTTTCTTCCTACCTGTGGAAAAGATTGGGAATGGATTAAACTACTTGCATTGTTGAATATACCTGCAGTTCATTTAGTGCATCCTGGTGAATTGTGTCTATTTCTGTCCTTATACCTGCATTTCATTCTTGGCTATTCCTTTCCAGGAGTGAGAATGGACAAGCTACACTTTGTTTGATGTATATAAATTATGTGTTCTGGCTTGAATAGAACTTCGTACTCTGTTGATGTATATAATGTATTGTTTTGGCTTGAACAAAAGTTTTTTAACTCTTATTTTTCTTGGTTTGTAGGCCAAAACTGTTTATGGGGCTTTACGTGGGCTAGAGGTACGTATGACTTTTGATATAACATGTTAATGTGTTCATGTATGCATGGACGAGAGCATAAGGTGGCACGGTCAGAACACTAACTGGAGTTGTATTATTATAGGATGGAATAGTGTATCAAGAAGGGGATAAAGTAGAATCTCTGTATAGTTGAATTAAACCAAAATGCAAAGCTGAACAGTCATTATTTATGACAAATAAAGATGTATTTGAAAAACGAGTAAATATAGAATTCCATCAATCAATATATCTGCATTCAATAGGAAAGTAACTAAAATGATCAAGTTTTTAAGATATGAAATGGATGCGTAAAGCATTGGATATGACCTATACAGAGCATTGTGCACACAAAATCATTTTAACTGGCTATTTTAGAAAAAAAATCTCCACAATATCTATTCACTTATTTTCTGCTGAACAACACTCAAAAATCTTGAAACCCGTGACAACCATCATATTTGTGATTTTATTTTTAAGAGTGAATGTAAAGAGTGTTTGAAAAAAAAGAAAAAAACTAACGCCAGATATAAAAGTTTTGAGGGTGAATTATGTCAAAACCTTTTTGTTAAAATCCAACTCAAAATAGTGGTCGTCTCTTTATCACATTGAAATACATGTTGCAGCTTTTAAGTGGATTGGTTTTTTATTCTATTCGTGACTGAACTTCCTAACATTTCCAGACATTCAGCCAATTGTGTAACTTTAACCACAGAACTAAAACTGTGGAAGTGCACAAGGCACCTTGGGTCATCCTAGACAAACCAAGATTTTCCTTTCGTGGCCTACTTATTGGTAGGTAACATTAAGTTAAAGTTCTGAGTTTGGTTTCTGTTGTCTTGCAAAACTGCTGGTGATGTTCCATTTGATATTTCATTGCAGATACCTCGAGGCACTACCTACCAATCAATACAATTAAACAAGTGATCGAATCAATGTCATATGCTAAACTTGTAAGATATGTTCCTTATTAGAAATCAAAGAAGATTACCATTGTCTTCTCTCCTCGGTTCATTTTTTTTTTCTCCTGCTGCTTTGTTCTCCTCATTCATTTTTTGGCTTCTTAATATGTTTGGTACGTGCTCCTGATATTGAGAATTACAATCAGTAGAATGTTCTTCATTGGCACATCATAGATGAAGAATCATTTCCTTTAGAGATACCATCATATCCTGACCTGTGGAGCGGTTCATATACTAAAGGGGAGAGATATACGATTGAGGATGCATCAGAAATTGTTGAGTAAGTAATTTATAGTATCCTCATATATGCATTATTAGTTTCCTCGTGCATTCTATTCTATGATCTGTTAATGCTACTAAGTAGCACCAAATCAAAACTTTGACCCTAATACCCAATGTTGCCAATAACAAATTGGATTTCCCCTATGTTTTGAAAACCGTGACAAACAGTTTATTACTTTCACCACTGTTGACATGGCCTGTCTACCAACTGTTTGTGGTCAAACTTATGAGTCAACTGTGCCGTACATTCCTATCAAGGGCACCTATTACAACACGACTAAGAGTAATAATAGTTTGGATACAGTCTAAAGTTATATCTGAATAAGCCTTAAGCATGTTGTGGATTTCAGTTATAGTTATTAATTCAAATAAGTTTGTATTCCTAAACTGATAATATCTCTTTATCTTTGCATGTTTTATATTTCATGTTTAGACGTTTAGTAAATTGATTATTTTTTTTGGAGGTAAAGTGCTTTGTAATTTTTTTTCAAAAATTAAAATGTGTGTTATGCTCATATATGAATATTGTATTTGTATCTAAAATAACGCCGTCTAAAATAATATATGAATATTGAATCTAAAATAATGCTGTCTATTCATGTTTGGAGGTTGTACCTTCCCCTCCTGTAGGAACTTCCACTGATATAGATAGATTATTATAGGCAGTTAGTTACATTCCTTAAAGAAGGAACAAATGTATAAGCGAAAACTTCTTTTTCATTGAAGGCAAACTGTTGGATATTTTCTCAGATAAAACTCTACCGTGATTTCTTAGAATTTCTGCACATTGTCGACTTTTATATGACATAATTGTAAAAATCATAGGGTTTCAATTTTTTTTGGCTGTTAGGGTTGTAATTTGAAGTTCTTAAAACATATATTTTTTCTTTGATGAAAAAAATATACAAACCTTACTCCTGCAAAACAAATAGATGAGTTGTCTTCAAAAAATGAATATACTAGGTTAACTTTAAAAATGACTTGGCCCCCATTTGAAAATTATGGACTATGTTTGATTTTTATGAAAATTAACTAAAGATGTTGATTTTGGAAAAGCACTTTGCACCTAGCTTTTTCTCCAAATATGTTTTCCGTTTTTGAAGCATAAAAGTCAAATTCTAAACACCAAAACACTTGGGATCTAAATTTTTGGGAAGATTGTTTTTGCAACCTGAAGTGGGGAATTATTATGATGAGGAACCTCAACATTATTTGAAAAATCTGGATTATAGAATCATCTACAAGTCCCATGTATCAAGAAAGTCCTGGGGGAGGGAGATTCAAACTCGTGACGTATGAGAAGCATACTCATGGCTTTAGTCAAAGAGCCAATCCCATGTAGATTCCCCCAACATAAGTTGGTAAAACTCAAGATGCACAGAATCACACACAAATTTTGTGCATCAGGATTAAGCTTTCAAACTCATGACTTATGGGGGCTCTAATCAAAGAGCCAACCTTGTATGGGTTAAAATGGGACTTATTGGTTGTAAAAAAGTGATGCACAAACCAAAATCGCCTCTCCAATTTATGTATTTGCAATCTCTCCCACGATGGAGTTACTATGCGTACGTTTTTGGTGAGGGAAGGGGTACTTACTACTTAGAGTTGCTGGGCAATGTACTTTTGGAGATGAAGATAAAGTAAGGCCATCATGTTGACATATTTGTATCTCACAATATATTTTGTTTTTTCTGCTCTTTGCGTCATTATATGTATCTCATTTTCATTATATGTATTACTGTTAAATGCACAATTCATTTTTTTCGCTGGGAATTCTCATTATTTTACATGTAAGTTGTCATTATCCTTCAGTGCTAATTATTTTTGTGCGTTGTCCTCTTTTGTGCATGTATTCCTCGGTGAAGCTTTGCCAAAAAACGAGGTCTGTTCTCCTCCTTATTTGTGAGAAGTTTTCAAAGTACCTCGAAATCACTGTAAAAGTTTTTAATTTAATTTCATTGAATGTCAAGTTATTTGGACTGAGAGATCGGTCATTTAGTGATTAAATTTTAAGGGTGCAACTCGGATAAGGATATGATTTATGCTGAGGTATTGATAGATTTTGACTTAGATTTGGTAAATGAGATTCGGAATATTCAGATCTGAACAAGATATTAGATCTGAGTCTTTAATTTAATATATTTGATATTTTCTTATTTGTCATGTGGCTTATTATATACAGAAGAGAATTTAATTGATTGGTCAATGAAGAACTTAACCTTCCTGCTTTTATCCCCTTCTTTCTCCTCTTGGACTTAGCCTAGCTGACTATTTTATAGGTGGATGCTAGTACCTCCGAGATTGGCTAGTTGAGATATATTCTCATGCACTATCTCAATAAATTAGATCTATGTCTAGAATGAGAATGATGCATACATACAGCATTTAATCAATGATAGAATTCATGTTCTTAATGAGTGGAACCTCCTTTTTTCCTCACTTATTTGCATTCAAATTGAGTTCCTTATGGTAAGAGTTGCATTTATTATCTTGACATGGAAAATCAATGGAGTTTTTCATATTCATTTTGCTTCTTTATTGTAGGCATTAACATCATGCCAGAAATCGATGTCCCTGGCCACGCAGAGTCATGGTATCCACTATCTAATATTTTCTGCCACGATCAACTCCATCCATTTATTAATAATGACTAGCCTGCCAAGCCCTCCATGGCATAATGTAGTGCTATATACAGTAGCCTGGGCACTTACAATTATAGTTAAACTCGTGTACTGGTTATTGTGCAGGGGTGCTGGGTATCCTGATCTTTGGCCATCACCTACGTGTAGGGAGCCACTGGATGTAACCAAAAGTTTCACATTTGAAGTGATTTCTGGAATTTTGTCAGGTGAGTCTCTTAACCCTAGTGGTTCAAATGGTGATCTCATTTTCTACACCAACTTCAAGATGGAACGCATAGTTGCCATCTTTCCATGAATGAATTGTTTTTTTGAAGCTTTGCGTAGACATGGGCAAAGAAGCTTTTTTAATTTCTTATGCATAGTTTTATCTTAAATATTCTGCATTTCTTACCATGACAAGGTCATTGGTAGTCTAATATCAGAGGCTCAGAATCTGTCTCGTCCAATACAGAAGGATAGGCAAAAGCACAGGAATAGTTGAACTAGTTCTTTCTATCAGTTCATCTTCCATTTCTCTTTTCATCCATGTTTTCAGTTTATCTATTTTACCTGCTATTATGTGCACATAGGTGCTGTGTAAATATCACTGAATTTCACAAACTCATATTTCTCTAATTTGTCTTGTGGTGGTTCTAGGTGTATATATTTTTGCTTTGATTAGAAATAGAATTTTTTTTATGATAATGGCGGGACCCCCGTAGATGGCCTTATGGCCGAGCCAGGTAGGCTACCTTTGCTTGTGTACCCCCAAAACCCACAGAAATACACAAGAGTTAAGTCAACTCCAAGAAATAGAAAAAAATAAAATAAATAGAAATAGAAACTTGACCATCAAGATATAATATTTTTAGTAATTCTTTTTGTTTTACTAAGTGCATGGGGTGATTTCTTGCCAACTTTGTTCGCATCCAGCCATCCGCATTATCCCCTGAACTACAACAAACTGACCCTGTATAATCATATAAAATTACTGAGTTGATCTCAATGCGGTATACTTGTAATAGATTCTCCTCTGGAGAGTTTGGCCAGTTGGATTCAATAATCTTTCTGTACTTCCTATAAGGCAGTATTACACAGTATTACACACAATTTCTTAATTGAAGTTGAGAAAATTCCCGTTTATGTTACAAGTAGAAACATAGGATTGCCTGGAAATATTTCTTATATTGAGTATGCTATAATGGTAATAAGTGTGATATGATGTGCGCTCATTGTTATACATTGTTTGCTACTTTGTATACAACGTAATCCAAATTTACCCTTGCACTTTTTTCAGATATGAGGAATATTTTCCCATTCGAGCTCTTTCACTTGGGTGGTGATGAAGTTCATACAGGTGCATTATAATAATCTTTCCTTTTTGCACCAATGGGCAGATATGTTTCTTTATAGTTCTCTTTATTTTCCTTGTTAGTATGGTTTGTTCCATTCAGTTTGAAGTTGAAAATGGGTTTTGCGTACTAAAATACTCAAATCTGTTCGGATAGATCTTGCTAGAAGAAAGAAAACCTAGTTTACTTATTCTCGGGTTGAGATGTTATTGCATTCTCATGTTTTTTTCTCTCCAAAACGCACAGTAACAGAGGATTGTCCTTTTACTATGAGGCCACATGAAAAAGGAATCTGAGGAGGGAGATTGCCCTTATCAACCACAGGACCAATCTGTCTGATCCAGTCAGTTGGATAACATTTTTATTATCATTACTAAACTCGATAGACTTTGATCAAACTTGCCATAACTACTTAGGCTGCCACAACTGTCTGATTCAGATAATGACAACAATAACTGCCTAATTATAAAATGTCTATATTATTCATAACCAGTGAGTCACTTTCTAATAAGTAAAACAGTGAGTGCTATAAAAACCCTTATAATGACATGCCTATGACACAATATCCAGCTCATTGTGAATTTCATGCTTCCTCAAAATAGGAAAAAAAATAATCAAATCATAGTAAGTTTCTCTTTATGTATATCAAATCATAGTAAGGGAACAACCCGGCTGATCTCCTGGCAGCTAGACGGCAAACAAGGGGGGGACACAACATCCTATCTCATCAAACTTGGCAGGAGCTCAATGAAGCACTTGCAGCTAACAAAGCTAGAACTTGTTTCACTCGAAACAAGTAGATCATAGTAGATCATCTTTTTATATTTGAAGTTCAGTATGTTGTCTTCGATCATCTTTTTGTGAATCTTTATTTCCACAAGCAAGATTTTAAAGGGGAGTATTAGGGCTGGCAGGATGCAGAGTGACCTGATTCTCTCTTCCCTTTGTTTTCCTACAATCCTCTTCTTTAACTAAAAAGCCTCTGTAAATCTTGTACATTTTCAAAGTTTAGCAATTCATAGTTCTCAATTACCAATAAAAAAAAAGTTTCTGTTTATGTATATTTGTTTTGTTTTTAGATAAATTCAAATTCAAGCAAGCCTGTCATCAATTATGATGCACATATCACTAGCTGCAGTAGTATCTTTTCTTTTGGTGGTGAAATCTTATCATGATTTTTTGGTGTTGTGAATTTTGCCAGATTGTTGGAACTCAACCTCACATGTTAAGCAGTGGTATGACCTTCTTTTCAGTAATAATATCATCATGGTTTGTGCATGTTTTATCCCAAACATCATTTGGTTCTAGGTATGGGAATTATATTGTATGATTGGCGCTGTCATGCAACCTTAGAAAGCTAACATGTTCAATCTTCAGTCCTTCAATCAAATCTTGTTTTTATCCATAAAAGTTAATAATTCTTGTTTCCTGGTTTGATTCCTGATGCTTTCCTGGAAATTATTTGTTTACTTCTTTGTAAAAAGGAGGGAAGTGCTAGGAAATTCATAACTCTAATAATTTTTTTTTTTTTTTTTTTTGATATCGGAGGGACTCCCCGTGGCTGACCTTACGGTCGAGCTGGGAAAGCTACCTCCGCCTGTTTATAACTCTACTATTCTGACATCTTCTAAACATGTAAAGAAGTAATTACTATTAGGGAGAAACTATATTAATCATGAAAATAAATGCAATGCTGCCAAGGATGAGAAGACAAAACAACATTTGGGAAAAGTTAGCAGTCCAAAAGCAAATGATTACAAATTAGGGAAGTTAGTGTTGCTGGCTTGGTACGGATGCAAAATCATTAAACATGTAACAAGGTTGCCCATTATGCTGCTTTGATATAAACTGGGCAAATGTCTGTATCTCTGTTGACAACATGATCGGGGTTTGTGTGTCACTGATACTAATAAGAATAATTTTGAGGTTTCACCTTTAGTGTATCGTCAATAAATAAGTTGTCTAAATAATGACATCTTAGAGAATCGGCAACTTTGGGTCCAGAAAACAGAAATGGGAGCAATTTCACAATATCGTGACAGTCAAAATTCTAGCTTTACAATACTCCTCTGAATAGATGCAAAATATGCCTCACATTTCAAGTGAATAATCCGCAAATAAAAATGCTCCTGATGTATTATTGGGGAGTTTCAGCTGGATGGATCTGAAATTTTTTTTACTATATTTGTGTCCTTTGGACAATGCTCTACGCGGAAAACTACATCGAAATCAATAGTTAGGATCTGAAGTTTTCTCCAACAATTATGTACGTGATGCAATAGATGACAAGGGTAGACCTTTCATTCTAGGGATACTGGAACAGCCCGCTTCATTTTTTATACATATAAAGTTGTCGGTATGAATATTGACCGTCAACGATTTTCTCCCCATTGTTGATGCTTTTGAAATTTGATCAGCAGAGTGATTGTACCAATAGCCATTAAAGGTCATTTGACTCTTGTCTGCATTCAGGCTTCTAGATCACAACATGACTGCTGAAGAAGCATATCAGTACTTTGTATTGAGAGCTCAAAAGATAGCTATTCAACAAGGTCGGATACCTGTGAACTGGTATGTTTCTATTTGTTTTTTTTTTCACAAATGATGATTTTGTTGCTAAATAACAAATTATTTCAACTCCTACATCTCTCAGGGAAGAAACATTCAACACATTTAAGACATGCCTTAATCCACGAACAGTTGTACATAATTGGTGAGGCTTCGTACCTTTGAGATACATGATACTCATATTCAAATCATGCCATTCCTGTCTGTCTGCCATTGGATTATCCATGCAAGTATCATTTAAACACTTGAATAATTATCAATCTCAATTGATTATAGGTTGGGGTCGGGAGTCTGCCCAAAAGCTGTCGCACAAGGTTTCAGATGTATTGTAAGCAATCAGGGTGTGTGGTATCTTGATCATCTAGATGTCCCCTGGCAAGATTTCTATAATAACGAGCCACTGGAAGGAATAAAAGATGTTTCACAGCAACCCCTTGTGCTTGGAGGAGAAGTTTGCATGTGGGGTGAGACTGCTGATGCGTCGAATGTTCAGCAAACCATATGGCCACGTGCTGCTGCTGCTGCAGGTATGCCAAAATTAGCACTTCAATTTTGTTTCCTTTTTTTTTGTGGAGAAACTAAATGTAATGTCATGCCCATTTTATCAGCAACAATACCAGATTGGGGTTTTCCTATCTCCAAACTGGCACACGTTTCTGTTCTATCTGAAAATAAAAAATGATTATCTGGTAACTGTCAAGTTGTTGGTACCTCTGGTTATTGAACTAGCAGGTGACAATCCTGAAGTGAGGTCTATATTGAATGGGTGGGGAGCTTGGAAAGAGATGAGGTGTTTCTATTACTTGGTTAAGTGCTTCAAGTAGATAAGTCAATGCACATAAATTGTCACATCAATCAAAGACATGAAATGCATGCTTCCCATGCAAATCTCTTTCTTGGTAATAACTAATCTCTGATTTACCTACAAGAGGAAAGTGAAAGCACACCTTCAAAAGGAGTCCAGCCCAGGTGGCTGGAGGACCCCAGCACTATGATATGAAATTATGGCCTCGGTGGTAGAATTCCATGCAAGTATCTGAAAGTTTAGGTTATCAGCTATACGTCTCCTTTTGTGGCTTAGGGCTACTTCATGTAGGGGTCATAGTGTGGAATTAGACCACCCGAATGTATGACCTCTGCATACATTACGTCTTTTACTCTGTCTTTCCTGATATGTATATGTTCTCTAGGTTTCTAATTTGCAGAATTTTCAAACTAATTGAATATGATAGCTTATTGATGTCTCTTTGTGGACTGTGTATTGGTAATTTGGTGGTTGAACTATTTCTAACTTCAGACTTTGAGATCATAATATTTATGTAGCAGACTACAAGCATTAACTTGGTATCAAAATTCAAAATGGACATGGTAGACATCTCCGGCTGTGGTTTGGGCCCTGTGGATCACGCTCCATCCTGTTTTAAGGGGTAGTAGAGTTTACATTAAGAATGTGTGGGAGTTGATTGTTTGGCATATCAAGGAATGGGGCCCTTTTTACGCAGGGGCGAGCATATATATGTGGGGGGAAAAATTGTAGTTGAGGAGTAATTTTTTTGTTTCTTTTGATGGTTCTTTAGGTGGTTATGCTAGACATCTCCTCTACCATGACATGTTTAGTTTGTATGCTTTGGGCATTGGCTTTGGTTTGATTAAACTTTGTGCCCATCCTTTCCTTAAAAAAAAAGACACTTTTGAGTTAGTCTTGTGCATGTGAATTTATAGACTGCCGCTCACCCATGTCATGTGCATTTATAATTTATTGACACGTGTATGCATGGATTTGGAGAAGTGAGAAGTGTGGCTGGAGTATTATCTGATTATGAATGCATAAACTGAATTTTTTTTATAAGATAGCTATAAGGTCAGCATTACTTTATGGGTTAGAGTATTGGGCAATTAAGAAAAACATGTCCGTAAGTGTAGCTGAGATGAGTGGCAAGACATGAAGGATAGAATTTGAATTAAGTACACTTGTGAAAAGTTGGATGTTGCTTCAATAGTAAGATAAGGGAAAATCGTTTGAGATTGTTTAGACGTGCGACGGAGGAGAATAGGTGCACTGGTTTAGAGAAGCGTTATGATGTCATGGAAGGGATAAGGATAAAGAGCACACCAAAACATACTTGGTTGATGACAGTGAGGAAGGCATGTTGACTGTCCATGTTCTGGAAGATGTGATCCTTAACATGGTTGAATGACGAAAAATTAGTCATGTAGCAGGACCCTAAATTTTAGGAATAAAAGCCTTTGTTGTTGTTGACTTTTTTATGTGTATGCTTGCATTCTTGCAGATAACTATTTGTTCCAATTATAATTTTGCTTGATGCATTGTACATATTTGCATGCCTTCCCTTTGTGATCGACATGTCTCCCTGATGCTATGATGCCCTTCTTTTTGCTCTGCGTTTGCAAATTACATGGTTTTTCATTTCCAAAAATTATTTGGGAGCGTGCTAACATGATTGATAAATCTACAGAGCGA
This sequence comes from Acorus calamus, assembly GCA_030737845.1. Classification (NCBI taxonomy): domain Eukaryota; kingdom Viridiplantae; phylum Streptophyta; class Magnoliopsida; order Acorales; family Acoraceae; genus Acorus; species Acorus calamus. Next base: position 25,778,029 of record CM060860.1, read on the forward strand.
TTGTGGAGTGCGAGGGAAGCCACCTCCACCGGAAACATTAATGAAACTGTGCTGCCAAGGCTGGAATACTTCCGATGCTTGCTGCATCAACGCGGTGTCCCGGTCGCTCCGGTCACCAACTTTTATGCCCGGAGACCTCCGATCGGGCCTGGCTCGTGCTACCTGCAATGAAAGGTTCTTTGATCAATGCCAGTTTACATAATTCTTGCAGGCCATAGCTATTGTATCAATTAATTTATGGCGTTAATCTTTGAGTTCATTGGTTGTTTTTGTATTATATGATAACTAAATGATGTAAAGCTGTTCTTACCCATCACCATCAAGACTTCTCCATTTCTGTACCGGTATCAATAAAGATCTGTGTAAAGGATGAGCCTTCAGTTCATGAAGGGAAAGTGGAGCAGAACATATAAGTAATCTTCCTTGCATTGGTTTTCTAATTGTGTTTCCTAACACTTCCTATAATTTTTATCACAGTGAAGTTTGATATCAGAGTGTTGTCTTGTTAGATGTATTCCCTAGATCATATATTGGAACCTAATCTATTTTAATACCCCATTTGGAACCAATTTTTCAAATACAACTTTTTATAAATTAAAATAATGGATAGAAAGCTATATCCACCCTTTTTTTGTGAAGATTGTTTTGTTGCCTTTTTGATAATACATGAAAAAGAAAATTTGAAATAAAAAATTGAATTTAAACAATGTTATGTGACAATAGATTTTGCAAACGCAACATTTGCTTCATTATTCAAACCTTGTCTAACAATTTGAAAACGTTTTTGAAAAGGAATTTTTCATTTATTATTTTTGAAAGTATTAAATTTTTGTTTGAATCTAAAAAAATACATTTTATTGTTTATAATTAAAAATCTTTCTTTCTTTCTTTCTTTCTATCTTTCTTTTTTTCGTGTGTCTCTCTCTCTCTCTCTCTCTCGGGACGCTTTCAAATAGGTACGGGTGATGTGTGGGTCTAGACATGTATACCATCACATTATATTCTATGAATAGATTTGTAAAACCTGTTGGGTATAGTGTCACTCTTTGTATAGTTTGATACTCACGTTACCACCGATGGTAGCAGATCTGATAGGATCCCAATTAAATTATAACACAAACCACTAATCAGATATAACACAATCACCAAATCAAATAGGTCTCCGATTGCAATATTATTCAAAAACCTTCCACACAAAGATTTAAATAATAGTCAGAAAAAATCACATCATTCAAATTTTCTGTATATAGTTAGTCTTCACACATCACTTTCACGAGCAACCAATACCGATCTGATTAGGGGTTTCTCATCCTTGAAAACCTTGATGAGTTGATGTACAGTGTTAGCTTCTTTGTAAGCACAGGTAATGGTACTGTCATTCATTGGTATCCTAACTTTTCTTATTCCTGAGAAAAACACATTCCAAGGGTCCTTTTGTTTGCATATCATGGTGACCAATTAGGCCATATATAATGTTGAGGCAGCAATGTGCCTTTAAAGTTCTCTCTCTTCATCACCTTCTCTTTCTTTATAATCATCCCGCTTATCTCAAAAAATAATAATCTTAAGAATCTCTCTTAACTTAACCTGGAAGAGATCAAGGAAACAGAAGTACAAAAAGGCCAAAATACATTTACAAAAATTCTGTTGCAGAACCTAGCTCTTATGGACATCTCATGAAATATAAAAAGCTTTCTTAATTATCATCATTGTTATTATTATTATTATTTGTTGAGTGATTAAAGGTATCTTCTTTCAGTGAAGTTTCCAGGATGGATTATGCTAATACATGTAATGCATGGTCATGAGTCCAATCATCATTTTTTTTTTTGTAATTTGATTTTTCTGTAACTACACAAATGTACAAGGTTAGCATTGCAAGAAAATTTGATCACATTGAAAATGATAACTAGAAAATTTGATCACATTACAATATGCAACATGAATGGACTCATATTATTAGCATCCATTTGAATGAATGTTCTAACTAGATCCTATACCTTGCAAGTGATATTTCCATACCAGATTTCACTCATGTAATCAACAACCCAATTCGTCATGAAATCATGCACATACAAAGAAAAGCTACACTTGGAATTACTAAAAATCTAAACCTTGAAACAATCGATGGAAGATGGAAAAAAAGAGGAGTTTAGAATGCTTTGCAGCCACTGCTGTGTATAAATCAAGCTCTTGCCATGCATTATCTTTTCCATACCATCATCAGTTGCTGCTTGATTAGGCCTCCTCTTTCATTGAGGTTCTGGGGATTGGTTAAGCTTGTAAAGTATTGAATGTGATCTACTTAAAATTAGACCCAACTTTCAGCAAATGACAGATCAAGAAGATACCTCAAAAAGCTTCATTAGCCAATTGACTATTTGATATTGCATTTCATTAGCATCCATTAAATGTGGAATATTGGAATGCACAATTTGTTATGGACTCCTCCCATCAACCCAATTCATGCGACCAAAACTGAAAGTACATGTGAAACTGCTCAAAATGAAAGAATACACTGAAAAAGAACCTAATGGATTATGAAACGCTATGCAGCCTCCTCCGCCATTGTCATCATCTCCTCCTTTCTATGTTGATATGATCATAGGCGTAGCTCAGTATCAACATTTCCGTCACCACCACCTCCTCCCCCATTGTCATCATCTCCTCCTCCTCCTCCTCCACCACCACCACCACCACCGCCACCATCACCACCACCATCACCACCGCCGCCGCAGCCACCACCACCATCACCACCGCCGCCGCAGCCACCACCACCATCACCACCGCCGCCCCCACCACCACCCCCACCACCACCACCACCACCGCCGCCGCCACCACTGCCATCTCCGATCACAGTTTCCAAGACTCCCAAGCAATCCATAATTATAGTCACCATTTCTTGGAGCCTTGTCACAACCCTCCTGAACGTCAAGAAAACCTCATCAAGATCACGAGCACTGTCATAACGCGCTCTCCCTTCCGGAATTCTTTGTGACACAACCCGGACCACCCATTCGAAGATCATCATGCAATTTATCACCGACATCCTCGCCCAACCCCTTCGAAACTCCACGCCTAGATCGACCATGGGTTGTGGAGGCATGAGTTCATGAAACTCAAATGCCTGATCTTCTTGTGGCGGATCAAGGCTGACATTGGCAGGCAAAGATGCCCGGATCACGACCTTCATGAATTCTAAATCGGCGTTAAGTATCATTAGCATCTCTCTGTAGTCCGATATCCACATTGGGCCGAAGCCTGGATGAAGAACATCTTCGGCGTACACTGCGTATCGTTCACATATGCCTCTCCTTCTCGGGGTGATGAGCACCACGGACTTGAGCAGAGTGTCTGTGATGCAAAAAAGGTTTGAATGCCTCCATTGATGAATGGCGAAGGATTGTGGTGTGGATGGTGGTTCATCTTCTCCAGTAATAATGGAGCTTGATTCGTCATGGTGAAGGTCTTCTTCTTCTTCTTCATCTTCTTCGAATAACTCGTCGAAGTTGTCGTCGTCGTCGCTGTCCATCTTTGTTTTCTTGAATCTGATACACCAAGAATGTATCCGAGCTTTGTAATTGCTTTCTTGAATCTCTCCTCACACAATCACACGCGCGCACAATCATTTTGAATTCAGGGAAGTTAATGGATATATATATAGTAGGATATATGTTTAAATGGTTGATCAATTTAGCACCGTCCGATTGATGGGGCCCCTCTTTTATGAACAGATAAGCTGTTACAGAGTCTTATTTGCGTTCCTGTATGCTAGGAAGTATAATATATCCTCATCATATGAAGCATGTATTTTTACCAACAACAAGAAAAGATCAGTTTTTATTTTTAATTTTAAATTGGGAATATACAATTCATTGAGCTCTTATATTTTTAATGAATATTTTTTTAAAAAAATCAAAGAATGTGCCCCTCTTTGGGAAGTGGAATTGACTTATTCAGCCCTGATAGTTATACGAGGATAGACAACAGTGTTTGGCAGAATAAGTCTATCCGTGTTTAATTACAATTTCTGTTATTCTTATTTATTCTTTTGGGAAACGTAAAATTCAAATTTTTGGTGTTTAATTGACCTATAATAAGCTGTGGATAAATGGTTGATAATAGATATATAGAGAGTTATTATTTTCAAAATGTCAACTTTGCCCCTGTAATATAATTTTGTATTTGTTGTAATTGATGAATATAAATCAATCCATGATGGGTATAATTAAATCTGGACCGTCCATCTTATATAATATTTGATGGTAGACCTTTATATATATTGTAAAATTATATTATGGGAAATTTTCAAAAATAACCCTCCAAAAAAACAAATTTTCAAATTTGACCCCGAGTCCAAATTATTAGCAAAACTGACCCTGAGTCGATTTGACCCCGATCAGCGCGCCAACGTGGAGCGCTGACTGGGCGCCACGACGGAGACGTGATACGGTATCACGTCTCCATCACGCTGAACTCGCGCCCGCGTCGGCGCGCGCGGGGGTTCCTGCATGCATGGGCCTCCCCCAGGGGAGACGTGATCACGTCTCCCCCATGGGAGGTCCGCACGCGCGTGTTGCGTGTGCGCCTGCGGGGGTTTGATTTTTTTTTTAAATTTAAATTAATTTTTTATAAAATTAACCAAATAATATAGTGGAAATTAAAATTGATTTAATAAGATTTAACTTTGATTTAAAATTAAAATTAAGTTTAAAATTTTAAATTCAAATTAAATTTTAAATTTAATATTCAGATAATATTTAAAATTTGATTTCATAAAACAACCATTTATAAAAAAAATAATTTATAATAATTCATATCATATTTAACATTTAAAATTCAGATAATATTTTAAATCAAATAAGGAAAGTAATAATAATCAATTATTTATAAAATTAAAGTAATATTTGATTAAGGATCGTTTAATAAAAAGATAAGGTATAAATTTGATTTAAAATTAAAATCAAGTTTAAATTTTAAAGTTCCTATAAAATTTATGATTTAATTTTATAAAATTTAATTTCATAACACAATCATTTATATAGAAACAAAAAATAACAGAAAACAATAATATTTGCATGTGATTACAATTTTATAGGAATTTTAAAATTTATCAGTGTTTTATAATGTGTTATTGGTTGACCCTACCATTAAGTTATTACTCCAACTGATGTGAATTTTGTCTATGTAGGGTCCCTTTTGTATAGTACATGTATACCTCTCAGTCAGTTTATCCATTAAATTTAATTTTACAAATTTCCCTTATATATATTTATATATAATGTTTTTTTTTATAAATGATAGTTTTATAAAATTAAATTTTAAATCTTTAATTTAAATTTAGATAATATTTAAAATTCCTATAAAATTTTATAGGAATATTATTGTTTTCTCTTATTTTTTGTTTCTATATAAATGGTTGTGTTATAAAATTAAATTTTATCAAATTAAATCATAAATTTTATAGGAACTTTAAAATTTAAACTTGATTTTAATTTTAAATCAAATTTATACCTTATCTTTTTATTAAACGATCCTTAATTAAATATTACTTTAATTTTATAAATAATTGATTATTATTACTTTCCTTATTTGATTTAAAATATTATCTGAATTTTAAATGTTAAATATGATATGAATTATTATAAATTATTTTTTTTATAAATGATTGTTTTATCAAATCAAATTTTAAATATTATCTGAATATTAAATTTAAAATTTAATTTGAATTTAAAAATTTAAACTTAATTTTAATTTTAAATCAAAGTTAAATCTTATTAAATCAATTTTAATTTCCATGATATGATTTGGTTAATTTTCTAAAAATTTAATTTAAATTAAAAAAAAATTAATCTAACCCCTGCACGCGTTCGCGCAACGCGTGCGTGCAGAGGCCCGTGCATGCCGTGCATGGCATGCACGGGCCTCCCATGGGGGAGACGTGATCGTGGATCACGTCTCCCCCTGGGGGGAGGCCCATGCATGCGGGAACCCCTGCGTGCGCGCCGACGCGCGCGCGGGTTAAGCGTGACGGAGACGTGACGGCGCGTACGGGTTAAGCGTGACGGAGACGTGATACCGGATCACGTCTCCATCGTGACGCCCAGTCAGCGCTCCACGTTGGCGCGCTGACCGGGGTCAAACTGACTCAGGATCAGTTTTGCTAATAATTTAGACTCGGGGTCAAATTTTAAAATTTATTTTTTTGGAGGGTTATTTTTGAAAATTTCCTTTATATTATTTGTGTGGTTAGTGTTGATTCCAATTGTTTAGTAATGATTCCAATTATGTGTTATGTGTTAATTAAATTTATTCAATCCCTTTATCATAAATAGTAATAAATTAAAATGTTTTTCTTTTTGTCTAATAAAATGTCACATAATCATTAACAAATTTTATTACCAATCTTAATCTTTTTTTTTACAGTATCAAATAACCCTAGTCATCTTATATATTAGACATGGATTGAATTTACTTATGTGTGATATGTTAATTTTCAAGTAACTTATAATTGGGTCCATTGAGTTATTTATGGTCCCATACTATGTATTTTTTTTTATAAGCGAGGTAAATATATGTAAAAAATGATATATACAGAAATAACCTATGTAGTAATAGTTGATGTGTGATATGTTAATTTTCAAGTAACTTATAATAGGGTCCACCGAGTTATTTATGCACCTATACTATGTATTTTTTTTTATAAACCATGTAAATATATGTAAAAAATGATATATACAAAAATAACCTACGTAGTAATAGTTGCATATATATTGTATATTTGATACAAAATCCGTGACATGAAACAACCAATTCACATTGATCCAAAATCACTGACATGAAACATACAACTTTACATTGATCCAAAATCCCTTCTCATCTAGGAAGCCATGTTCAACATAAAAGTTGGTACTAGGACATGTAATAAGAAGGCTAAATTATATAATACACAACAAGATAAGACATCATCACAAACTTAACATTCACATTTTAATACTCACATTAACCTCCTGTACCATCGAGGTTAAATCAAAATTAGCATCCTGGATAAACAGAATATGGTGTTTAAACATCCATACAAACTGAATATCCACAAAATTAGCCCATAAACTAGTGGGCATCACAAAAGAAAAGTTTAAGTTTGTCTGACCATCCCAACCTCTGCATACTCTCAATGATGAAGGATCAAAACAAGCAGCATAACAAAAATGCATTCGACAAGCACCACAAGTGTGCCAAACAAACCCAGAAAGATAGACATGATTGGAATCCCATAACAATCATCTCAGTGAAGCAGAGAGTGGCTCGAACGTCTGCTGAACTACGACGTGACTGTTCTGCACTATACGACAAGTGGTGGTACACTGGCTGTGAGGACTCTGGCAAAATCTCGGTTGGTGTAGGATCTGGAAGGTCTACAGTAGCTGGTGGAGTGTCTGGTAGCAGGGGTCTGTTCATGCCATTGATCTCATCTGATGAAGGGGGTGTGGAATCTGATACGACAATAGGTGCATCTGCCTCTAGGCCTGCATTCACGGAGTTGATGAATGCGAACCCCTCATTGATATCGTGAACACCCATGAACGTCGCACCTCTGAAGCGATATACCTGTGCGTGACAGGCTGCCCAATTGTCATGCACCCGGGCCTCCTTCCCTTCGCGATCGCGTAAAATGGGTAATTTTCCATCTGATGGAAACAAGTGCATGTTACATAAATGGAAAAACAATGAGTAGGGTTAATTCAAATCATATAGTTAACCAAATCGTCTGCTGTATATGGGATTAAAAAAATATCATATAATGCAAATGCCAACATGAGTTGAATACATTGACAAACCAAACTATCAGAAACGCCACCACCTCACTGGCTTTGCAATTAGAAAACCCATATTTAGATGAATAACACATCAATGATTATTAAATTAATGTCACATAATCTATATAAAGTTCGTTTCAACATTCACTTACATTCTTACCCCCCCACAATTGACCAGTAATCATTGTTTGCAGTTGAGCCCCTCACTGATATATAAAGTGTAATGTAACATATCTTATATATTATATCATTAAGTAGCTCATAACATCAGTAACTAGCATATAAAAAGCATATTTATAAAAAGTAGTCTCATATAAAATATATATGTAACTTATTGGTCATTCAATGGATTTCATGTGTGTATTGACATATGCAAATTATACATAAACATCAATATATACTTGCATATAGATTGGTGTTGGATGGGAGACCAATTAACTAGAACATGTTTTTTAACAATAATTCATTTAAGAATAATAATACATGGGTCCAAGAGATGCAAAAGAAAATGTAAATCAATCAGGATATACCTAGGAGCCATGTCTTTCTTATCCAACAATGGGAATAACACTCCCAAAGGAGTTCAAATACATATATATTTTTTTATTGGTCATTCAACAACTCTATTGTTGACATATACAATCAGATTTCAATATGGACAATCAATTGGAGAAACAATGGACTGTAATGTAAGAAGAAATTTAGCCGAAAATACACATACCCAATGTTATTAGCAATAACCCATTCCAAATCATATATGAATGAATATATAGTTAGTGGTTTTAATTAGTATGTCATTGAATTAGCATTTATAGATCAAATGATTTTAATGTGCAACATTTTTTAAGTGGGTTTAAAAACATATTAAAGTATCCGAGGACATAATCAAGGCTTGTGGCATGACTACTGATGTTTGAAGATTTTGTAAAAATATAGTGCTCTATATTATTTATATGAGGAGAGACATAATCTATGATGGCTAGTGTGAGAGCATTACACATTAAAACTTAAACCACTTATAATAGAGTTGGACTTGGATCAAAGAAGTCATTGCTATCAAATATATGAATTTTTACAACAAGAATTTGCTCCCAAAATTCACCATGTCATTCAATAACAGATAAGCGCAAGAAGAAAACCAATGTGAACATAAAAATATTAGAGGTGATAAGTGAGGTTTGGTTATACACAAGCATGAGATACACCTATGGGTCTACAAGAACAACTAATTGATTAATTTGTTAATAAGAAGGTCCAACATATGTAATAAGTAATCTAAAATAAATGAGTTGATTGAGTTGATTTAGGGGTCACTTTAAAAATACATGAATGCTCTAAACAGTTACAAACATGAACACACACATGAATATTCATTGCTTTATCAATGACATGAGTGAATTCAGTTAATAACTTGACTGTAAACGTGAAAATATTAAAGGTGATAAGTGAGGTTTGGTTATACACAAGTATGAGATACACCTATGGGTCTACAAGAACAACCAATTCATTAATTTACCAATAAGAAGGTCCAACATATGCAATAAGTAATGTGAAACAAATGAGTTGACTTAGGGGCCACTCTGAAAATATATGAATGCTCTAAACAGTTACAAACATGAACACACACATGAATATTCATTGCTTTATCAATGACATGAGTGAATTCATATAATAACTTGACTATAAACATGAAAATATTATAGGTGATAAGTGAGATTTGGTTATACACAAGCATGGCATACGCCTATGGGTCTAGAAGATGACAGTCATTCATTCATCATGTTATAATAAGGTCCAATAGATGCAAAAGAAAATCTCAAGCAAGAAACAAGACATAACATCCATGTCTACAAATATATGTATTGGTATGTCACTCACAACACATAACATAAACATATATTATGCCTTAGACTTTATCATTGACCTCACATGTGCGGAGCAACATTGGCATCTTATGTCCGCTACATCAATATAGTCCACACATATAGTTGGGGGTAGTTTGTACACTGGGATGGGGGTACCAATTGACACATTTATAGGACATTCATTCATTTGGGAATAATAGAGAAACATGTGATGCACAAGGAAATTTAGGAAAGGTAAAGTAAAAAAAAAATGATTATGAGCTGTGTCTAAAAATATATTAATACCAATAATAGTCACTAAGAAGAACACATACATATATGTTTTTATTGGTCATTGAAGAAACAAGTAATAGTTGCAAATATTATATTGTTCAAAATATGCTTACATTTCAGTGGGGGTAGGTAATATAGAAGCTATGTTGTCAGGACTCAAATAATCGTCCCCAATAAATTAGAGAAACAAACCAATGTAATGCTTTAAAAAAGAGAGAAAATTCATAACACACCTGATTAATAAAGTCACAAAGGAGAACACATACATATATGTTTTTATTAATCATTCAACTACTCTTTTGTTGACATATACAACAAGAGATAAAGGCATCAAAATATGATCAGATGCTTGCTGGGGGTTGGTTATATACAAGCAATATTGTAAGGAATGAAATATGGATAATGAATTGGAGAAGAAACCCAATTGTAATGTAAGTAGAAAAAAGAGGAAAAAAAATACCTACCCAGTGTTCATTGATAAACTTACTAGTTTAACTACAACATATATATTGAATAATGATTAACCAGTTTTGATACAAAATCCAGATCATATTTAAAAGCATGTTCCCGCATAGTAATAGTTCTTGAGAATTGAATAACATATCATATATACCATGTCATTCACTTACAAAAAGCCCATGAAGAACATTCATATGAACTACTCCTCTGAATCAAATATTACATATCAATATCACACAATGGAACACAATGAAAATATCAAATGGACTCAATCGATTTTCATATAAATATATTATTCATATGAAAAATCCTCAGGTTCTCACCCTTTTTAGATCTACCCACAGAAATCATTTGAGATATGATTCTTTTTTTTTCTTCCTTTGAATGACTGGGGTATGAGCTGAATGTGGTGATAGTTCTTTTGCATCACCAAAAATACTTTTAATAGAGTTAAATGGATGCTGGCTATGGGCCTCTTTACCAAAGGATACTATAAACAATGGTGGGTAGAAATACACACAAAATGTTCAAAGAATCTACTAACAACCAATATATGGAAACCATAATCAAATCTACAAAACCCTAACCAATTAGCCAAATCATCTGAACTTTAACAACAAAAATAGACCCACAATAAATCAACCCATCACTGAAACAAGGGAAAAGACATAGATCAAGTACCCCAATAAAACAATACACAAAAAAACCCATTAACCATATGAATCTCCAAAATAACTGGGGTATGAGCTGAATGTGGTGTTAGTTCTTTTGTATCACCAAAAATTCTTTTAATAGAGTTAAATGGATGCTAGCTATGGGCCTCTTTACCGAAGGATACTATAAACAATGGTGGGTAGAAATAAACACAAAATGTTCAAAGAATCTACTAACAACCAATATATGGAAACCATAATTAAATCTACAAAACCCTAACCAAGCAGCCAAATCATCTGAACTTTAACAACAAAAATAGACCCACAATAAATCAATCCATCACTGAAACAAGGGAAAAGACATAGATCAAGTACCCCAATAAAACAACACAAAAAAACCCATTAACCATATGAATATCCAAAATAGCTGGGGTATGAGCTGAATGTGGTGATAGTTCTTTTGCTTCACCAAAAATTCTTTTAATAGAGTTAAATGGATGATGGCTATGGGCCTCTTTACCGAAGGATACTATAAACAATGGTGGGTAGAAATACACACAAAATGTTCAAAGAATCTACTAACAACCAATATATGGAAACCATAATTAAATCTACAAAACCCTAACCAAGCAACCAAATCATCTGAACTTTAACAACAGAAATAGACCCACAATAAATCAACCCATCACTGAAACAAGGGAAAAAACATAGATCAAGTACCCCAATAAAACAATACACAAAAAACCCATTAATCTCCAAAATAAAAAAGAGGGTCTCAAATGTAACAGCAAATTAAGCATAAGATCATAGCACGGACCATCGGATGGGGTCGCAACAACATTATTTACCTGGGATTGGTTTTGCGATGAGGTGGAAGTCTATCGTCCGAATACTTCACCGCCTTTTCCAACTGTCGCGCAATCCAACTTCGTCGCAAGTATAATCGTCGTAGAACCAGACACCTGCATTCATGGGACGGACATGGTGAAGAAGAGATCAAATCGCATTTGAGCAAATTAGGGTTTTTATTTTTTTCGGAGGAGATGCAGTGGGAGAGAAGAAGTCGCAGTGGGAGAGAGAAGAAAAATGTGGGTGGGTCAGTGGGTGTTTAATTGGATGGGACATTGGTTGTACACGTGGCGACATATAATAATTTTCAGTGGGTATTTTAGACGGTCGGGATTAACTCGATTTTATTTGATATTTTGGACGATCCTGATGGATTCTGGGTGGATTGGTCCACTGATCAGATGGTTGTTAATAAATATGGGTGTATCATTGGAATTTGTTAAAGTAAGTGAGAGAAATTTTTTGTAATGATGGTGAGGGGTATTTTTATTCTTAGGAATAGATAAGCCATGATAAGCTATTCTCCCATTTTATTAGAATTGTTATCAGGCCTTATCCTAGTTTATCCTGGCATAGCTATCGGAGTTTATCCGCACCAAACAAAGAGCGAATAAGGGCTATTCTACTTTATTCTCCTTTATTCTCTGTTTATGTTAGTTGGCAAACGCGGGGTGGGGGGGGGTGGGAATGAATGTGAGGCTGGAGAGGCAACGTCCCCAACACTATGGGGCTGTTTGGCAGTGGCGGAAAGCGGATTTTAAGTGCTGATTGTTAAGTGCAGAAAGAGGAATGATGGTAATGTTTAAGAGTTTTAGGAAAAAAAGCGTTTGGTTCAATGAAAAATATTAAGCAATATTTTAAATAAGTGTGTTTGGTTAACCAGTTGATTTATGTGATTATTGGAAGGGTATTTTGGTCCATTTTATAAGTGCTGAATGTTATTTTGATGTTTGGTTGAAATGAAAAAAAATATGTTTTTTTTTTTTAAATATGAAAGATTATTATGACTTTAACATATTAAAAATATCAGTCCCACAATTTCATTTGAAGAGCCAAAACAATATAATGTCTGGATACCCACATGTTCATTTCTTTGAAAACTCTGATATTTACATATTTCCACCTATTCCATTAAATTACAAAGACTCCTCAATTACACTGCAAACACATCGTAATGCCTTAATTAAAATTCAAATACATAATAACAAAAAATTTCAATGGGCCCCTGTTGTGAGAGTTTGACAGTTACATAAATTGTATTAAAATGTCTGAATAGAAATGTTTTATTTTAACATATAAAATCCACATATACAAAGATAGTCAATCTAATTTCATTGATCTGTCATAATAAGCAGTACTGTTCGGTAGTCAACACTCCCACATATGAGGTTTTTTCAAACCTGTTACAAAATTGACTGCTACATAAAGATATTTATAATGTTATAGATATGCATGGGCTAATAGACATTCTACATTTACTTGATAGCTAGGATCAAAAGTAAAACAAAGATAACAAACACCAACAACATTATACAAAAGCATGCACAACATCCAAAAATCATTAAACCCATTGGCCGTGGTCCTGCATTGTCTTTCTCCACCTTCCGGATGATTTGCGGTTGGTTATCTTGAAATTCTCCCATACTGGGCAATGTATCTACCCACATGAAAGAGGCACGGTGGTCCTGCATCCAACCAAATATCTACATCAATATGGAAACAGAAAAATTTCAATAAATCTATATATGTATCAGTGAAGATCAGTGCACTTATTATAACACGTACCAATCTCGCAGGGCACCTAAAGAACCACCGCCCATAGTTCTTATCTGTCCGTGCCATATGAACAGTCATTGGTCCTCGGCCACAAGCACAATGAATCTCAGAATGAGCATTCTTCATGCTGTCAAAAATATATCTGCATCATACATCTCGGAATATAATTTACATACATAGCTAGGGATACAACAATAGAAACATCAACGCCTAGACACTAGCAGACTGGCAATCTCATCCCGCACTCGATTCATTTCTTGTTGATCATTCTCAGGTCGGACTTGTGGGAACAACTGCTCAGTGGAACGATCCTCATCCATTGTGGTACTCTGAAATTGCTCGAATAGACTGTCATGTAGATTTTTCTTTCTGATAAAATTATGAATAGCCATAGTTGCGGGAACCAGGCGTACTTGGACATCAAATGGATATGATGCCATCCTCTTCAGAATAGGGAAGCGCGCCTTCCACACACCAAATGTGCGCTCAATCACGTTGCGCAACGATGAGTGCAACTGATTGAACACCTCTTCTTTGTTTTGAGGTGTTGCACGTCCCCTATAATCGCCCAACCAGTACCTGACGTTCCGGTAGGGTGCAAGAAATCCCCTTTTATTTGTATATCCAGCATCCACTAGATAATATTTTCTTGGAGGGGGTAATGGGAACAATGACGCAGGGTCTCTAATGGTCTCCGACAGGATACGCGAATCATGGGCAGTTCCTTCCCACCCTGCCATTACATAAGTAAATAACATATCAAAAGAACACACAGCAAGCACATTTTGCATGCAATCCCCCTTTCGACCCCTGTATGGAACTTGGTTATCCCGATTTATGATTGCATGCACCAGAGTTCCATCCAGCGCGCCGATGCAATCCTATATAAACATGTTACTAACCCATATCAGTTCGCCTTCACTGATATCTATAACTGGTTTAAAATATGAAAAAAAAATTACACCCACAATGAAACGAAGTTGCTCGTACCTTGAATGCGGGGTAAAATCTTGAACTATTCAATATTTGATCGGGTGTTTGAGACAAATCGGGTGGTTGAATATTTCGTTCA